>OU343223.1:24547519-24682566 GCA_910596185.1 Chrysanthemum makinoi | reverse complement strand
CAAACACCTTTTATATAACTGTTAGGAACTTAAACTGAACCAACCTATTAACTAGCTTAAAGCTAATGATCAAACTGAGTTACTAAACCTAAAAACAACTTAATAAAACAGGTTAGAACTACTAATGATCACAGAAACAGATACAAGCATAATATGCAAAAATGGATTGAAATTGAAAATGAGCTATCCACTCACATGTGTCCAGCTGGAGTTGCAGGCTAAACCAAACCCAAAACTAACCTAACCTATTCTATTTCAACCCATTATCACCTCTGCATCAACCCTATTCCTTCTCCAAACCTGGTTGAACCAAAATCTCTTGCACACTTGACTTTTGTTTGACCTTATACCAAACTTGCTTAAAAATGATTGCAAGCTTACAAAAAGCTATAGTAAGCTTATATAAGCTTGTTTGATTGGGAAAATAAGCTATTGGAAGCTTTAGTGTAAGACATGAGTTTGCAATTTTCAACAGTAAACATCAACATGTGAAATATAAATGAGACCTTGAATTGAGACTTAAAATATGATTATAATGATGAAATACCTTAAGTTGAGTACAAAGGAGCAGAGAATTAAAGTTTTTAAACTAAACTAAAACATTAAAATTAAAAACGACATACAAATGAAAATTAAAACTAACTACACACTCTCTTCTCTTGTCTTCCTCTCTCTCTTTTATACCCAAAAAGCTCCATGTGTTCTTCCTGAGGTATCCCACCTCTTAATTTGACCAATGGGTGAGTTTTGAGGGTTTTGGCCATTTTGTCAATTTTGGCAGGAAAGGTGGTATTTGACCTGTGTGACTGAGCTGCACAGGGGGGGGGGGCTAGGTGCGATGATGATGTGGGTGAGGGTGGAAGAGATAAGGGATAAGTTGAGGGGTGATGGGAGAGGAGTTGCAGGGTGTAGCAGGCAAGTTGGAGAGGGAAGCAGGAGGTGGAGGGAAACCTGGATGTTTGACTTTGGGTTCAAAAACAGGTAATGACAGGGGGTCACAATGGTATAAGTGGCAGGGGTCAAAGTTGAATTTGACAAGGCTTGGTTTAGGTATTAATGATAAGGACCAAAACTGTAATTATGCCAAACTAGAGGGACCAAAACTGACAAACTTCAATAGTACAAGGACTAAAATAGAAATTTTTAATTTTCCAAGGACTATTTTTGACAATTTTTAAAGTTTAGGGACCTAAGTTGTAAATTTGCAATTTTAAATCTCAAGGACCAATTTTGACAACTTAAGAATCCCTAGGGACTTAAAATGATATTTTTCTTTATTTAGCTTTACCAGGGACTGTTTTTGACAACTTTTGAAACTTGGGGGACTAAAACTGCCAATTATGCAAACTTTATACGTTTTTCACCAGATTTTGATATTTTTGCATTTAAAACACATAAAACACTTATTTGTGATATTTTTATCATTTTGATGCATTTCTGAGTGTTTTCAGATGTTTTTGCAGTTTAAATGGTACAAAAATGATGAGTATTTAGACACTCATCAGTTTTACTCATACTATTTCACGTAATGTAATTTCTGTTTCTTTAAATGGTGTATTTTATTTTAATGCGATTACTGTGAATGGTGTGTTTGAAATTGATGTGATTGGAAATGAATATAACAAATATAATAATTCGATATTTAGCATCAATAAGAAATTAAAGTTGGACTTGAATTCTTCTTATCTTTGGCATTGTAGACTTGCTCATATAGGCAAGGCTCGCATGCAAAAGTTGCAACAAGAAGGGCTTTTGCAAAATATCAATGATGAATCATTTGATAAATGTGAGTCATGCATATCTGGGAAGATGACGAAGAAACCTTTTCATAGCAATATGGAGAGGGCGTCTGATCTATGTGGTCTTATTCATACTGATGTGTGTGGACCACTTAGACATGTGTCAAAGAGAGGTGCTAGCTACTTCTTAACCTTTACAGATGATTTCAGCCGTGTGGTTATGTTTATTTACTTAAGCATAAACATGAGGTGTTTGAAACATTTAAGGTTTTCAAAGCAGAAGTAGAACTGCAATTGGGAAAGAAGATTAAAGCTCTTCGATCCGATAGAGGAGGCGAGTATCTAAGCCAAGATTTTAAAGATTACTTAATGTAAAATGGAATTGTCCAGAATCTCACTCTCCATATACTCCACAACAAAATGGTGTATCTTAGAAGAAGAAATCGTACATTGTTGATAGATACGATCTATGTTTAATCTTACTACTCTACCTTTACCCTTTTGGGATTATGCTTTAGAATCAGCTCTTCGCATTCTAAATATGGTTCCTCACAATAAGGTTGATAAGACACCATATGAAATATGGCATGGTAAAGTTCCTAACCTGTCTTATTTAAAGGTCCTGGGTTGCGAGGCGTATATTAGACGTGACCGCCAGATAAACTCCAACAAAGATCTTAAAGTGTATCTTCACTGTAGGATACCCTAAGGAAACTATGGGTTACTACTTTTACTATCCAACTGAAAATAAAGTAATTGTTGCTAGGTATGGGGATTTTCTTGAAAATGATCTCGTATCTCAAGAATTCAGTGGGAGAGTTTATGATCTGGAAGATGATCAAGATGCATTACCTTCTGAAAACACTAACGTACTTCCGGTAGAACCTGATAGTCTGGGTCCTCCACTTGAAGTGATTCCCGTTCGTAGATCCATAAGTCTACGCCGCACCTGAACGACTATGTCTTAACATAAAGGTTGAGGAAACTATGTTAGGAGATCTTGGAGAGCCTACTACAGTAGTTATAAAGCGCCAAGGCAAGTCCCAAAAGGACAAATGGCAAGTTGCAATGAATGGGGAAATGCAATCCATGAGAGAAAATGAAGTCTGGGAAGAGGTCGAATTACCTCCAAACGCCAAGGTGGTTGGAAGTAAGTGGCTCTATAAAATAAAGACTGACATGGATGGCAATATACACAACTATAAAGCTCGTCTAGTTGCACAAGGTTTTACTCAAACTTATGGCATAGATTACGAGGAGACCTGATAAGGATTTAAAATGTACCATTTTGAGGGGTCGTTTAAGCCCTTATTTGATCACTTTTGTATCCGTTATTGCTTAATATCGTTCCTTTTCACTTTTTAGGTCTCTTGAAGGCAAACTGCTGTAATGGCACTTATTTGGACGAAAAAGCTCGGATATATGAAGAAAATGGCCAAAGTCAAGAATCGAGACACTCAAGCTGATAAATTACAAGGGGACGGCTTCACTGCTTAATTGCACGCCGTCGGAGGAAGTTGTGACGCTCAGAAGAAATTGCTAGTTTTTTGGAGGACGGCGTCGGGCTTTAAAGAGTAGGCCCGTCGCAACTCAGACGGCTAGATTCAATCCAGACGACGCCGAAGCTAAAGAGGACGCGTCACAAGCATAAGGTGACGCCGTCGAAGATTAACTTGCCAAGACAAACCCTAATGACGGCGACACGACGGCGTCACAAATCATAAGGTGACGCCGTCCCACATGTAATCTTATATATAGAATCCTAATTTTTCGTTTTAGAGAGTAGTCTTTTGGGAAACTTTGGAGTAAAACCTAACCGGACCAAGGTCGATTTTAGGGTTTTAAACCCTATCTTACACCAAGATAAGTTGTTTACTTCATTAATTTAATTATTTCTTCAATTATTTGTGGGTATGCTTGCATGTTTTCCATGTCCGGCTAATTTACTTGTGTGTTTGCTTAGGGAATATGAAACTTAATTATTGAATATTGATTGGTTGTTTCTTATCTTAGTTGATTAATGATCTAGTAATGCGATAGGTCATTCGTTGTGTACTTAATTCTTGATTAATCTTTGTGAACCTTAGGTTATAGCACTATGAGTTGTTGTAAGCTAAACTATACAAAGAGGCCTTAGAGTTAGAGTTTATCATCCCTAGTGGGTTTTGTAGACGAGACCTTTGGTAACTTCAAAGAGTAGGGAGAAACGCATACCCTACAACTTTAGACACACAACGCAACTAGAAATAAGGACGTGACAATTCAACCACCAATAGGAGATAATTAAGGAGTAGTAAAACCTAAGTAAACACATCTTTAAACTATCATACGAGCACACAATAATTAGACATAGACTACCACCACCTTAGTTTAGATAATTAGATAATAGTAGAGTAATCGATAGAAATACCAACCCCCAAATCAAAACCCCAGATTCGTATTTTCCTTTCTAAAAACATAAAAAGATAAAAATAATCTTCCTCAACCCCAACCTTAGCGTAGTAACTTCTCACTAGCATTCCTATTCCCCTAGAGAACGATATCAATTCCCGTGGCTTACCCTAATACTACACTACAACGATTAGGTTCACTGCCTAGGGTGTTGAAAAACTTGCTCGACGAAAAGGAAGTTCCTTTGACCCCGAACGCGCTGTGTAAGCGTATCAAGTTTTTGGCGCCGCTGCCGGGGAATAGAATAGCTAGTTAGTAGTCAACCTCGTTTAGGTTTCTTTGCTTGATTCCTATCAAGTAAATTTTTTCTCATTTTTAGCTTCCTTGTAGTCTATCCCCCTTCTTCGTGACCTTGTTCGTACCTCATCACTTTTCATCATGGAAGGTGAAAACCCCCTCAAGTCATTGTCCCGCCAAGAGACGGACTCTTGGTGAATACTCAAGACCTAGCCACCTAGGCTTAGGAACACCCATTGAGCTTCCCGACCAAGCCCAAATTACGGCCTTGCGATCCGACACCATCCGGTTGGTGCAAAATGGATGTGCATTCCATGGACTTCGCCCTGAAGATCCTAATCAGCATCTTAAGGACTTCCTTAAATTGTCGATTCTAATGACCTTGATGCTAATACTCGGGAGACCACGCGTCTGCGTTTCTTCCAATTCTCTTTAAGAAAACAAGCTAGTAAATGGCTTTTTCATCTTCCCAAGGGATCTATTTCAAATTGGGAAGATCTCACTACCCGTTTTCTTACTAAGTTCTACTTACCAAATCCAAGTCAACCACTCGACCATCAGTCTTCAATTCTCTTAAGCAACCCAATCATTGATGAAATCAAAGACCTTAGTGAGTTGAATAGGATTGACGAAGAAGATAGTGCTTATTTCAATCTTTACCCCACTAAGGAAGAGATTGCATACCATCAATATATAATTGATAATCCACGATCACCAATCATTAGGATTTGCCCAAAGATTAAGAGAGGAAATCCTTGGAACCTAAAAATCCCTTGTATGATCGGATATAGGAATGTCGAACATGCTTACATAGATACAGACTCTCCCATCAATGTGATGTCATCTATTGTCTACAATGACATTATGAATGAGTGACTTAATATTAGGAGAGACCCTAAGTATCCAGGTGGAGTTTGTAACTTCGTGTGAAGGTCAGGATGTACATGTCTTCGTAGGAAATTTCACCTACCTAGTTGATTTCATGGTCCTAGAAGATGTAGGATGCATTATTGACTATAGCTTATCTCAAGTAGTGCTAGGAAAACCGTTTGTTGAAATATCTAAAATGAGCCATAACAAGTATGATGGAACGGTTAGATTTACATGAATGGAACGAGATTACTTATAGGATGCCTTGGAAGACGAATGAATATGGCCATCTATCCCCTTTTGAACGAGACAACATTAGAGATTTTGAGGACAAAAGCAAAGACGATGTTGAAAAAGGTTACAAATTCATGTGGGAAAGAGAGGAGTTTTTATATAGGAATTGCTTGACCCTAGGGCCTAGGTATAGAGCGATGAAAATTTTGTCACATGATAGAATTCTCATTGAGAATTCAAAAGACCACTATGGACACGACTACGAGTCTAGCTACAAGACTCTTAAATAAAGAAAAGCCTCGTCGTGGAGGCAACCCATGCTTAATTGTTTGCTTGTTAGTGTCATATATCTTTATTGATTGTTTATTCTCATGTTTAAATTTGTAAAAATGCTTTATTTTGTTTTTAACCTCGTCTTAATTGCATATAAAGATATTTTACATAAAGGGATAAGTTATGGAGGATTACACACGTTTCATAAGAAACGTGAACATGAGAATAACAATTGATTAAAAGATATATTTGCGTGTTGTTCGAGTCAAATGCTTGTATCGAGTCATAATGGATGTTTTGCAGAAATTTTTCCAGATTCTAAAGATATAAATTTTCCAGAATTTTTCCAGATAAATCGCAGACCAGTTTTTTGTCAGATAACCTGACGGCGTCAGAAGGAATAAAAACATCAAATCACTTTTTCTCGTTTTCTGAGCTACTTAAAATTTTTGGAAATTTCCATGTCTTAATTTTCTTAGAAATTCTGTAAACATCCATTCCACAAGCATTATATCCTAGTTTAAATCGAGTCTTATATATTATTACCCCGATTTTACGCGAAGGTTTCGTTTGTTTTCTTCAAGTGTGCAGGTTTTGTTTATCAAGAAGAAGATACATAAAGTTGGAGGAGTTTTTCACGCATACATTCTTCTGGGAAAGGATTTAACCACTACTTCACACACGGGTCCTACCGAGCTAATCAAGGGAGTACTAGTTTCTTTCGTTTTTAATTACCTTCCTTTATCATAACTTTGATACTTTTGGGGAACATTGGGGACAATGTTCAATTTAACTGTAGGGAGGGAAAATAAAACGGGAACTTTGAAACTATGCTTATCCTTGATTATTTGCTTTGTCCAATTGTATTTGTGTAATAAACCATGAGAAAATGTCGGTTAGGGTAATTTTGGCACCAAATTTAAAAATTTTCATAACATATAGGAGTGGGCCATTAGTCTTAACAAAAGCTCTCACGGATAGGAAGTTATATGACTAGCACAAAACCCTTTACCACTTAAATTCCACCAAAAATGTGAGGATCGCCCTTAGATTAGTAGGAATTGAAGCATTCATCTTCAATGCTTAGTGTGTGAACCGGTAGTATATTAGATTCTAGAACTTGTTTTGTGATGCATTCCAGATCGCTAGTAAGACACACTTGTGTAGTTAGGAATAACTAAATGATAAGAGGCATTAGGATAACCCTTGTTTTGATACCCGTATTATAATTACTTCTTCCACATTGGTTGAGTAATTCCCGCACACCTTTGCGTTGTACTCATCTTTAGTACACGATACCCCTAGTTAAACCCTCAACCATATCCTTTTAGCGTTCTCATGATGTTTCTGTTTTCCGGAATATCAATGAAGAACATTGTCTACACCCCACCCCCAAATATACATCCAAATCGCCTTAGCCTACCCTATATGCACTCACTTTTAGTGCATTATTGTTATCACCCTAAACCCTTAGTTAAATTATCTAGTTGCTTGCATGAGTTGCTAAGTCGAGTCATATCCTTTGTATATAGTTTTGGGACGATTGGGATTCATGGGAAAAGTTAAAGTTTTAAATGACTAAAAGGGAACGACAATTCCCTTATTTGCGTAATAACGTACTCCAAGTGTTTTGATCTTTCAATTCGGGTCATATTAGTGTTTGAGTAATAAAAACTCAAGTGTAGGGATGTGCTATAAACCCCTATCATTTTGATGTTATCGTAGAGGATGGTAGAGTAAAGTGTATTGAAAAAAAAAAAAAAAATCGAAAAAAAGTAGAAAAAGAGAAAAGAAAAAAAATAGAGTGAAAAAAAAATACGGGCTACCAAGCTACATCTATCTTTAAATTTATGTTTGTTTATTTCAGTTATCTAGAGTTTAGAGTGTCGAGTCTTAGCTTAGCAACGCCATTCTTCGTATGCATGTAACATTGAGATTTTTGACTTGCCACCACTAAAAAGCATATCCCACCAAACCCTTTGTTTCCCTACCGTAAGCCTAACGTTACAACCCTTTAAAGACCTCTTTGATAGTCTTTCCTAGGTGCTTACGCCCAAGCGACGGAGGTTTGATCTATTCTCAAGCCTATGGTAATCTATGTACTAGGACCGGTTAATGAGTGTTTATCTTCCATTTCCAATTTGCTATATTTCATATACACCCGAGATATGTGAGTATCCAAACACCCCTTGTGAAGTGCTAGTATGTAATTTCCGTGCTTGTTATGACTTTTGCGGGCTTATATGTGTTGTGGACTGTTTTAAACCAATGCTTCATGACCCCTAACTTATAAATTAATTGGCTAAAAGCACATTTGCTTGAGGACAGCAAATACCAAGTGTAGGGATATTTGATAAGGTTTTAAAATGTACCTTTTGAGGGTCATTTAAGCCCTTATTTGATCACTTTTGTATCCGTTATTACTTTATATCGTTCCTTTTCACTTTTTAGGTCTCTTGAAGGCAAATTGCTGTAATGGCACTTATTTGGACGAAAAGGCGCGGATATATAAAGAAAATGGCCAAAGTCAAGAATCGAGACACTCAAGCTGATAAATTACAAGGACGCGGCGTCACTGCTTAATCTGCGACGCCGTCGGAGGAAGTTGTGACGCTCAGTAAGAGAAAATTGCTAGTTTTTGAGGACGGCGTCGGGCTTTAAAAGAGTAGGCCGTCGCAACTCAGACGGCCTATATTCAATCCAGACGACTAGAAGCTAAGAGACGGCGTCCAAGCATAAGGTGACGCCGTCCGCAAGATTAACTTGACTTGCCAGACGAAACCCTAATGACGGCGACACTCGGCTCACAAATCATAAGGTGACGCCGTCGCACATGTAATCTTATACATAGAATCTGAATTTTTCAGTTTTAGAGAGTAGTCTTTTGGGAAAAACTTTGGAGTAAAACCTAAACCGAACCAAGGTCGTATTTTAGGGTTTTAAAACCTATCTTACACCAAGATAAGTTGTTTACTTCATTAATTTAATTATGTCTTCAATTATTTGTGTGTATGCTTGCATGTTCTCCATGTCCGGCTAATTTACTTGTGTGTTTGCTTAGGGAATATGAAACTTAATTATTGAATATTGATTGGTTGTTTCTTATCTTAGTTGATTAATGATCTAGTAATGCGATATATCATTCGTTGTGTACTTAATGCTTGATTAATCTTTGTGAACCTTAGGTTATAGCACTTTGGTAACTTCAAAGAGTAGGGAGAAACGCACCCTACAACTTTAGACACACAACCGCACTAGAATAAGGACGTGACAATTCAACCACCAATATGAGAATAATTGGAGTAGTAAAACCTAAGTAAACACATCTTTAAACTATCATACGAGCACACAATAATTAGACATAGACTACCACCACCTTAGTTTAGATAATTAGATAATAGTAGAGTAATCGGTAGAAATACCAACCCCCAAATCCAAACCCCGAGATTCAGACTTTTCCCTTTTCTAAAAAACATAAAAAAGATAAAAAATAATCTTCCTCAACCCCAACCTTAGCGTAGTACTTCTCACTAGCATTCCTATTCCCCTAGAGAACGATATCAATTCCCGTGGCTTACCCTAATACTACACTACAACGATTAGGTTCACTGCCTAGGGTGTTGAAAAACTTGCTCGACGAAAAGGAAGTTCATTTGACCCCGAACGCGCTGTGTAAGCGTATCAAGACCTTTTCTCCTGTAGCAGACATTAGAGCTATTAGAATTCTCATAGCTATAGCAGCGTACTATGACTATGAGATATGGCAAATGGATGTCAAAACCGCCTTCTTGAATGGTCGCTTAGATGAAGACATCTATATGAAGCAACCTGAGGGGTTCGTGAATCTACAATTTCCAAACCGTGTATGCAAACTTCGAAGGTCCATTTATAGATTGAAGCAAGCATCGAGGCAATGGAATAAGAGATTTGATGAAGAAATCAAAAAGTATGGATTTATTCAAAATCTTGATGAGCCATGTGTATATCACAAAGTTAGTGGGAGTGATGTAATTTTCCTTATCCTTTATGTCGATGACATATTAATTATGGGAAAAGACATTCCAAGTTTGCAAAATGTTAAGGCATATCTTCGGGAAATGTTTTTCCATGAAGGATTTAGAGAATCTGCATACATTCTGGGGAATCAAGATCTACCGAGATAGGTCAAAGCGGTTAATTGGTTTAAGTCAAGCGCTTACATTGATAAAATATTGAAGAGATTCAATATGCAAAATTCCAAGAAAGGATATTTTCCGATGGAATTAAAGCATGGCTTATGTAGTGATATGTATGCTTCAACACCTACTGAGGTGGCACACATGCAGAAAGTTCCTTATGCTTCGGCAGTAGGATCTATTATGTATGATGAGATGCACAAGGCCGATGTGGCGTTCACTAAAAACATGACCGCCCGATATCAACAAATCCGGGTGAACTTCACTGACTACCGTTAAACATATTTTAAAGTATCTTAGGAATGAAAGATATGTTTTAGTGTATGGTGGAAATCCATACACATAGCTTGGTGTTACAGTTACTACTGTGATGCGTCCTGGCAGTGTGATAAAGATGATATGATCTCGACGGGTGTATGCTTTGTCATCAATTATTCTTTGTCATCAATGGGGAGCATTTGAAGGAAGAGCAAGAAGCAAGACGATTGCGATGTCCGCCACAGGCCGAATACATAGTTGCTTCGGAAGCTGCAATGGAGGCTGTTTGGATTAGGAAATTCATTTCATGGCTTGGTGTTATGCCTTCAATTGAATCGCCTATTGATATTTATTGTGACAATTCTGGCTGCAAATCATATTTGCCAATGAACTTGGAGTCATGAAGGGCACCATACATTTTCTACGGAAGTATCACTATGTTCGGGAACAAGTCCGTGAAGGTGAAATAAATCTATTGAAAGTTCACACAGATGATAACTTAGCTGATCCTTTCACTAAGGCTTTGGCTAGAGACAAGCTAATTGGACTTGCCAATGGAATTGGACTGCGTTAGCTAATAGTTTCATGCAAAACTGTGATTAGTATTTGGATAAAGGATATTGTAAAACATATATTATTTATATGAAATAAAGTTTGACTTGATTATGTTATTTTTCATTTATAATATTGTTGTCCTATATTTGCATGTTTAATCCATGAGTAACTGAGTTATTCTAAATGTCTCTTGTCGAATTAATGATATGGGAGTATCATTGAACTAAGACAAATCTTAGAGATGTGGTAGAATATACTTGAAAGTATATTGATGAGAATGCATACCAATGTCAGATGATATTCAATCTAATTGAATATAGCTTATCCCAACTACATAATTACTTTGTGGATATTGTTATAAGTAAATTATGAATAGTTATCCTCAGACTTGAGCTACCAGATAAGTGTCATGAATGTAATGCATTTCGTGGAGCAACTTAAGGCTATACGTATCTGGTAGTCATAAGGGGTTTTCCAGAACTGCTACAAAGTTTGTGGGTTAGTCTCGTAGTCAAGATAAAATTTGTTCCTTCAAATATATTTGGAGTTTAATACTTTGCGACCCTCGTAAGTTGACAAGATGTTTGTGCGGCCGCACCCAAAATCTCCCCTAAATATGTTTAGAAGATTTGGTAATCTTGGTCAATCACTTATAACGAGAAATAGAATAGTTTAATAAGGAATGACTTAATTCCATATCTTTATTTAACGTGGTATTAGAAACAAAATGATAATAATAATGAGAAATCATTAAAAGGTTTTCCAGGAGCCTTACTTGAGTTGTACTAGAGGCATCGAAGTGTTGCTAGACGCTAACCGAAGTGATCACTCTATTAAGATATATCCAACCGGGCTGTTGGTTTTTATGGATATAAATTAGTAGACGTGAGTTAGGATCGACTCGAGACTACGGATTGCACACTTTGCGTATGAGAATTAAAGTTAATAATTAAATGTAATAGTTATATTTATTTATTAATTAAACGAAATAACTATAACGGACGTTAAGTAATTAAGTGTGATGGACTAACGGTCGTTAAATGTAATTGGAAAGGACTAGATTGCAAATATTGGGAAGGTTCCGGAATCCCCTTGTGGGATGTTGATATAGATCGGCCAAGGGAACCAAACCCAACCCAACTCAAACTCAAACTCAAACTTGTTCTCCAAGTTTAGTTTAGTATATATACAAGGCTAGGAGTCTTGTGTTTTACATCTCTTGTACTCATTAAGCTAAACTTAAAATTGTTTGTGTGTTTCTTTGCTTAAAACCGATCGACATACACCTTGTGGGTGTCGATCCTCAACTTTTCAAACTCAAAGTTATTTGTTTAATTAAAACTAGCATTCCTTTAATTCGGTATAGTACGTGTGTACAAGAAAGTGGTACATTATTGTTAGTATTCTTGGATTGAATTACAAAATCGGTAAGGGGTAATTCACATAATCCTATAAATCCTAATTATGGTTCATCCAATCGCTAGTTTTGTGGATTTGATTCTTGTTCGGCTAGAGTCAAGAAAGGTACGCATATAGTTTGGTGGATTTGATTCTTGTTCGGCTAGAATCAAGAAAGGTACGCATATTCTTGTTTATGTTAATTAATTATTCGTTAATCTTTCCTATACGCTTTCGCATGTATACTTTGATGTTTTGTGATTTATTATTTAATGTCATGATATATAATTCCAACAGAGAGTACCTAGACGCATTAACCTATCTACTACCATGGATCCAACTCGGTATGTTGGGTAGTTATAATTTTCTTTTGGGCTAATAATAAAAAAAAGTACTATACTTGCCACCCTTTCTTTTTCAGGGTAACTAACAAAATTTTTGCTTCAGGTGTTTTATACTTTCAAATTCATCCTCTTTTAGGGTATTTTGCAAAAAAGTCGACATTTTGCCCCTCTTACCCACAAGAGCAAATGATGGCAAGTATAACATTTTTTTTTTTATCATTTGCCCTATTTTTAATTATGTTAAATTTTGGATATGTATTAAGATAATTTATTTAATGATTTTATAATTGTGTTAAATCTATGATAAAAATGTTTTGTTTTATCATTTGCCCTAATTCACTTTAAGTTGTTTAACGCTTGCCGTTAAAACCGAATTAGGTTAACGCTTCCGCTAAATTAGAGGATTAAATCACAACATAGTACTTGCATATAAATTTCTGTTCGTCACTTGTTAAAGCATAGACTAGAGAGTATACTATGACTAAATTAAGGGTGTGTTTGTTTGATTAAGATGTTACACATCTGAATCTTACTACTGCATCTGAATCTGACTACCACATCTTACTATTAAGAGGTAGCTATAATGTCCGAATCTGAATGAAAAAGTGTTGTTTGTTTTTTATAATTGTCCGAACGATTTTAATTTTCCTTTTTAATAATATATTAAATTATTACAAATACGATTAATAAGTAAATAGTGTAAACTTAAAACAAAAAATTTTTATCAAAAATTTAACAAAATTATAAATCATTAAATAAATTATCTTAATACATATCCAAAATTTAACATAATAAAAACTAGGGTAAATGATAAAAAAAAAAAAAAAAAAAAAGTATTATACTTTCCATCATTTGGCTCTTTGGGGAGAGGGGCAAAAAGTCCGACTTTTTTGCAAAATACCCTAAAGAGGATGAATTTGAAAGTATAATACCCGCAGAAGCAAAAAATTTTGTTCGCTACCCTGAAGAAGAAAGGGTGGCAAGTATAGTACTTTTTTTTTATTATTAGCCCTTTTCTTTTTTTGTACTTATGTGTCATCGTTAAAAAAAGTAATTGAATCCTACAGGATGGCTACATCAGCTGCTGATTTTATGTGTCTTTTGTTGGGAGCTGGGACTCTTGGGTGCCAGGTGGCTCGCATGCTTATGGTGAGTGTTGCATGTATGTTCCTTACAACAAGGGTATAGTGGTAGACTGGTAGTTTACCACATCCTTACCGCCTTATACATCTATGCTCATGTATGTTATGTGTATTTCAGGCTTGGTGTGTGCGGAAAATAACATTCGTTGATAGTGGTAAGGTGGCCATGTCAAATCCTTTGAGGCAATCCCTATACAACTTGGAAGATTGTCTTGATGGCGGTGATCTCAAAGCATTGGCAGCAGTTAAAAGTCTCAAGAGAATTTTTCCAGCAGTGGTAAATTTAAAAGAACGGTAGATTTCAGATTATGTGTATATGCAATAATTTATTTATATTTTGTGATTTTCATTTGCAGGAAGCAGAAGTGAGTGATGGCTATACCTATGCCTGGGCATCCGGTACCTAGTCAAGAAGAGCAAAATGTGCTTGATGACTGCAGACGTCTTCATGATTTGGTCGACTCTCATGATGCTGTCTTTTTGTTGACTGATACAAGGAAAAGTCGTTGGCTTCCAACTCTTTTTGTGCCAACACTAACAAGGTTAGTTCGACTTCAAGAGTTAAAATTCAACGAAATGGGACCCCAATCCGTATAAATTAAGACCCAAAAAATGAGCGTTAAATGACCAAAAGTGGCTAGGGGATTGAGAAGTATGCTAGTAGAGAAGGGGAATTTTTGCTTTTAGTTTTAAACTAGTATTTTAGAACTTCTTGTTATGTAGGAAATGTCTATTATGCCCTTAAGTGTTTCCGCCGGCAATTAAACTGGCATTGACTTGCTTTTCTTTTTTACTTTAATCTTCAGCTTAATTACAATTACTGCCGCGTTAGGATTTGACAGTTTCTTGGTAATGCGTCATGGTGCTGGTCCTCTTACTGCAACTGATGAATCAAAAAACGAATATGTTAGCTCTTTATCTGCCAGTGTTGAAGAAATGTCCTTGAAGCAGAGTGATAGCAAGCTGCGGCTGGGTTGTTAATTTTGTAATGACGTTGTTGCCCCTATAGATGTATGTAGCTTATCCACTTAATCTCCCTGCATACATGTCATTTCATAATTAAAAGGTTACAGAGAGTTATTAGCCATTTGCGCAGGCTTATAGACTTCACATGTTACAAAAAATCACATATGAGTAAAACCTAGTTAGGATAACTGTTTAATAAAATGCATTAAGGAATAAATGAGTTTTAAAATTTGCAAATGTTCTATTGTAGTCTATATGTATTCTATGTTAGCATAATGTATTTTCTTCTACATATCATGCAGTCCACTGGGCTTGATCCTATTGCATCAGCCCTTGCAGTCGAACTGTTAGTTGGGATTTTGCATCATCCTCTTAGGTAATGCTTCGGTTTTGAACTCAAGTTATGTTCTTAGAAGTATTTGTAACTTCATGTGCATGTGATTTTACCATTCTAAAAGACTAAAACATCAGACTTAACGATCAAGAAAGTGGGATACAATAGACAGTTATTTGATTTTTCACATCTAAATTTCGTACTTATAATGTTGTTTACTTTTGGTGCGCATTCTCTACAGGATATCAGCAAAAGCTGAATTTGGCAACTCTTTGGATAGTGGAAGCGATGAGAAGCCTCTTGGTATATTACCCCATCAAATTTGAGGCGCCCTTTCACAATTTTCTCAGATGATACTCGTGGGACACTCCTCGAATAGCTGCGCTGCTTGTTGTCCAACCGTAAGTATTATTCTTTTAGAAACAGAAATATGTTTTCTCTTGAATTTAAAAATACAACTAAGTTATAAATGAGTAGCGTAATCACCGTATAAGACATCTAAGCAATCCTCCTATAAGACATCTAAATTCTTAAATCATGCGGTGTTTAGATCCTTGCCAGTGGAACTTAATCACCATATGGTGTTTAGATTGCTATCCAGTAATCTAGTATTAATGTATCATATCATAAAAGGATACTTTAGCACAAGAAAAGCTTATCCTATGAAAATTGTAATATGGCTACATTGATAAAAAAATTTACTATTTGAGCTTGAAAAATCATCAGAAAAGATGTTACGAGTCTTGGTGGTGAAATGGAAATGCTGCAATTCTCGTAGTAATAAGGGATTATAGCAGAGTCATCCTTATGGTTTACAATATGTGGTGGTTTGGTTTTGACTTTTAAGATTAAATATGATCACTTCGTTGTGTAAAGTTGGCACATAATATATAAAGATCTAGGAAAAAAAAAAAAAATATAAATATCGAAGAGTTCATATCTTCACTATTTAAAGTATTCTAACAATTACAATTTACACAATTTGGTTGTTGAATCGATACAAAATTCTTGCTAGTTTTGAGTATGAAAGTTTAAAGCCTTGAGATTAAAAGTCAACATGATCTTAATACGACTATGCAGAAACATAATTATTTTGCAACTATATATTGTGATTTCCAGGTGGTTTCGTAGTATCGAAAAGGGGTCTTGATTTTGTTCTACAAGCTATCAATCATCCTACTTATTTGGAGGATCTCACCGGACTAACAGCTAATGAAATCATCCAACTCTTTTGAACTTGATTGGGATAATGAGACGACTGATAATGATGACGAAGTTGCGTTGAAATCTAATTCTCTTTGGCGTGTTCCCTGGGTAAATTCTCCCCAAGTTATGGAACATGGTATTGCTAACTTTTACTTTGACAATTGTACAAAAACAAGATTAGTAAGCCGTAGCCATGTTCTTAATGAATTCCCTTGATGTAATGACAGTCAACCTTATTTCAGTTATCAATATCTGATGTCTGCACTCTGCACTAGTATTTAAAAGATACTGCAAAAATATTTGTTACCCGGATATCATCCTACTTGTTAATGGTATATCGATAATAAATGCAAATGTTTCTCAACATATTGTCAGTTAATTATGCCTTTCTAGAACCAAAAAAGGGAAAAACTCACCAAATAGTAATGAATTTCATTAGTGTTCCGGATGTAATCATTTATGGTAGTTATTATCTCTGGGTTATCATACAATATTTTTCAAAACTCTTTTTTCCATAAGACCCATATTTGCCAACTCATATGCCCTATCAGCAACACAAAGTACGTGTCATCAAGAATGGCTAAAAGAGTTGAAAAATTACGCAATAAAAGAACACTGTGAACTTAAAGTGGTTTAAACATATCAAAAGAGTATGGGTGACTAAATCGGAGTATGAGGCTGTGATATGCCTTTAGCAAAGTTTTAAGACAGACTTACTGTAGCATGGCTAATTGGCTATGGTTCTCATACTACCAATAATCATTTGTTAGTTAGATAAGAATTCCAATCGCGTGCTTTTCACATAATTTTCTAATTCCTCATTTGTGAAAGAATAACACTTATGTCTTATGGGCAGTAATTAACACATTGGTGGCAATGAAGTATTGAAGTTTATATGTGTTCTCACATGCATAAGAAGAAGGACAATGCAGGAAACAACTATTTGAACTCTCCAAATTTGAATTATTCATTATTCATTAGCTATGCAGCTGAACGCAATTTCCTATTATCCTAATATATGGTGATTGTTGGTTGATGATCCATTGACCCCCCTGGAATTCATAGACATGGATGACCTCACGTCAATGAATGAAATTTAATGCATGGTTATGTTTCATCACTACTCCCAAAAATCAGTATAAAACTTGGAAAAAACAAAAAAGCAAAACCTGAAAGCAATGTTGGGCTTTAAGGGTGCGTTTGTATACGACAGGTTTGGATTAGGATTGTTGGTGTAAGGAATTTTGGATTTAATATTAATTTGGTAAACAGGTAAGAGGAGATAGGATATCCCAGCAGTAAACGAACAACGCCAGAATTTTATTTTAATCCGTCATTCATTTTTCTTTTCTGGCGACCTACGCAAATTTTTGTCATAGTAATGACGACCATCATTTTTTTATTTTTTATTACTTTCTTTTCAAACTTTTTTAACAACAAAGTTTAAATTTTATTAATAATTAAAACAGTATATAATTCAAATAAAATTAAAACAATACAATAATAAAATGACTAAATTAGTCTTGATTTTCACGACTCCAATGTCTTCCACAAAATCGACTTTTAGGCTTAGATGAGTTGTTCTGTGACTATCTCTCGAGTAATTTTCAACTATTCTTCATGCGTTCTTAGGGATCATAATCAACGATCTGCTCCCTCGAAAATATGTGGTAGATATCGCTTCTTCTCCTTCTCTTGAATTATCATATTATGTAATATGATGCATGTTTACATTATATCCGATAGTCAATTTCGGTCCAACCCTCTAGCCGAATGTTTAATCATTAGCCACTTCCTCTTTAGTACACCAAAAGCTTGTTCCACATCTTCCTTGATGCTTCGTGCTTCGTCTTATACAATATTCATTTGTGATCATTCGTCCCTTGATTACTTATGGACTTAATAATAACGGACCATTCCGGATATATCCCGCTAAGATAATATCCCCGTTTATAAGTCACGTTGTTAGCATCGAATTCCACATCCGGTGCTCACCCCGCTTTGAGATCATTGAAAATAGGCGATTGACATAAAACATTCACGTCGTTATTCATCCCGGAGACACCAAAGAACGCATGCATAATCCATAAATCTTGGGAGGCGATTGACGTTAAACATTCACATTGTTATTCATCCTGGTGATCACCCCTAGCAAATTGAGCTTTTAAAGCGTGTGGGCAATTCGCCCATGGAAAATGTTGATTTGATGATACAAAACATGAAGAATGAAACAAGAAGGACTTTAAATGAAAAGAAGGAAAACTACAAAAAGATTGAAGATTTGGAAGATTCCAAAAGATATGCTTAAAAGAATATTTAGTTACCTTATTGTATTAGGAATGTTTTCCTTTGTAAACCCTAATGTCTCTAGTATATGTTAGACATAGGTCGAGATTGTAAAAGCATTGGCAACAAGATGTAGTCGACTAGGTTTGGTGTAGCCCCAAGGTAAAGAGTTTTAACCCTATTATAGTTAGATAATCGCTTTTCTATTGATCGTAGAATTGGTGCTTGGAGTGTATTTAATTGTGCTTTAATGATAATGATGAAAAACCTTGTCAATAACAAAGTTCTTTGATTATATTTCGTTGTGAAACTCGTTGTGTTTATGTTATTTTATTATTTTAATCCTATTCAAGCCTAGATCGTTTCCACATCTTGTAATGTGAGCCACTGGGCTCTCATCTAGGATTCGCAGGTTTTTCAAGAAAAGGTAAAAATCAATCTAGTACAATTTTCGAATCTTTCCAGGATCTTTTACAAAACGATAGCTCGTCAAGTAACCGCTGGATCAAGCTAAATTTTGTGAAGCTTCTACATGTCAAGGTACCATTTCACTGGAGGGATATTCAATTGGAGCTTTTAGTCGTGAGATATTCATTGTCAAAAATCGGCCATAAAATGTTGAGTTTATGATATATAAAATACAATAAAACATAAAGACATCAAGAGTACACAGAGGAAGACTTAAGATCATAACAAATAAATTAATTAACTGAAAGTATGCGTAACGCACCTCTTGCGAATGTCAAATCCCTCGAGCAAAGCAAAGCAAAACAAAGAAGTACTTATTGGTGTAAGAATAATGTCTTACAACCACGCTTCTTGCAATAACGAATTAACCAAACGTAATCGCTTGCTAGATCTAACACAAGTCCTCGTTTAAGAAAAACTAAACCAAACTCCCTTACAAATGGGGTGCTTGGCCAATATTAGACTAGAGAGGAGATGAGAGATCTAGGTTAATTCAATGCACAAGTGTATGAAACCCTAGAACCTAACCCTCTTTATATACTAGTAGGGAAACTTTGGGAACAAGTTAGGTATTGGGTTGAAACCCATTACCCTTGGCCGCCATGTAGAGCCCCAAAGAGAACCCATAACTTTTTTCCAAGTCTTCCATTTCTAGTCCTTCTCTTTTCATTTTAACGGGCGTTAGTCATTTTTCCGTTAAATACTTAACGATCGTTAACCGGACTTAATGTGCAATAATTAATCGTAAACATAAACATTAATTATTAACTTTAATTCTCATTCGCTAATGTGTGTAATCCTCGTGGTCACGAAGTTCGAATCCGACATTCACATGTTTGTAAATATATACATTTCCAACTGCTCCCACTTGGATATGTTTACAAAACGTGAAATGACATTGGTTAGCGTCTAGCAACACGCCAATGCCCCCGGTACAACTCGTGTATGGTTTTCTGGAGAAAACCAAATTTGATGATTCATCATCATATTCATCCTTTTGTTTCTAATACCATGTTAATAAGAATATGGATCTCACTCATTTCTTAATTAACTATTATGTTTCTCGCTTTATATGATTAATCAAGATTACCAATTCTTCCGAATGTAAGACCTTGGGTATGGCCATACAAACATCTTAACAATTCTACGAGGGCCCAAAGAAGATATACTTCAAAATAAATTTGAAGGAAACAAATCCCATTTTGACTACAAGGTGATTCATACCGCAACACTTCTAAAACAACCCTTATAACTACCAGTTACATGTAGCGTTAGATTGCTTCACAAAAATGCACTACATCCATGACATATCTCTTGTATCTCAAGTCAGAGGATAAATATCCATGATATACTTAATGACTAAGATCCATAAAGTATCATCATGTGGGTGGGATAAATCCTATACTCAATCCATTGAATATCATCTCGAATTAGTCATGCTACGCATCAATATACTTTTAAATATATTCTAACTAATACTCTGATTTGTCTTAATTCAATATCATTCCCATGTTATTGATTGACAACGGACTATTTAGAATAACTTAAGTTATTCAAGGATTTAAACATGCAAATATAGGATAACATCATAATAAATGAATAATAAACATAACAAAATACTTTATTTCATTTCAATAATAATGTTTACAATATCCTTTTATCCAAATACTAAATAGATCAATGCATGATAATTTTTAGTTAATGAATTTTGCCACAAGTCATGCAACTCATACTTGTTGACAAGGCATAATTTCAACTAACTTTGATCTATAGGAATTTTGAGAATACTTATTTCAAGAATTCAATAAGTGAATTTCTTGTATATGTTTACACATATCTTGATATTGTCATATCATTCCATAAGGTGCGTGATAACCTGAACCACCCTTTTATGACAATTATCTTTCAAAACCTTAAAGTTTTAAAGTATTCTTTATTCTTTAATGTATAATGCAACTATGCTCTTAGTTGAGCATAACTAGTCAACATGGTCATCATCAAGGATACCATTACTAGAATTGAGTGTCATCTCAATTATACTAGCATCATTGTATACAACAATATGCTCTTTAAACATCCATAAACATTTGAACAGTTATAGTGTAATGTTGGTGCCTACTAAAACTCAAGTTTGTTGGCAATGACAATTATGAAACAAATTGTCATATTTTCATCCATAGGATCTAGGAGCATCTCCGCATTGTGGAATGTGATTCTAAATCCAAACATATTTCCTTTAAAATATTTATTACACTAACAACTTTCAATGTTGTCAAATCATCTTGTAATCAAGCATGACACAACAATCTTATACACAACATGATGTTCATGATGAATCTTCAAGTTAGACTTTAAGATCTCATTATATATCCATCATGTTCTACTAGACTCATTTATTTTACCATATATGTTTATAATAATAAACATATTTTCCAAGGTTGTATGTCTTATTTCAAAATCTTATAAACGAAGTTTCATTCCCAACTAAAACTTAATTTAGGTGGAATGTAGTTGCCCATACAACATATAAGATTTAAGAAAAATAAATAATACTCCCACTAGCTTTCACGAATACTTATGAGCAATCTTATTTTAATTATTAAATCAAACATGGATTTAATATTAAACATAAGAAACATCTTCTAGATGCTTGCATATATCCATTCATGGATTCTTGCAGTTTGTACATTTCCAAGGATTATTTGAATTCATAAAACTACTTTGTATTACTCATCGTCCTCGCAAAAGTAATTTCACAACAAAGAGTTATGACATTCATTGTCAAAATTTCATATCAATGAAACTAAGTATGACAATTATAATCTTTATACTTCTATTTAATGTATATAGAAAGAATATTCAATCATAGTTAATTGCTTAAGTATGATTGATATTATTATCACTAGACATACATTAAATACATGTACAATATTGTCCATATGATTTCTACACAAAGATTTAAACCACTAGGTTTCCATCCTTTGAAGAAACTCATTTTCATTATTAAGATAAACCAAGTATCTAAAGTTGATTATCTTTATGGACAGGATCTCTACATTCATAGTATGATTGATTTTCCACAATTCAACATTTGGTAAATTTATCATTATGATTAACAGGATTACCATGATCCTCAGAATCATATTCCTCAAGATATTAAATATCTGAGATATCCTTACGGATCTATGAATGACAATTCCATCATATTAAGGTCTATCATTTTCATGTTTAGCCTCATCATGATATTTGCTAGTGCATTTTAGAAGATTATGTATTTTGTAATTCAATCTTTCAAGATCTAAACAAAACTCCCACTTGCCTTTAAAAATTTAAAGATTACCTTTAAATAGTTTAGCAAGTAGAGCAACAATACATTGTTCTCTTTTGGGATATTACAAAAAACATTGACAGTTCCTAACATTAGTTTGTTACAACTCACTCTATAAGTAGTTTAACAAATTCTGAACTTCATTTATAAGACTTAATGTGATTCATCACATTCCATAAACAAATGGTGACTTATTAATCTTCTAGGTTGAGTCTTATTGAGTATATTCAATCTATACTCAATCTACTAACCTTGATAACTTTTGGAAGAAACTATAGTTATCTTGAATCAAATAATGCCAACAGATTTTGATTCTTCTAACCGAACATACCATAAAACTATGGTATTTCCTTAGAATTAATATTGTAAGAAAATCTAACAATATTTTAGATAACCATCTACTCTTTTGGCTTACCTATTTACCAACAAAGTAAAACTTAATGGTACAATATAATTACCAAGTCAATTGCATGTATTATAACACAAATATTTTTGACCAAGTCAAAAGACATATTAGTTATAATCCCACTATACGTTATAAGTCATTGATCAACTCATTGACTTCATGCATATGTCTTAAAACATAGCAAGTTAACGTCTTACTTTATATTGTAAGTCTTGTATAAAAAGTCTTCATGTTTGTGACTTTACAAAATCATAAACATTTATAATTAAAGTAATTATGAACACCACCTCTGGTTTCAATTCATATTTCAAGTTAATATTTACTACATATATTTAAGTCATTCAACGAATACTCAAATTCAAGGTAGTATTAGATTACTTCATTTAATTATGTCATTCCATGAAATGTTCCATGTAAGAAACTGCAGAATCATCCATGCTCATTCTCACGACACGTGGATATTTTACCTTGGGCTACAATCTAGTTCACGTTCTCACGTAACATAAATTGTAACTACAAGTGTTTCTTAAATATTGAATGACATAAATATTTAAAATAAAGTAGTCTTTGTTATCATCTTGACACATGTTCTTAATAGGGCAATCATACATATATAAATGTATACTTCCTATTAGAACGTTATTCTCTTACTTTACAGTCAAGAGAATTCTTTTTAAATCATATTAATATGTGTTGTACCTTGCACACAATAAGATTTCTTCCACTTGTGCATGGAACAACATCATGTAGCATATAAACAACACGATACACGTTCGTTTATTTGATTATTATGATTTGTGTCATAGATATAACAAGTAGATGTAGAACTATATTGTTTAGTAAGGAAACGCATACCGACTATCCTTAAAAACATAAGTGTCTACAATTGGAAAGTAATTATCTTTGAAGATAATAGGGTTACTACGCAGAAATAAGGTTTAGCTCCCAATCAATTAGAAATCATTAAAACAACTTCTTATTCAAGAATGCAACACAAATGCTCCCACCTAATCTCGACAACATTGTAAGTGTTGCATAACAAGTGAAAACAACTTGCTTGCTTTTTACTTTCCTACACCTTTGAAGAACCATACATAATCATTACTAAGGTACTAAAAGGTGTATTCTACTATATGAATGATAGGTTATCCATCAATGTTATTAACTCAAAAATTGGGTATGCAATTTCTTCCTCAACAGGCCTACCATCCCCATACCGGTATGTAGTACCTTTAAAGGCTAAAGCAAAACAACTAGATAAAAATATGCTAGTTTGCCTTTTATCAAATTTTATGTAATTAGTCTAGCTTCTAATCTAGTAACTCATATACATGTTTTCCAGTTAACCAACATTCATGTTGTTACAAAGGATTCATTCACCAAATGAGGGTAATGAAATCTTTATGGAAAATAAGATGTGCAATTCATTGCTAAGAGTTACATTAGAACTTAGACAATTCAAATGTTCCTATTATACCTTTCTCATTCATGAAAAGGAATAGGATTGAGTCTCATGCTTCTCTCTTGGAAAAGAGACTTCGTTTGTCTTATCAAGAATTATTCTCGATCAAACATTTGTTTGAATGCTAGAATGGATCAATATACTAATCAAAGACTAAAGCACGCTTACGTTAAATGTTGCATTTATACATTCAAAAGAATTACAATTCAAATTTAATTTTCGATAATTAACCTTTTCAATAAACAATTAAATACCCAAGGTTCATATTCATATAACCAATTAATTATTATTGAAAACTAGGATCCAAGTTGTCATAATTTCATCGCTTGATCTCGCTAGTAATGAACCTTATACAAAATGGTAGAGCTATTGCTCAATTGCCAATTTCAATTGCAATTCCTAGATTTATGGGATTTACATATAGCCAATATCAATCGCCATGTAAACATGTTTTATCCCATCTTATGCCTTGAGTTGTCTCACTACAAAACTCAATTAAGTTGTCCAACTTAAGAAATCAAAAATCGCCCATGCCCGCTCTCACGACACGTGGACATTTTACCTTTTGATTACGATCAAAGTCACGATCTCACGCAAATAAAAAGTAATCTTAGGTGTTTCTGTTTCGTTGGATGGCATATAACTTAAATTAAAGGGTAATAATTTTGATGTCAAATCAAATATGTACAAAGATGTCATGCATTCATCTTTGTAGCATAGTTTTTATTAAAACATTTATATCTTGTTTTAATGTATAAGCTTTTCATCATCAAACTTTAACTGAGGTATTGGGTTCACCTATTAAGGAATTTAGTGTTAATTATCATCCATTATACCGTACTTTTGCATAAGTGTAAACATTTAGTGTTTCGGATAATTACCACCGAAGTGGCGCATGGAATTAAAACTAATTCGCCCTTAAGATGAGCTTGCACATTTAATGGCTTACTAAGTAGCTCCATTCAAACTTACAAAGGGCAGAGGACCAGGTACGCGCTAAAGCACAACCTTAGACATCCTTTCAAGCATGATCATGCACTTCTTTAAACCCCTTTATTAGTTCATTCTCATGGGTGAGCCTTCGCACCATTTGTACCAAAGTCATCAATCAATTAAACGATTATGATTACTATTCTTAAAATACATGTTTCACCATTGTTTAGGTCAGTTTATTTTTCTTGTAAAATACCCTTGTTACACATAACAAACAAGCAAGTATTTATAAAAATAAACAAATAAACAATGAATGCATAACAAATAAAAGTCATGCATATCAAATAGCCACATGCAAACGTTTTTGATAAATCCTATTAATAACCAATTCTAGATATGTCAATATGCATATATTTAATTAAGACTTTCACCCGCTTTCATCTATGTACAAGGTGAACCACATGCATCGATTCATCGACAAGTAAGTCAAAATTAAATACATACCACATAGCACATAATTGATTAAATTAATATTATTGAGGTCTCCCCAATTTTAGATCTATCATAATTTAGTGTATATCAATTATACAAGAAAGACATACAATAAAAGCAGATCCATGATAAAACATGCACATAATTATCATGGACATAAAATTACACTTAACAATTAATGCAATTAAATCAAAGTTACGGATATACACATAAAGTTGCATGCATCTTAGGGTTTCTAATCCAATTAAAACAATAGTTTACAAAACCCTAATTAGGGCACCATAAAAAAAACGCCCCCCTCAAAATTAGGGTTTAGGTTTTGCAAACCCTAGATCTAAGCATACAAATAATAACACATTCATGTTTATTTTAATTATGTGTTTTAGTAATTAATTACTTGTTATACAAGGCTCATGATGCCACTGTTGAGTTTATGATATATAAAATACAATAAAACATAAAGACATCAGAGTACACAAGGAAGACTTAAGATCATAACAAATAAATTAATTAATCGAAAGTATGCTGAACGCATCTCTCGCGAATGTCAAATCCCTCGAGCAAAGCAAAACAACCCTCGAGCAAAGTAAAACAAAGAAGTACTTATTGGTGTAAGAATAATGTCTTACAACCACGCTCTTGTACACACGAATTAACCAAACTAATCGTTATTGCTAGATCTAACACAAGTCCTCGTTTAGAAAAACGAAACCAAACTCCTTACAAATGGGGTGCCGTCAATATTAGACTAGAGAGAGAGAGAGGAGAGATCTGTTAATTCAATGCACAAGTGTATGAAACCCTAGAACCTAACCCTCTTTATATACTAGTAGAGAAACTTTGGGAACAAGTTAGGTATTGGGTTGAAACCCATTACCCTTTGCCGGCCATGTGTAAAGCCCAAAGAGAACCCATAACTTTTTTCCAAGTCTTCCATTTCTAGTCCTTCTTTTTTCATTTTAACGGTCGTTAGTCATTTTTCCGCTAAATACTTAACGATCGTTAACCGGACTTAATGTGCAATAATTAATCGTAAACATAAACATTAGTTATTAACTTTAACTCTCATTCGCTAATGTGTGCAATCCCGTGGTCACAAGTTCTAATCCGGACATTCACATGTTTCAAATATATACATTTCCAAATGTAAAAGGGTAACTTTCAAATTTTAAGGTTTTGTTATGGGTCCTATTACCGCTGCACCCCCTGAAAAATATTGCATGTCATAAGCTTTCCTCTTTCCTCCCAAATCATGATGCCTGTCACTTTCTTTTGCCTTTGCAAGTTATATTTTTTTTTTGTTTACAAGTTCTAGTTTTTTTTTTTTACTTATACACTTTTTTTTCTTTACAAGTTTTTAAGTTCTAGTTGTTTACAAGAATCAGTTTTTACACATGCGCAAATATTTAAAATATCTAATTTCATCATTTTTAACAAACTTAATTTTATCCACAAAAAAAAGAACAAAGATAAATAAATGCTTTTTTAAAGATAACAATTTTTTCCAAACTTGATAGATTAAATAAATGATTTATAAAATAATTAACAAACTTTTATAAAAATGTGATTTTGGAAAACATTTTTAGAGTCGGATTTTTATTTAAAAAAAAATATTTTAGAAAAATATTAAGTAATTTTAATTATTTTCTTCATCATCAAAAGAAATTTTCTTAAAAAAATTAACAAACTTGCACCCCATGTTTCTATTCTTGTACCAGTAGATAGTTCAAAAAAACCACATCTAAAAAAAAATTAACAAACTTGCACCCATGCTTTCTAATCTTGTAACAGTAGATAGTTCAAAAAAAAAAAAAACCAAACCTAAAAATTAACAAACTTGAACCCCATGTTTCTAATCTTGTACGAGATAGTTCAAAAAAAAACCAAGACGAAGTAGAAATCACCTGTAATCGACCTTGACCCCATGTTTTTCCCATGCATCTCATTAGACCAACAACAACATCAACCCATATACCATCAATACCTAAAACCTAATCTAAAACTTTAGATCTAGGGCGCTGCCTATGAGAAATACCGCTACAAGGCTCCCTATGTTAAATGATCACCTTTCCGATCTATCTTGGTATATGGGGTGAAAAGTCCCGCTGGCGCAGAATATCGGCCGGACAAAGACGAAAAGATTTTAGCTCACGGTTGGAGAGAGGAGAGAGACTCAGTTAATTATTTGTGTGAGAGAATGAGATAGGAGCGACAAAAAAGAGTATGTATTATTTGATGAGGACACGAAAAGGATAAAAACAAGTACACCCTTCGCCTATATATACCACTTTTATTTATTTATTTATTTATTTATTTTATTTTTTTTTTGAAAGGCTTATTTTTATTTTTAAAAGTTGTAGATGTTGTAAAAAGTTTAATAAAAGTTGTAAAATTTTAATAAAAGTTGTAAAAATTTTTTGTAAAAGTTGTAAAATTTAATAAGTAAAGAGTATTAGTTGTATTAGTATTATTTTAAATAAAGTTGTAAAAGTTGTAAATAGAAGTTGTAAATTTTAATAAAAGTTGTAAAAAGTTTTTTTTTAGGTGTTCTGTAATGAAGATGCTTTAATTGATTGGGTGAAATCTATCATTTAATCATGGTTTTCTTATTTGTTAGGAAGAACTAAACGTATAGGGCTATAAGTACTCTATCGAATTGTTGTGTTCTCGATATGGGACGCCTCAGACGGAAGGTTTAGAAGATGAACTTGAATCCAGACTAAGACCCTAAAATTAATTGCCCATTCGTATTACTACGTAAATTTCATAAACGTAAAATGGTTGGATATTGAGGGTCCGTTGTCCGAGGCATAATCATGTATTCTGTAAGACTCGCTCCATGGTTTTTCACAAGCCATGCGATTAAAAGAAAATGAGTTCGCTTTGGTGAAGCGTTTGATGCAATGTAATGTAATACCACCTAATTATACTTTCTACAATAAAAAGAGAGCCATCCTAATAACGGTCCGCATTAAAACGATATACAATGCACAAGACAAGATACGCCGCTACCAATCGTGTGATTTGACTCGATACAACTCCTTGCAAGTAGTACATTTGTATAGCGTCAAGGTTATACATATTACCCTAGGATAAATGACCACACAAATGAACTGGATGAAATATATTTTTGTTCACCCACGGCACGCCATATGCCTTGTGGACAACATATCCGAAATCATCTTTGATGGACTCCACATACAACACCACGATGTTTAAACTGCCATTCTTTACAATTGTTGGGGTTACTCCAACAAACACAACATTCTCAATGGCGTTTAGCTTTTTGGACAAGGAATGGGAGTGGTTATTGCTACATCTCTTAACCGTCCTATTGTATGTATAACCAATTCACAGTCTCTTTTGTGTCTTCCCATAGAGAGGTTCTCCCGATTCGCCATAAATATTGTCTCCTGGGTTGTGATTCTTCGTGTGGGGAACAATCGAATGTGCTCACTTCGTTTCTTGGCGCTCTTCGATGATGAAGACTCACCACTCCGTGAGATAATCACTCACAATGGAGACATTTTAGAAATGCCGAGGCCACGCCATGGGAACATGTGTTTGCTCAACGACTGAGGATGTTTAGATATATGCAGTAAAAAGCTTTTATTGATTTATATTGTAAATGACACAACATGTATAGACGACATTCGATTTATATTGTAAATGACACAACATGTATAGGACGATTCGATTTATATTGTAAATGACACAACATGTATAGACGATTCGATTTATATTGGTTATTTATGTATTCAAGTTTCTAATTTTGTGAACCATGATATTACTTAATTTATGTTGTGAATAATAATCTCAAATCTTTTTCGCGTGTATCAAATGTGAAAATAATTTTCTTGTGTCGCGTTGTCAAGCGTGGATTAATAATTGAAAGTAACATCTCACAAGCCTAAAACTTGTATTAGTCAAAGATACGCACGCCCTGTACAAATGAATAATTAAACATTTAATATTTCAATAATAGATTTGTTTAATATTTTAATATCTAATGTTTTAACGCGAAAAACACTACACAAATAAATACATTACAATGATATATAAATAATTAAACATTTAATATTTGTTGTTGTACTTGTTTAATATTTTAATATCTAATGTTTTAACGTAAAAACACTACACAAATAAATACACTATATATCTTTCAAATAAAAAAACACAATATATATATACATTACAAAATAAAATTATACACAAACACAAACAAAAAAACAAAAACTATACAAAAAAAAAAAAAGGGACAAACCAATCATGCGATGTTAGATCAATGATTCGGCCAATGATTGGTACTTGCAAAGGCAAGGAAAGGAAAAAATGGGGTGCAAGATTAGATCACCCCCTTTGTTATTCATAATTTTTGTCGTGAGGTGCATGGTGTTTCAAGTTAATGATTAGTTGATTCATGGTACTGATTTCAATCTGATTGGTCAATCTACTATGTTCCTATTGGTCCAAAATCATTCGTGAGTCGGTTGAGAAATTCCTTACATTGTTTAAGTGGTATGATCGACGTACTGCATTAAATTGAAGCTGCTCAATTGGGTATAATCAGATTGTCGCATAGTGCATGATCATGAATGCAAAGGTAATAAATTTATCATTGTACCTTATTAATTTACCTCGTGCTATCAAATTAATTTGGTCGGTGGTATATCAAGTCAGTGGTTCTATTGTTTTTATATTGGCCGGTGATGCGTTAAATATTAAAACCATATCGTGGGTAACATGCTGATATAATTCTTTATTTGATTTGGTTATTATACGATTGGCTTGAATATCGTGGTCGGGGATAGTTTCTTAGTCCACTATGATACGGTAAACGTGAATTTTGTTATATGATTGGTTGGATGCTGTACGTTATTTTTAGAGTTGTGTAAACCTACTCAAGTTACTACTCCCTTCATGTTTTACTGTTGCCCGACTATCGTTAATGATTCATGCTGCTACACTACTTAGTACTTAGCTACTCGATGGTTAATGCTGCTCTCGTTTTAGTTAGTGCTGCTCATGCTATTTTAATGCTGCCTGATTATAGTTACTACTGTTCGATGTTCGTTAATGCTGCCAAGATATTTTAGCGCTGCTCGTGTAAGTTAATGATGCCCGTTTCAACTTAGTACTGCTCCTTATACTTTTATGCTGGTAGTTACGATTACAACTGCTTGTTATATTTTTAATGTTACTCGTTGAGAATCTTGTTGGTGTAATAAGAAGATGAGATATAAGGTTATAAGTTGATGTGGGACAGATTTGTGCATGCATTTAACGTGGGATGTTTGGTGTTCAAATGGAGTTCTGGTAGGATACGAAAATTCATGAGGTTCGACATTCATTATTTTATATGTGATTCGTGATTCGTATTTGCTACTAATTTTGGATTTGTGGTTATGGAGTTATAGAGACGGATTGAAGTGTCTCGAATACATATGCTTGTGTGAAACGTGGTAATGAGAGCTAAGAATGTATATTTGTTTTTCTTACTACTGCTCTTTTGGTATTCGTGATACTTAGTGCTGCAGACCTTAAATAGATATTTCTAGGTAGTAATTACTACTGCTAGAATATTTTACTATTCTTCGACCATTTTGATGTTGCTCTTCAAAGTTACTGTTGCTTGGTCTCGGATATTATTATTGCCATCTTTTAAACCTAATGCGGAATTAGGATGCTCATTCATTACTGGTACTACATGGTGTTTGTGGCTATTGTTGGTTAGTTTTTTTTTGTACAGCTGTGACAACTCGTACTTTCAGGTCATTTCTCAAATTTACTATTCATCTCATGAATTAACTATTCATCAGTTACTATTCATCATTTTACTATTCATCGTTTTCGAAGTCGATTTGATATTCTGAGAACGTACTTCAAAATTTTACTATTCACGAAACACTATTCATTCCCGGAGAAAAATCACTATTCATGATTCACTATTCATCATTTATCGTAAACTATGTTTATGAGTATCAAATTCGCGTAACCTTAATAGTTTAGCTGCGAATTCATAAACATATCATCGAGGACATTTCATATAGACTAGATTTATTCTACATATTATTAGTAACATCGTCATCATATCAGTTCATGCATGGATTTGCATTTTTCATTAAACATATAATTTCCTATTAAATAAACGCTATCGCGTAATCATTTGTTTTGAACATTTGATCCGACACTTCCAAAAATAATCCTAATATATTTTTATACTCATTTTAAGACTACAAAAATTATATTATTAGTTTACCCGATGTTTTCAATTTATTTTGTATATAAATTGTTATGTATAAATATTTACGACGGCTTTCGTAAATTCAACTCGATAATTATTTATTCACTCAATTCTTGTAAGAAATGTATTTTTATAATTTTTATGACTTTGATATATTTTATTTTGTTCCGTTAAAAATTTATTTTTAGCTAACGCTATCCTAAATAACTAATTATATATACAAATTACCAACTATACTTAAACAATTACACTTTTACTTATACAAAATACATTTAATCATACAAAAATACAATACTTTTATTTTTTTCTTATGGATGTCGACATATAGTCATGACACAACACATATTGAGTATCAAATATCTACTAGCTACAATTATATTTACTTATCTTTAATTATATACTAATATTAACATACATACATAATATCTAAAGGTGAAAAGTCACACACTCTTCCATTTCCTCTCTTGAAGGCCGGCCATAGCAAGAAACCAAGGAGAATCATAGCTTTTTCAAGATCAAGCAATATTATTAACACTAGTTTACTCTCTTTTAAGGGTTTTGAAATAAAAACCTAGGGTAATTAGGAAAAACCCTTGTTCTTTAAACCTCATCACTTCACTAGTAAGCATTTCATGATCATTTTTAATCTTTCATATTCATACTTTGGTCATTTTATCATGCTTGAGAAAAACATGCAAGTTATATGATTATCTATACCACTTTATTTGTTTTTAAGTACTATTAATGAATATATATCATCCTATAATTATCCCTTGAAACATATCATTTTTGATGATGTCTAGGAACCCATGACACCCTAAGAAGGTGTATGGTAGGTTTAGAATAGATTTGGCGTTGGTTTGAAGTGGTTAGAATAAGTATTACACGAGAAAAATCCATTTCGACAACTATATATAAGGGTCTGATCATTTTTACTAATTCTGGAAATTTCGACAGTTTACAAAATTTTTTGGGCTAGATATTCAGAAAATATACTTTAAAACGAAAACGTGGCCGCTTGAACGGGTTAAAACGGAGTTATAACGAAGAAGTTATGCTATTTTCAAGTTTAACGACGAAAACTATATTTCCGAAAAATTCAGCATGCTGTCCAAATTTTTACGAGTCAAAAATGAGTCTTGAGCGTTATCTAAATGAGTCGATTTATCAAAAATATATTAGTATACTTTAACACGAAGCTAAGGACATATAAAACGTAGAAAACGGACTTGTAACGACTAAATTACACGCGTTTAAACAAGGTTGTCGTAACTATTTCATATAAGCATAACACATATATTTTTTCTAATAGCCAAAATTACGGCCGCGAATGACCATGTTGAGGGTCGTTTTTAACATCGATGGAATACTTTTTAGAAAACGATGTCTTCTAGAAAAAGTAAGTTTGTCTAGCCTATTTTTCAAAATGTTCAACCGTTCGTCAAACGGAGTTGTAACGAATAAAATAAGGTCACTAAAACTTTGCCGAAAGTTATCCTTAAACAATATTTTTGGTACAAGTACCCTACTTTACCTATGTTTTTCTCCATGATCGAGACCTCTATGATAAAAACTTAAAAGCTAAAACTTTGAGATAATGCTACAAGCTTCCCAAAACCGTTGAGTTTGTTTCCTAACACTCAATATTCACCATTTTACGACTAGCTTTTCGAGGCCATTTAGTCACTTTCATGAATTGTCAAATGACATTGTTTTACGACGAAAAGCTATAATTTCATAATAAATCACTAAATGACTATCGTAGGATATCATTTCAACGTATATACTTGTAAAGTAATTTATAAATTGTCAAGACATTATAAGATTATTTTTTGACGATAAACGTTATTTTCAAAATTCACAAGGGGTATAGATATCATACGAATTGCATGCATAACATTACATCATGACTTATTATATATCATATCATTCATAATAGGTCGCAGCTAGAGATTGCACCTCATTTCAGTGTACTCACTTTTTCCATCGCATCATTGTACCAAGTGAGTTCATAGCCCCACTTTCTATTACTTAATTGTTTTACAAACTCTTAGGGGAGATACATGCTCAACTATTTTTAATCGAACACAAATGCTTTGAACTGTATGATATATCCAAATGTTTTATTGTCACTAAGTAATCAATTGCCATGTTTGAAGTCCCTACATCATGCACCATTAGTCACTTTCGAGTGAGCGCGAATATTGTGAATAGGCCTGTTGGAATTAACACTCCCGTTCTTATTGACCCAGTTAGGGGAAATCGAACGCACTATATTTGAATCATTAAGGTAAATTGGCAAGTTTACCTATTAGGGCTGCGATGAAACGATTTTTACCAATTTCTATTGGTACGAGGTTTACGCTTTGGTTGTCATGAACTTAGTGAAATAAATGTTGTTTTGTTTTCAACGATGAGTGTGAAATAATGTAACTCACACTACGAATATTGTGTTCAAACGAATTAATTAAACCTATGGATTTCACTCAACCTTTGTGTTGACTGTTTTAAGCATGTTTTATCTCAGGTATCTAAGGCATACACTTCATGGCATGCATGTGGACTTATCATAGAGTCGCGGTGCCGACGCGTCTCACAGGGATTTTATGCACTTTAAAACATCGTTTGGCTTGTATCAAACTTATTTCCATACATGTTGATTTTCATTTGGGACCTACACTTTGTAAACTCTGAAAGTTTTATTAAATCAAACGATGTGTTTTCCAAACGACACTTTAGGTCGTTCAATATAACTGTGATTGTGATGCTATGACAGTCAACCCCCAGGAATTCCATTCCGCTGCAAAACAGGTAATTTGGGGGTGTGACAACAGCTCTTATGGTAGATCTTTTGCTTTTGGTCATAAGATGGTTAACATATTGTTGGGGAAGATTATAATAGAGTGTTTAACTATCTTAATGAACCACTTGAGGGGAAGATTTTACTACTACTTATTTGATATTACTACTGTTGGTTTCAATTTCTATTGTCTTAAATTCATTTATCGTAAGATTTTTGGTGTTCTTCACGGAGGGCAATTTGAGACATTAGAAGTTTGGATTGGACGTGTGATATTGGTTTGTGGTGATCAAGATCATAGTTGCATATGTTCCCTATTTGGATGATAACAAAAAGGGAAAGAGATGTTATGGTGTCATGGCAGAAGATGTTACAAAGGAAATCAAGAATTAAGGGGAAGCTTGTTTCATTCATGGTGAGATCCCTGATCTCAATTTCTCTACTTCTTCTAGGGAAGTTCGTTCAAGAATGGTTATGTTTTTTCATCATCAAATAGGGGAAGATTGTTGGGATTTATTGTTTTGATGATACAAAACATGAAGAATGAAACAAGAAAGACTTAAAACGACAAGAAAGAAAACTATAAAAAGATGGAGGATTTGGAAGATGCTTAAAAGAATAGTTAGTTTCCTTATTTTATTTGGAATGTTTTTCTTTGTAAACCCTAATGTCTCTAGTATATAAAGATACATAGGGTCGTAGAGATTAGGTTGTGCACACAAGATGTAGTCGACTAGAGGTTTGGGGTAGCCCGAGGTTAAGAGTTTCTTAACCCTATTATAGTTAGATAATCGGTTTACCATTGATCAGGTAGAATTAAGGCTTAGAGTATATGTAATTGTGGCCAATAACAAAGTTCTTTGATTATATTCCGCTATGCAGCTCGTTGTGTTTATGTTCTTTGTTATTTTTAATCCTAATCAAGCCTCGATCGGTTTCCACAAGAATCTGTACAATCAATACTTCTTATCTTCTTAGAAAATGCATGCCTTTGTAAGTGAGGAGCATGGAGTTTTTCAATGCCAATATATGTTGGCTTTCGCAAGAACTCTTCACCATATAACTCCAAGATTACTTGACAAAAATTTTGGAGATAATCACGAGTTGTTGACGCACCCATTTGTAGATATTCGTCAAGAGTATCAGCATTGGCTCCGTATGCCAATTGAAGAATTGCCGAAGTACACTTCATTAAAGGGGAAATACCAAGTGTTCCCGTACAACTAGGAATTTGTTGAAATAATGGGCATGATCGGTCACCTCTCGAACAATTCCTATGAATAGTGTTCGCCTTATTCGGAACCGCGTACGGAATGTTGCTTCGTCGTACACAGGGTGGTCAGAGAAGTAAGCCGCCACTAAACGATCATGAGCACCGTAACGATCTCTCTCAACTTGGTTTCGTGTGAGTTTTTGCTTTGACGCTTGAAAAACCTCCCAATAGGCTTTTGTAAATATCACAAGCTTGCTAGCAACTTCATCTTCATCATCCGAAGATGAAGTGGCAGATGGATCCACTAAAAATATTGATACCTGCCAAAACCCACTATTCCTCCTCCTAAAATGTACAACCAAACAAATTTTTAGTGGCGCATCAAACTAAAACCAATTCTAAAGATCTATACCAAACACGCCCTAATATTTGCAAGAATTAAGATGTGAATGAAAAAATCGTGTCAGCTATGTATGCAAAACTCTTTTTTTTTCCCATAAAACCTATATTTTCCAACTCATATGTCCATGTCAGCAAAGCACAAAGTATACATGTCATCAAGAGTGGCCATGTCATCTTAAATGGCTAAAAGATTTGAAAATTTACACAATAATGGAACACTTGCAAAACTTAAGTGGTTAAACATTATCAAAAAAGGTATGAGTAACTAAATCGAAACATTAATGAAACTTCATTACTATTTGATGAGTTTTTCTCAAAAAGAATGAAAAAAAATACATTATTAATTTATTTAAACATTGACATGGGTAAATTGCTAGTAACTAGCTAGTTCCTCCTAAACTAGTACAAAGACTAGTAACGTTCATGGCAACACGAAATTATTTTAGGCATGTGTAAAATAAGATAACTAAATGACTAAGGTGTCATTTGTTTTTTTCAGGGAATTTACCTCTTCATCTGCAAACCACATTTGCATGAAAGAAGAGCGTTTGTTTTTTGTGCTATTGAAGTTTTTTTTTCAATAGTTATTGTGATTTGCGAATATAAATATTTTTGTCAAATGATACTAAAATGTTGAGTGTGAAACAAGCAATCACTTAAAATACGGAGTGTCAAAGACAAGTTATCGTCCGTTTTATACGTTTTCATCTGTTTAGACGTTTTTGTACGTTTTCATCCATTTTATGCGTATTCATCCGTTTTTCGTTTTCGTTGGTTTTTATACGTTTTCTCCCGTTTTCATACGTTTTTGTCCGTTTTCATATTGTCCATTTTTATACTTTTTTGTATGTTTTATACGTTTTTATCCGATTTTTATGTTTTCATACGTTTTTATATGTTCTCGTCCTTTTTGTACGTTTTCATACATTTTTATAGGCTTTCGTTCGTTTTTCTTATATTTTCATACGTATTTATTCGTTTTAATCAGTTGTTTTAAGTTTTCATCCAATCGTAGACGTTTTTGTCCGTATTTTATACGTGTTTGTCCATTTTTGTGTGTTTTCGTCCGTTTTTATATATTTTCAGCTGTTTTTATATGTTTTCTTACGCTTTCATAAGTTTTTATATGTGTTCTTATGTTTTTGTACGTTTTTGGTATGTATGAAAACATTTAAAATTGGTAAATAACGGATAAAAACGTATAAAAATTCTTAAAAGGTACAAAAACGTATAAAATGTACAAAACCGTACAAAACATATAAGAAAGTACAAAAATGAATGAAATCATATGAAAACGCACAAAACCGAATAAAATCAAATGAAGATGTAAAAAACGGATGAAATTGGATGAAAACGGATGAAAACGTATAAAAACAGATAAAAGCGGATAAAACAGATTAAAACGCATAGAAACGTATTAAAATGAACGAAAATGTATAAAATTGACGAAAAACGTATAAAAATGGATGAAAAATGATTAAAGCAGATAACAACAGATAAGAACGTATGAAAACATAATAAAACATATAAAATGAACGAAAATGTATAAAACGGCCGAAAATGTACAGATGGGATAAAAGCGGATAAAAACGAATAAAAAAGAACGAAAAAAAATAAAAACGGATGAGAAGGTATAAAAACGGACGAAAACGAATAAAATCGGATAAAAATGTAAGAAAATGTATAAAAATGAATGAAAACGTATAAAATTGGATGAAAACGTATAAAAACGGATGAAATGTATAAAAACGGATACACCGTATGAAAACGAATAAAAACGGACGAAACCGTATAAAAATAGACGAAAACGTATAAAAACAAACGAAAAATGATAAAAAAATATTAAAACGGACGAAAACGGATAAAAATATATGAAAATGTATAAAACGGAAGAAAACATATATTGAGAATTAGATGTCGGGTTTGTGAAAAGACGAGGTAAGAAGTGAAAGATAATGTTTGAAATTTAGAAAAAGAAATAAGTGAAATAAAGCTCTTTTGTCTAAAAAAACAAATGAAAATATCTGTGCGCCCGAAGAGGAGATAAGTGAAAAGAGGTGAAAAAGTGCTTCTTTTAAAGAACAAACGACACCTAAGTCTTCTAAGGCGCTTGGTCTCAAATGACTTCAGTTTTCTTACCAGCGGGTCTTTGGGTTCGGGCTTATATCACACTCCTTTTATAGTTATTGTCACATGGGTACTACTATTTTGATTCTTTAATTAACTATTCCACCTATAATTTTTTTTCCTTCTATAAATTGACTAGTTTATACCACCACGATCTTTTCTTCCACATTTAAAATAAAAATTGAAAATAAGAAACAATGTACATAGTTTTCTCTCTTATTATTATAGTTTGCGTTGGTTATATGTTAGAACAATTTGAGGGTGCTTATTTGAAACGATCTGTGAGGACCGTAGACATATAATTGAGTATTTCATTAAAACTTGTTCTCGGTCTAAATCATATCAAGTTTTAAAATTTACAACATGATATACGAAGTATTTTTTTTATTAAAGTGTACTTTTAAAGTTTTTAGAATATTTTTTATTAATTTTTAGATAAACAAATGATTAAATTTGAAGTAAACATTACTATATAAGAAAAATAATTTCTTAACATGTAAATAACATGCATAATATATAGGGAAAAAAAATGTTAACTACACAATACTTGAAAAAGTAACAAGTTAGTTACATTTAATATAATTATCCTTATATAACCGTTCTTAACAAACCATTTTCAATTTTATGATTTCAAGTGCGAATAGTAATAATAGTAATAAGGATTGTAATAAAAGATAATCAATTCAAAAACCAGATTTAACCCTTAATGATTTATCAAATATATTAAATTATGACTAGGCCAACTTAAATTATGTTCTTTAGACGTAAAAAGGTACTCCATATACCTCTAATTCCATACTTATTACTGAATCGACATATATGTTATTCATGGGTTGATCTATGGCCAATTATGCTAATAAACCCTAGTTTATTACTAGGGTTTAATTAATACGTAGCGATTACGTGGTTTGGTACTGGTTGTTTTTTCTTGTTTCGATTGTGTTCTTTAGGCTAGGGTTTGTTTATTGTCGTGTTGATAGAGGGTGTGCCTAACGTTGATATGGATGGTGTTTGTAGGCAGCGTGAACCTCATGTGGAGCCGGTTCCACATGATGTAAATCCTACTGTTTCTGCTTGTCAAGGGGATATGAATGTCAATGAGGTCGTGAAGCCGGTTTCACATGCGCCTAGTGAACGGACTGATAGTATTGATGATTCGGTGTTTTGGGATGCAGGGCCTCTTGGTGTTACAAGTACCTTGAATATGCAAGATTTCCCATCTACAGTTTATAGTGTCGAGGACACCACTATGGGGCTAATCTGACTAGTGGTGATGGTATTAGTGTAGCTCCTAAAGCTGGAAGGGTACATGTTTCTCCTTTTTTACGAGTTATGCTTCTTCACCTAAGGAAAAATTAACCGGTGCTACGCCAATTACTCAATCTGTTGGGGTTAATACATTACATGTTACACCCCATGAACGACACGACTAAAAAATTAAAACTTTAACACGGAAACGACTTTACTTTAACGGACCCTTCGTTACTCTTTTTACCATTGATAAAAATCTATAACATTCCAGATCTTTAAACCATTTTTAAATGAAACTATACTTAAATACCTTCCAAATGACGGGTGGTGCAACCCATAACGACTTACGGTTTAAAAGATATGATTTTTCTAAAATTGACAAAATCTGAAAAATACTCTATTAATACTCTGACGGAAGCATATGGCCATATGCTAAAATTCGACATGGCCATATGCTGGCCATATACCCTTATTAACATTCTAAGACAGCTATATGGCCATATGCTAAAAATACCATATGGCCATATGCTGACCATATGCCCCTTATTAAACTTTCTGAAGCAGTCATATGGCTATATGCTGAAAATACCATATGGTCGTATAGGACCTGCAGAAAATTTTATAAAACAATACTTCACACCTTTTCCGGAAACCATACTTACGTGACTCAAAACTTAACAAAACTTTCCAGAAAACCTTAATATAACATAATACATCATGTTCATAACCATTCGAACCGTTTGACCCCAAAATGGGTATAATACACGCTATGCCAAACACCCCTTTAAACCAATTACATACTTTTAACCAATTCTATAACAACCCATTTACCACAAAAATACTTTAATGACCATGACATAAAGTATGACAATCGACCACATGATTACAAACCATTTTAAGACCATCGGGGGTTCAACTCTGACTTGGAGCTCGGCATCTACCTAGCTCTTATTTCATACATACAAATCTTCCATGATCCCAAACCAAGCAATAGCATCTTCAAAATAATAAACCTACAAGAAATATTGACAACTATAACATGTAAGCGATAACGCTTAGTAAGTAACCGGGTTAGAATATGAATAATACATTTATTAATCATACTTGCAACATGAACATACACCATAATTATACCATCAAGCTTTAATCACATATTACTATAACATACTTAAACACGACATTAAACATTTAACAAATCCAAACATATACCTTGGTTAATCCACAACCAAGGACTAACACACATTCATTCAACTAATTAAGCATCTAATCATAACCACACTTTCAAAGCCAAGGCCTTCAATCCTTAACACCTTAATTCATAATCACAATGTGATAATATCAATATTAGACATATCATAACCAAAGTTACTTACCTTAGCTCCAAGGCTAAGTTAATCACAATAACACCATAATCTTCACTATCATCATCATCATCCATTATCATCCAAAGTTTAACACTTGTATAAGGATTAACATTAAGGCTTCAATACTTAATATAACACCTTAATCCATCATCAAACTGGTCTCAAGACCATCTACTATTTTTCCCTCCAATTTAATTCACGACCCACACACATAAACTTAATATTTCTGGATATCAAATGGAAGTTGTGGAATTATCCAGACACTTGTAGGTGTCAAGTTTGCCCATTTGACATCAATGGTCCCTCAAGTCCCATTCCTCCTAATTTGGCCATTAAATTCTTCTATAACAAATTACCACTTGACAACATAGGTCCCCTTACTTTATATAACTATAACATAACATGTGTTAACTATTAGTTCGACTATCGGGTTGACTAGTCAATTTAACATTCGTTGACTAACCAATCACGTTAAACCTTGGTCAATTTCATCTAAGGTGGGGCCTATTTGTATCCGGAATACGGGCTAACAATTCTACCCCCTTATTTAGATTTCGTCCCCGAAATCTCTCGTCTATTACTAACCATGACTTGGTCATTTCTTAACCCCATTCTTAGTACTAAGCACACTTTCATTCAAACGTTACATTTCAATGATCTAAGTGATCTTGCAACACAAAGTAACACATTCCAAAAATCCTAAATTCGCTCTTCTTCTTCTTGTTGATTTATCTAAGAGCGTACAACTCTTACTAAAGTCATTATATCAAACAAGACACATTTAGTATAATCATTGTATCATTTTGCCAACCTCATTTCCATCACATCACATTTTTACTTACTATACTTAACTTTTTTTTTAATCAAGGACTATGTGTCACTTGAGAAAATTTACGTCATTTTGACTATACATAAGTCAAACGTTAACATATACGACTTGGCATTTGAATTCTACCATAGCGATTCTATTATCCGCTTAAACATTTTGTTATAACTCCTTTTCCTTTTTATTTCAATTAAGGATTTTCGCCAAGTGTTAAGGTTCACTTGGGAAATCTTAAGTTATTTTTACTTCCACGGATCAACAGTAACTAATATCTTCTAATCTTACTATGATTATTTATTTATATCGTTAACATTTTCGTTACATTGTCTCGTTTTCTCTACTTCTTTCTACAATTTATCGTCAATGATTATGAGTCTCATAAGAACTTTCAATACTTTGACTTAAAAAAGTCAAACTTAACTTACACCCTCACATTTACACATAAAGTATGTTGCAACTTCTTTTGTGGAGTAAAGTTCTTCTTTTGTTGATCAACAACGTTTTCACTAGTTTTCATACGTTTTTTTTAATACGGTTTTATCTATTTTTATAAAATTTCATACGTTTTCGTCCGTTTTTATACATTTTCATCCATTTTTACAGGCTTTCATCCGTTTTTCCTTATGTTTCCATACGTTTTATCCGTTTTTATTCGTTTTAATCCGCTTTTATATGTTTTCATCTATTTGTATACGATTTCGTCCGTTTTTATATGTTTTCTTACGTTTTCATAAGTTTTTATACATTTTCGTCCGTTTTTATATGTTTTCTTACGTTTTCATAAGTTTTTATACGTTTTCGTCCATTTCACATTTTCTTACATTTTTGTACGTATGAAAACAGATAAAAATGGTAAATAACGGATAAAAACGTAAAAAAAATGTACAAAACTTATTAAAACGCTTAAAACGTATAAAAGGTGCAAAAACATATAAAAATGTACAAAACCATATAAGGACGTACATAAACGGATAAGAATGTATGAAAACGTAAGAAAAACAGATAAAAACATATGAAAATGTATAAAAACGGATAAAAGAACAACGGATAAAAGCGTATAAAACGGATGAAAACATATAAAACAAATGAAAACGGATGAAAACGGATAAAAACGGATAACAACGGACAAAAACGTATAAAAACATAAGAAAAAGTACAAAACGAACGAAATCATATAAAAACGTATAAATAAAAATTGGTTATAAAAACGGGAACATACCACCACAATCTTTCCTTCCATACCTAAAATAAAAATTAAAAATATGAAATAAGAAAAAATGTGCAGAGTTTTCTCAAGTACAACTTATTATTATAGTTTGCATTGGTTATATGTTAGAACAATTTGAGGGTGCTTATTTGATACGATCCGTGAGGACTGCGGACATATAATTGAGTATTTCATTAAAACTTGTCCCCGATTTAAATCATATCAAGTTTTAAAATTTACAATATGATATACAGAGTATTTTTTATAAAAGTGTACTTTTAAAGTTTTTAGAATATTTTTTTTATATTAATTTTTAGATAACAAATGATTTAATTTGAAGTAAACATTACTATATAAGAAAAATGATTTCTTAACATGTAAATAATATGCAAGATATATAGAATAGAAAAAAAGAGTTAACTACACAACACTCGAAAATGTTACATTTTCAGATAATTATTCTTATATAACCGTTCTTAACCAAACCATTTTCAATTTTGTGATTTCAAGTGCAAATAGTAATAAGGATCGTAATATAATATGTTAAACTATAAGCTAAGTTACATTATGTTCTTTAGACGTAATATCATGTAGTCAACAGCTAACCGCACTTTAGACCAGCAATGTACGGTAAGACGTACTGGGCTTTCTCCTATTGCATCAGCCCTTGCAGTCGAAATGTTGGTTGGGATTTTGGATTATCCTCTTGGGTAATGCTTCGGTTTTGAACTCAAGTTATGTTCTTAGAAGTATTTGTTACTTCATGTGCATGTGACTTTACCATTCTAAAACATCAGACTTAAGGATGAAGAAAGTGGGATACAATAGACAGCTATTTGATTTTTCACATCAAAATTTTGTACTTATAATATTGTTTACTTTTGCTGCCCATTCTCTACAGGATATTAACAAAAGCTGAATTTGGCAACTCTTTGGATAGTGGAAGTGATGAGCAACCTCTTGGTATATTACCCCATCAAATTCGAGGCGCCCTTTCGCAATTTTCTCAGATGATACTAGTGGGACACTCCTCAAATAGTTGCACTGCTTGTTGTCCAACTGTAAGTATTCTTTTACAAACAGAAATATGCTTTCTCTTGACTTTAAAAATACAACAAAGTTATAAATGAGTAGCGTAATCACCATATAAGACATCTAAATTCTAAAATCATGCGGTTTTTAGATCTTTGCCAGTGGAACTTAATCACCATATGGTGTCTAGATTGCTATCTAGTAATCTAGTGTTAAAATTGCAATATGGTTAGATTGATAAAAAAAAAATTACTATTTGAGCTTGAAAAATATCAGAAAAGATGTTACGAGTCTTGTTGGTGAAATGGAAATGCCGCAATTCACGTAGTAACAAGGTGGTTTGGATATATAGGGATGTCGAAGAGTTAATATCTGCAATATTTACGAAAGTATTCTACAATTACAATTTACAACAATGTTGGTGTTGAATCGATACAAAATTCTTGCTAGTTATGAGTATGAAAGTTTAAAGCCTTGACATTAAAAGTCGACATGATCTTAATATGACTATGCAGAAACATAATTATTTTGCAACTATTGTGATTTCGAAGTGGTTTCGGAGTATCGGAAAAGGGGTCTTGGTTTTGTTCTACAAGCCATCAATTATCCTACTTATTTGGAGGATCTCACCGGACTAACAGAGCTAATTGGCTATGGTGCTCATAACTACCAATAATAAATTTGTTAGTTAGATAAGAATTCCAATCGCGTGCTTTTCACATAATTTTCTAATTAATCATTCGTTGAAAAGAATAACACTTATGTCTTATGGGCAGTAATTAACACATTGGTGGCAATGAAGTATTGAAGTTTATTTGTGTTCTCACATGCATAAGAAGTAAGCACAATGCAGGAAACAAACTATTTGAACTCCATCCAAATTTGAATTATTCATTAATAATTAGCTATGGGAGCTTGAACGAAATTTCCTATCTATATCTATACTATATTATAAAGCATTTGGGACATTCTTAAAAAAGAAGGCTTAAAAAATTAATATTCAACACTTGCTAATAATGGCAAATTTTAATAAGTACATCTATAATAGCATTTGTTGCAACACTTTAAAGCACTTTTTTTAAACATGTTTTAAAAAAAATAATAAGAAAATACAAAGTAATTTAATATAAGAAAAAAAACGTCCATAACAATAAATACCTAATAAATGTTATTTTTAAAACACCATAATATGAAAAATACATGTTATTATACATATTGTACAAACTAATAAAACACACAAATCTTCATGCAATTTATATGTAAACAAGCTCATGGTACATATGGTTTTAAAAAACGGACCGGGCCAACGGGTTCAACCGGGAACCGGAGTCACCACCGGTTCGGCTAGCCCATAAAAGTCGTCCGAAAACGATATTGTTAAATCAATAGAGTTTAAACATGCATATTAAAATACAATGTTCAAAAAATATTATTAAATCGCAAGAGTGCCTCGAGAATCAACATATGCGCCTTTTGAAATTTTTTTTAATAAAACTTACCGTAAAAACTAAAAACTTTGTGTTATAAAAATCGGACGATTTTTTCAAAGCAAATGATGCAAATGTGCAAAGTGCTAAGTGCTAATTATATATATATTTGAATATTAATAATTATACTCTTTAAAGTAACCCACATGATTTATTGAATATTTATTTTTGCTTTATCTTATAGGTAATCTTTTACTTGTATCATCCATCTATGTGGGACAAATTTAACAAACATTATTTTTGAGAACTAAATTTTCTTAGTATAATGTAAGTGATTTTTAAAAGTCGCTATGGTGTTATTATTTATTGATAACTTATGACTACGGGCTATTGTCAACTACTTTTATCTCATACCTTTACAATATGCCTACTACCAACTCATTATTGTCACCACATAACGTGGATAATCTACAATTTTTATATGAAAATTTTGTTTTTGCATAACAGTATTCAAAACTTAAATTATCGTCGTCTGTATATCTATTGTATTGTCAAATATATATCTAAAAAAAATTCGCTGCATATTTTAATTGTATGGTGCCCGCCGCTACAACGCGCGGGTACCTTTCTAGTTATCCTAAATATATGGAGTGATTGTTGGGAGATGACCCATTGACCACGCGTGGAAGTCATAGGCATGGATAACCTCGCGTCAATGAATGGAATTTAATGCATGGTTCTGTTTATCACTACCTCAAATCAAGTATAGAAACTTTGAAATAAAACAAAAAACCAAAACCTGAAAGCAATGTTGAGCAACGTTGGGCCTTAAGGGTGCGTTTCGTATACGATAGGTTTGGATTAGGATTTGGGTTGGTGTAGGAATTTTGGATTTAATATTAATTTGGTAAACAAGGTAAGAGAGATAAGGATATCCCTAGTAGTAACCAACAACGACCATCATTTTACTCGTCATATCAGTTTTCTTTCTTCAGTGACCTACATACGACTTTTTGCCATACTAATGACAACCATCATTTATTTATTTATTATTATTTTTTTTTCAAACTTTTTTAACAACAAACTTAAATTTCATTAATAATTAAAACATTATATAATAATTCAAATAAAATTAAAACACTACAATAATAAAATGACTAAACTAGTCTTGATTTTCATGACGCCAAATGTCTTTCACAAAATCGACTTTTAGGGTTAGATGAGTTGTTCTGTTGACTATCTCTCGAGTAATTTTCAACGATTCTTCATGCGTTCTTAAGGGATCTTAATCACGATACTGCTCCCCTCGAAAAAATGTGGGAGATATCGTTTCTCCGTTCTCTTGAATTATCATATTATGTAATATGATGCAGGTGTACATTTTATTGGATAGTCGATTTGTGTCCAACCCTCTAGCCGAATGTTTAACCATTAGCCACTTCCTCTTTAGTACACCAAAAGCTTGTTCCACATCTTCCTTGTTGCTTCGTGCTTCGGCTTATACAATATTCGTTTGTAATCATTCGTCCCTTGATTACTTATGGACTTAATAATAACGGACCATTCCGGATATATCCCGTCAGCAAGATAATATCCCCGTTTATAAGTCACGTTGTTAGCATCGAATTCCACATCCGGTGCTCTCCCCGCTTTGAGATCATTGAAAATAGGCGATTGACATAAAACATTCACGTCGTTATTCATCCCGGAGACACCAAAGAACGCATGCCAAATCGATAAATCTTGAGAGGCGATTGACGTTAAACATTCACATCGTTATTCATCCCGGTGATCACCCCTAGCAAATTGAGCTTTTAAAGCGTGTGGGAAATTCGCCCATGGCAAATGTTGATAGGAAATCAAGAATTAAGGGGAAACTTGTTTCATTCATGGTGAGATCCCTGGTCTCAATTTCTCTACTTCTTCTAGGGAAGTTCGTTCAAGAATGGTTATGTTTTTTCATCATCAAATAGGGGAAGATTGTTGGGATTTATTGATTTGATGTACAAAACAAGAAGAATGAAACAAGAAGGACTTAAAATGACATGAAGGAAAACTACATAAAGATGGAGGATTTGTGAGATGCTTAGCAGAATATTTAATTTTCTTATTGGATTAGGAATGTTTTCCTTTGTAAACCCTAATGTCTCTAGTATATAAAGAGACACAGGGTCTTTGAGATTAGTGTGTGCACACAAGATATAGTCGACTAGAGGTTTGGTGTTGCCCCAAGGTTAAGAGTTTTTTTAACCCTATTATAGTTAGATAATCGTTCTGCCATTGATCAGGTAGAATTGGGGCTTGGAGTGTATGTAATTGTGGTCAATAACAAAGTTCTTTGATTATATTCCGTTGTGCAACTCGTTGTGTTTATGTTCCTTGTTATTGTTAATCCTAGTCAAGCCTCGATCGGTTTCCACAAGAATCTGTACAATCAATACTTCCTATCTTCCCAGAAAATGCATGCCTTTGTAAGTAAGGAGCATAGAGTTTTTCAATGCCAGTGTATGTTGGCTTTCGCAAAAATTCTTCACCATATAACTCCATAACTACTTGACAAAAATTTTGGAGACACTCACGAGCTGTTGACGCACCCATTTGCATATATTCGCCAATTGACGAATTGCCGAAGTACACTCCATTAATGGGGAAATACCAAGTGTGCCCGTACAACTAGGAATTTGTTGAAATAATGGGCATGATCGGTCACCTCTCGAACAATTCGTATGAATAGTGTTCACCTCATTCAGAACAGCGTACGGAATGTTGCTTCGTCATACACAGGGTGTTCAGAGAAGTAAGCCGCCACTAAACGATCATGAGCACCGTAACGATCTCTCTCAACTTGGTTTCGTGTGAGTTTTTGCTTTGACGCTTGAAAAACCTCCCAATAGGCTTCTGTAAATATCACAAGCTTGCTAGCAACTTCATCTTCATCATCCGAAGATGAAGTGGCATATGGATCCACTAAAAATATTGATACTTACCAAAACCCAGTATTCCTCCTCCCAAAATGTACAACCAAACAAATGTTTAGTGGCGCATCAAACTAAAACCAATTCTAAAGATCTATACCAAACACGCCCTAATATTTGCAAGAATTAAGATGTGAATGAAAAAATTGTGTCAGCTATATATGCAAAACTCTTTTTTTCCATAAAACCTATATTTGCCAACTCATATGTCCATGTCAGCAAAGCACAAAGTATACATGTCATCAAAAGTGGCCATGTCATCTTAAATGGCTAAAAGATTTGAAAATTTACACAATAATGGAACACTTGTAAAACTTAAGTGGTTAAACATTATCAAAAAAGGTATGAGTAACTAAATCGAAACACTAATGAAAGGGGCTTTTGCATATATATCCTCCCGAAAATGCAAAATTGCATATACATCCAAAGCATGCATAAAAACCATTGTAAAATGTGCATAAAAAAACTTGTACAAACGATATATATGCAATTATTCACTTTTGGAGAGATATATATATATATATTTGCCTATGAAAACTTCATTACTATTTGATGAGTTTTTCCCAAAAAGAATGAAAAAAGATACATTATTAATTTATTTAAACATAGACATGGGTAAATTGCTAGTAACTAGCTAGTTCCTCCTAAACTAGATCAAAGACAAATTATCGTCCGTTTTATACGTTTTCATCCGTTTAGATGTTTTTGTACGTTTTCATCCATTTTATGCGTATTCATCCATTTGTCGTTTTCGTTGGTTTTTATACGTTTTTGCCCGTTTTCATACGTTTTTGTCCGTTTTCATATTGTCCATTTTTATACTTTTTTGTATGTTTTTATACGTTTTTCTTACGTTTTTATCCGATTTTTATGTTTTTTTTTTATGTTTTCATACATTTTTATATGTTCTCATCCTTTTTGTACGTTTTCATACATTTTTATAGGCGTTCGTTCGTTTTTCTTATATTTTCATACGTATTTATTCGTTTTAATCAGTTGTTATAAGTTTTCATCTAATCGTAGACGTTTTTGTCCGTATTTTATACGTTTTTGTCCATTTTTGTGTGTTTTTGTCCGTTTTTATATATTTTCATCTGTTTTTATATATTTTCTTACGCTTTCATAAGTTTTTATATGTGTTCTTATGTTTTTGTACATTTTTTGTATGCATGAAAACATTTAAAATTGGTAAATAACGGATAAAAACGTATAAAAACACTTAAAAGGTACAAAAACGTATAAAATGTACAAAACCGTACAAAAACATATAAGAACGTACAAAAATGAATGAAATCATATGAAAACGTACAAAACCGAATAAAATCAAATGAAAACATAGAAAAACGAATGAAAATGGATAAAAATGTATGAAAACGGATGAAAACGTATAAAAACGGATAAAAGCGGATAAAAGGAGATTAAAACGTATGAAAACGTATTAAAATGAACGAAAATGTATAAAATGGACGAAAACGTATAAAAATGAATGAAAACGGATTAAAGCAGATAACAACAGATAAAAACGTATGAAAACATATAAAATGAACGAAAACGTATAAAACGGCCGAAAACGTATGGATGGGATAAAAGCGGATAAAAACAAATAAAAAAGAACGAAAAAAAAATGGATGAGAACGTATAAAAACGGATGAAAACGAATAAAATCGGATAAAAATGTAAGAAAATGTATAAAAATGAATGAAAACATATAAAATTGGATGAAAACGTATAAAAACGGATGAAACGTATAAAAACGGATACAACGTATGAAAACGAATAGGACGAAATCGTATAAAACTAGACGAAAACGTATAAAAACGAACGAAAACTGATAAAAACGTACTAAAACGGACGAAAACGGATAAAAATGTATGAAAACGTATAAAACGGAAGAAAACATATATTGAGAATTAGATGTCGGGTTTGTGAAAAGACGAGATAAGAAGTGAAAGATAATGTTTGAAATTTAGAAAAAGAAATAAGTGAAATAAAGCTCTTTTGTCTAAAAAAACAAATGAAAAGATTGGTGCGCCCGAAGAGGAGATAAGTGAAAAAATGTGAAAAAGGGCTTCTTTTAAAAAACAAACGACACCTAAGTTTTCTAAGCCACTTGGTCTCAAACGACTTCAGTTTTCTTATCGGCGGCTCTTTGGGTTCGGGCTTGTATCACACTCCTTTTCGAGTTATAGTCACATGGGTACTACTATTTTGATTCTTTAATTGACTATTTTACCTATATTTTTTTCCTTCTATAAATTGACTAGTTTATACCACCACGATCTTTTCTTCCACATTTAAAATAAAAATTGAAAATAAAAAACAATGTACAAAGTTTTCTCTCTTATTATTATAGTTTGCGTTGGTTATATGTAAGAACAATTTGAGGGTGCTTATTTGACACGACCCGTGAGGACCGTAGACATATAATTGAGTATTTCATTAAAACTGGTTCCCGGTCTAAATCATATCAAGTTTTAAAATTTACAATATGATATACGGAGTATTTTTTTTATTAAAGTGTGCTTTTAATGTTTTTAGAATATCTTCTACTAATTTTTAGATAAACAAATGATTAAATTTGAAGTAAACATTACTATATAAGAAAAATAATTTCTTAACATGTAAATAACATGCATGATATATAAGGAAAAAAATGTTAACTACACAACACTTGAAAATGTAACAAGTTAGTTACATTTAAGATAATTATCCTTATATAACCGTTCTTAACAAACCATTTTCAATTTATGATTTCAAGTGCAAATAGTAATAATAGTAATAAGGATTGTAATAAAAGGTAATCAATTCAAAACCAGATTTAACCCTTAGTGATTTATCAAATATATTAAACTATGACTAAGCTAAGTTAAATTATGTTTTTTAGACGTAAAAAGGTACTCCATCCGAATAAAGTGAAACATGCATGCATGCTTCTAGGTTAAAGAAAACTAAACATTTTTACCCTATATGTCGAGTCCAATTTATGTCCAACAACTAACGGATTAACCCAAATTAACATGAACTTTTATATTACTAACCACTCAAGGGTGGTTTAGTGTCAAAAGGGCTTGTGAATATGACTCTAAAATAGAAGAGATATCAAGTTCAATTTATGCTAAGTGGAAACAATCTTAAAGTGGTCGGCCAAAAGGTCAATCAGTTAAAAAAAAAATCATTTACTTGGTTTGAGTCTGTGTAAAAAAAGAAGGAATTACTTGGTTTGAGTATGTGTAGCGATAGGTTCAAACCCAATAGATTAGTCGGCCAAAAGGTCAATCAGTTAAAAAAAAAAAAAAAAAAAAAAAAAAACCTTTTATATTATTCATCTTTCATGCATCATGGTAGTATAGTACTAAAAGTAGTTACACGACACTGCGCCTATAAAACCACATCCATGCATGCCATATTATCCTGCACCAATAATCTAGCACACTAGTTCTCTTAGAAACACACACTGAAACATGACAAACTCACAACTAATGGGATCGACCTTAGCCATGTTTTTCCTACTAGTAGTCCTGGCTTTCCAAGCCACTTCACGCACCCTCAATGACCCAACCATGCTCGATAGGCACGAGCAATAGATGGCTCGCCATGGACGTGTTTACACAGACGAAAAAGAAAAACAAATACGTTTTGAAATATTTAAGAAGAACGTAGCACTTGTAGAAGAACACAATGGAGGTCTTGACAAAGGCTATACACTTGATGTCAATAAGTTTGCTGATTTAACTAACGAGGAGTTCCGTGCTTCCCATCATGGTTACACAAAACAATCACAAGCACCAGTGTTTTTCGATATGCAAATGTTAGTGCAGCCTCTGACGAAGTAGATTGGTGAAAAGAAGGGGCGGTAACGTCAGTCAAGGACCATGGATGAAAACGTATAAAAACGGATGAAAAGATATAAACCTAAAGAAACGTATAAAAAATTAAAAACAGATGAAATCATATAAAAACGGACGAACAAGTATACAAACGGATGAAAACTTATGAAAATGGACGAAAACGTATAAAAACACACACGAGTGTATAAATACGGACGAAAATGGATAAAACTTATGAAATCGTATGAAATCGTAAGAAAACGGACGAAAACGTATAAAAACGGATATTGAGAAAGAGATGTAGAGTTTGTGAAAAGAAGAGGTAAAAAGTGAAAGATAATATATGAAATTTAGAAGAGAAAATAAGTGAAATAAAGCTCTTTTGTTTGAAAAAACAAATGAAAAGCTCTAGCAAGAAGATGAAATAAGTGAAAAGAGGTGGAAAAAATGCTTCATTTAGAAAACAAACGACACCTAACTTTTCTAAGAGACTTGGTATCAAACGACTTCAGTCTTCATACTGGCGGATCTTTGGGTTCGGGCTCGTATCACACTCCTTCCTTTTCAAGTCATTGTATCATGGGTACTACTATTTTAATGATTTAATTGACTATTCTACCTATACTTTTTTTTCCTTCTATAAATTGACTAATTTATACCACCATGATCTTTCCTTCCATACCAAAAATAAAAATTGAAAATCTGAAATAAAAACAATGTAGAGAATTTTCTCAAGAACAACTTATTATTATAGTTTGCATTGGTTATATGTTAGAACAATTTGACGGTGCTTATTTAACACGATCCGTGAGGACTGTGGACATATAATTGAGTATTTCATTAAAACTTGTTTTAGGTCTAACACATATCAAGTTTTAAATTTACAATATGATATACGGAGAATGTTTTGTTAAAGTGTACTTTTAAAGTTTTTAGAATACTTTTTATTAATTTTTTAGATACACAAATGATTAAATTTGAAGTAAACATTACTATATAAGAAAAATGATTTCTTAACATGTAAATAAATCACATGCACGATATATAGAATTGCAAAAAATAAATAAATAAATAAAATAACTACACAACACTCGAAAATGTAACAAGTTAGTTACATTTAAGATAATTATCCTTATATAACCGTTCTTAACAAACCATTTTCAATTTATGATTTCAAGTGCAAATAGTAATAATAGTAATAAGGATTGTAATAAAAGGTAATCAATTCAAAACCGGATTTAACCCTTAGTGATTTATCAAATATATTAAACTATGACTAAGCTAAGTTAAATTATGTTTTTTAGACGTAAAAAGGTACTCCATCCGAATAATGTGAAACATGCATGCATGCTTCTAGGTTAAAAAAAACTAAACATTTTTACCCTATATGTCGAGTCCAATTTATGTCCAACAACTAACGGATTAACCCAAATTAACATGAACTTTTATATTACTAACCACTCAAGGGTGGTTTAGTGTCAAAAGGGCTTGTGACTATGACTCTAAAATAGAAGAGATATCAAGTTCAATTTATGCTAAGTGGAAACAATCTTAAAGTGGTCGGCCAAAAGGTCAATCAGTTAAAAAAAAATGCTTTACTTGGTTTGAGTCTGTGTAAAAAAAGAAAGATTTACTTGGTTTGATTCTGTGTGGCGATAGGTTCAAATCCAATAGATTAGTCGGCCAAAAGGTCAATCAGTTAAAAAAAAAAAAAAAAAATCTTTTATATTATTCATCTTTCATGCATCATGATAGTATAGTACTAAAAGTAGTTACACGACACTGCGCCTATAAAACCACATCCATGCATGCCATATTATCCCACACCAATATTCTAGCACACTAGTTCTCTTAGAAACACACACTGAAACATGACAAACTCACAACTAATGGGATCGACCTTAGCCATGTTTTTCCTACTAGTAGTCCTGGCTTTCCAAGCCACTTCACGCACCCTCAATGACCCAACCATGCTCGATAGGAACGAGCAATAGATGGCTCGTCATGGACGTGTTTACACAGACGAAAAAGAAAAACAAATACTTTTTGAAATATTTAAGAAGAACGTAGCACTTGTAGAAGCACACAATGGAGGTCTTGACAAAGGCTATACACTTGATGTCAATAATTTTGCTGATTTAACTAACGAGGAGCTCCGTGCTTCCCATCATGGTTACACGAAACAATCACAAGCACCAGTGTTTTTCGATATGCAAATGTTAGTGCAGTCTCTGACGAAGTAGATTGGTGAAAAGAAGGGGCAGTAACTTCAGTCAAGGACCATGGATGAAAACGTATAATAACAGATGAAAAGATATAAACCTAAAGAAACGTATAAAAAATTAAAAACAGATGAAATCATATAAAAACGGACGAACACGTATACAAACGGATGAAAACTTATGAAAATGGACGAAAATGTATAAAAACACACACGAGTGTATAAATACGGACGAAAACGGATAAAACTTATGAAATCGTAAGAAAACGTATAAAAACGGACGAAAACATATAAAAACGGATATTGAGAAAGAGATGTAGAGTTTGTGAAAAGAAGATGTAAGAAGTGAAAGATAATATATGAAATTTAGAAGAGAAAATAAGTGAAATAAAGCTCTTTTGTTTGAAAAAACAAATGAAAAGCTTTGCGCAACCGAAGATGAAATTAGTGAAAAGAGGTGGAAAAAATGCTTCATTTAGAAAACAAACGACACCTAACTTTTCTAAGAGACTTGGTATCAAACGACTTCAGTCTTCATACCGGCGGGTCTTTGGGTTCGGGCTTGTATCACACTCCTTCCTTTTCAAGTCATTGTATCATGGGTACTACTATTTTAATGCTTTAATTGACTATTCCACCTATACTTTTTTTTCCTTCTATAAATTGACTAATTTATACCACCATGATCTTTCCTTCCATACCAAAAATAAAAATTGAAAATCTGAAATAAGAAACAATGTAGAGAGTTTTCTCAAGAACAACTTATTATTATAGTTTGCATTGGTTATATGTTAGAACAATTTGACGGTGCTTATTTAACACGATCCGTGAGGACTGTGGACATATAATTGAGTATTTCATTAAAACTTGTTTTAGGTCTAACACATATCAAGTTTTAAATTTACAATATGATATACGGAGAATGTTTTGTTAAAGTGTACTTTTAAAGTTTTTAGAATACTTTTTATTAATTTTTTAGATACACAAATGATTAAATTTGTAGTAAACATTACTATATAAGAAAAATGATTTCTTAACATGTAAATAAATAACATGCACGATATATAGAATAGCAAAAAATAAATAAATAAATAAAATAACTACACAACACTCGAAAATGTAACAAGTTAGTTACATTTAAGATAATTATCCTTATATAACCGTTCTTAACAAACCATTTTCAATTTATGATTTCAAGTGCAAATAGTAATAATAGTAATAAGGATTGTAATAAAAGGCAATCAATTCAAAACCAGATTTAACCCTTAATGATTTATCAAATATATTAAACTATGACTAAGATAAGTTAAATTATGTTTTTTAGACGTAAAAAGGTACTCCATCCGAATAAAGTGAAACATGCATGCATGCTTCTAGGTTAAAGAAAACTAAACATTTTTACCCTATATGTCGAGTCCAATTTATGTCCAACAACTAACGGATTAACCCAAATTAACATGAACTTTTATATTACTAACCACTTAAGGGTGGTTTAGTGTCAAAAGGGCTTGTGACTATGACTCTAAAATGGTAGATATATCAAGTTCAATTTATGCTAAGTGGAAACAATCTTAAAGTGGTCGGCCAAAAGGTCAATCAGTTAAAAAAAAAAGGATTTACTTGGTTTGAGTCTGTGTAAAAAAAGAAGGATTTACTTGGTTTGAGTCTGTGTAGCGATAGGTTCAAACCCAATAGATTAGTCGGCCAAAAGGTCAACCAGTTAAAAATCTTATATATTATTCATCCTTCATGCATCATGGTAGTATAGTACTAAAAGTAGTTACACGACACTGCGCCTATAAAACCACATCCATGCATGCCATATTATCCCACACCAATATTCTAGCACACTAGTTCTCTTAGAAACACACACTCAAACATGACAAACTCACAACTAATGGGATCGACCTTAGCCATGTTTTTCCTACTAGTAGTCATGGCTTTCCAAGCCACTTCACGTACCCTCAATGACCCAACCATGCTCGATAGGCACGAGCAATAGGTGGCTCGTCATGGACGTGTTTACACAGACGAAAAAGAAAAACAAATACGTTTTGAAATATTTAAGAAGAACGTAGCACTTGTAGAAGAACACAATGGAGGTCTTGACAAAGGCTATACACTTGATGTCAATAAGTTTGCTGATTTAACTAACGAGGAGTTCCGTGCTTCCCATCATGGTTACACAAAACAATCACAAGCACCAGTGTTTTTCGATATGCAAATGTTAGTGCAGCCTCTGACGAAGTAGATTGGTGAAAAGAAGGGGCGGTAACGTCAGTCAAGGACCATGGATGAAAACGTATAATAACAGATGAAAAGATATAAACCTAAAGAAACGTATAAAAAATTAAAAACAGATGAAATCATATAAAAACGGACGAACACGTATACAAACGGATGAAAACTTATGAAAATGGACGAAAACGTATAAAAACACACACGAGTGTATAAATACGGACGAAAACGGATAAAACTTATGAAATCGTAAGAAAACGTATAAAAACGGACGAAAACGTATAAAGACGGATATTGAGAAAGAGATGTAGAGTTTGTGAAAAGAAGAGGTAAGAAGTGAAAGATAATATATGAAATTTAGAAGAGAAAATAAGTGAAATAAAGCTCTTTTGTTTGAAAAAACAAAAGAAAAGCTCTGCGCAACCGAAGATGAAATAAGTGAAAAGAGGTGGAAAAAATGCTTCATTTAGAAAACAAACGACACCTAACTTTTCTAAGAGACTTGGTATCAAACGAATTCAGTCTTCATACCGGCGGGTCTTTGGGTTCGGGCTTGTATGACACTCCTTCCTTTTCAAGTCATTGTATCATGGGTACCACTATTTTAATGCTTTAATTGACTATTCCACCTATACTTTTTTTTCCTTCTATAACACTACTACACAAAAGGCCATAGAAACCTTCTAATAGGGACCGGTTTTACAAAAACCAGTTCATAAGCTAAAAGAGAATGGGGCATGGAAAGCATAAATAATGGTTTTCTAGAAAATCCTGGTGTCTATATTCCAATAAGTATAAAAACTGGCTCTGTTATATAAAACCGATCTCTAAGCACAGTGGAAAACAATGGTTTTTTTCAAGAGACCATTCTCTATGTTTTATTATCATATACACTGGTCCTTTGGTAAAATTTTGGTTTCTTTACTCCTTTTCTTTTTTCTTTTTCAAAATTCTTTGTTTATGATGGTTCATTTTTCCGCATACCTAACTTTCAGAAGTACCATCATATTACTCCAAAAAAAGCTTAAATCCATCATAACCGCCTAAAATATCTAGAGATTTAAGATTTTGTTACAACGATAATATGAAAAAAGAGGGACTTAAGAAATTCTTCCTAATAAAATTATTAGTTATGGTGTAAAACCTTAAATGCATACTTTAGGTACTTCGTATTTTTTTCTCATTTGAATATTACGAAAAAAAATTAAAACTCGATAAGTTGACATAATTTTTTTTGAACTTGATAAATTGATAGTATAATCATTTCCCCAAATTTTCAATCAAGCGCCATAATTTGGCATATCCTTCCCAAAATTGTAACTCCCCCCTTTATCAAATCTTCAATATTTGTTATTCCTTTAAAATAAAAATACAATTAATCCTTTGTAACTTCTTTCACCATTTTAGTGTCACACTTTCTCTCTAAATTTCAACCCCCTCCTTCGTGATGTTCTTCACGGGACCGAACACAATTAAATAAAGTTTGTAGTTCTAAATCTTTATTTTCTTAAATCATGCCAAGGGATTTTTGTACTTACGAGTCTGATTATGTGATTATAGAGATTAGATTGGATGGAATCTTGATTTTTTAACATGGACGCAGGTATGCTTTCATTACTTTCCATGTGTTGGATTTAAGAATTGATTCAACATCGATCTATGTGGTACAAATTATGAAATATATATGAACTTTTTTGCAAGTACTTTTTTGTTATTTAAATACTTGCTCTTCACAAGAAGTATAAAATGGGAATTGGCATGCTAATTATAAACTTTTTTGAAGCGCAGATTTGTTGAATTGGCATGAGGACTAGATACAGAGCTACTCATTTCTCGGGTATGGTAAAGCCATTTTAAATAATAAAAGGTCATGACCCGAGCATTGGATATGCTGTAAGGTTTGTTGTTTCACGAATCATAATTTCTCGAATTTGATTAACTGTGAGGTTTTGTTATTGATTTCTATTTGTTTTTTTTTGGCTTGTGTATTATGTGATAATGTCAAGAGGTGTTAAGGTATCTTTATATTCTTAGTGTTCTATATTCTTAGTGTTCTATATTAATCTAGTCGCCATGTTTGAGAAGTTTAGTGGCTTCTTTACACAAGTTTGTTGCGTTAATTAACGTAACATGTCATTTATATTATACAACTTACTTTATTCACTTGTTGTATGTAGATACTATGATCTTGCAGCGGTCGTAACAGTTGGCTAGTACTTGGAGATAAAAAAAAATGAAGCAAAATGTAGTTCACAACTATTTGAGATAACATTGGTAAGTTCTTGGTTTTTAGCTTACAAAATCACAACAATTAAGTCGTTACTTATTGTTTGTCACATTTATTGACTTGTATACAGGTTGGATACATAGATACGTTGGCATTTGACGAGTTGGAGATGTTTTCGGAACAAGCAGTCACAATGTTGTTTTGGTTTTCAAGTCGCTAAAAAGAGATGTGACACGATGTATATTGATGGTTTGTTACATTTGTAGATTATGGACATAGCTACTTGAATTTCAATATTTGAATAAATGTTATTGTATTGAATTATAATATTTGAATAAATGTTATTTTTTGACTTTTGGATGTTATGTTAGATATTAAAAATACATTATTAGTTACATTTGCATTGAAAAAGTAGAAATATATTGGTATATATTCATAATGCAACGAAATATTTTTGACGGAACACTCCAAATTCCTAACCAAGCGATTTTCCGTTAAATTTATGACGGAATTTTGGTTTTTCAATAATTATCAAACTCTATAAAAGAAACTGGTTCTTATCAAAAGATAGGTCTAAGTTCTCGGAGTAGAAACCGGTGGCAAAACCAATTTTTATATGTTTCAGTCAAAGAGATACCCCCTCACAGAGAGTGGTTTCAAAACTACTCTCTATGGGTCATTCTAACGAGTCTCTATGACATTTTTTGTAGTAGTGTAAATTGACTAATTTATACCACCATGATCTTTCCTTCCATACCAAAAATAAAAATTGAAAATCTGAAATAAGAAACAATGTAGAGAGTTTTCTCAAGTACAACTTATTATTATAGTTTGCATTGGTTATATGTTAGAACAATTTGATGGTGCTTATTTAACACGATCCGTGAGGACTGTGGACATATAATTGAGTATTTTATTAAAACTTGTTTTAGGTCTAACACATATCAAGTTTTAAATTTACAATATGATATACGGAGAATGTTTTGTTAAAGTGTACTTTTAAAGTTTTTAGAATACTTTTTATTAATTTTTTAGATACACAAATGATTAAATTTGAAGTAAACATTACTATATAAGAAAAATGATTTCTTAACATGTAAATAAATAACATGCACGATATATAGAATAGCAAAAAATAAATAAATAAATAAAATAACTACACAACACTCGAAAATGTAACAAGTTAATTACATTTCAGATAATTATCCTTATATAACCGTTCTTAGCAATGCCATTTTCAATTTTATGATTTTAAGTGCAAATAGTAATAATAGTAATAAGGATCGTAATAAAAGATAATCAATTAAAAAAACCAGATTTAACCCTTAATGATTTATCAAATATATTAAACTATGACTAAGCTAAGTTAAATTATGTTCTTTAGACGTAAAAAGGTACTCCATCCGAATAAAGTGAAACATGCATGCATGCTTCTAGGTTAAAGAAAACTAAACATTTTTACCCTATACGTCGAGTCCAATTTATGTCCAACAACGAACGGATTAACCCAAATTAACATGTTTTATTTAACTTAAACTTTTATATTATTAACCACTCAAGGGTGGCCTAGTGTCAAAAAGGCTTGCGACTATCGCTTTAAAATGTGTGAGGTATCAAGTTTAATTTATGCTAAGTGCAAACAACCTTATGTTGGGATTTATAAACATAGTTAACTATTTAACTACGAGTACACAACAGATAATGGATCTAGTTTAACAATTATGATTAACACATATAATAAACAAGATAAAAGGGAAACAATAAAACTAACCCTCGAAGCAACATCAAATGAAACTAGTGATTTAAACAATCACCTCTACGAGTGCTCACATAAACACGTCAAACAAATACGCCCAAAGTGCTAGCCGTATACCACGTAAACCCAAACACCACGTGGTTACGCAATATTATTGAGGGTGCGTGAAGTGGCTTGAGGGTGCGTGAAGTGGCTTGGAAAGCCAGGACTACTAGTAGGAAAAACATGGCTAAGGTCGATCCCATCAGTTGTGAGTTTGTCATGTTTGAGTGTGTGTTTCTAAGAGAACTAGTGTGCTAGAATATTGGTGTGGGATAATATGGCATGCATGTTTAATTGGAAAAATTACTAATAAGGAATAAAAACATAAACAAAGACATTAATATAAACACATATAATCCGAGTTCTCTCGCGAGTCTTCCCTAAAAGGAGAACCATAAGACCTTCACTAGGTGCAGTACCTAGATCGCCCCCGAAATTCACACATAAAATAATCATGGCAAACTAATTAATATTTAATTATGCTATTTTATGTATCTAATTAATCATTAATTTAATTCATTTGCATCTAGGTATTTTTTATTAATTAATGACAAGTATTGCATGATAGTTGTCAAAACAAAAAATAAAACGAATAACTAAGTTAGATTTCATGCAATCTTTTCACGTGTTTATTAAATCGTGTAACCCATAACCACCAAACGAGTTGGCTCGTGATGCCACTGTTGGGATTTATAAATCTAGTTAACCATTTAACTACGAGTACGCAACGGATAATGGATCTAGTTTAGCAAGTATGATTAACACATATAATAAACAAAAGGAGATAAAAGGGAAATAAGAAAACTAACCCTCGAAGCAACATCAAATGAAACTAGTGATTGAAACAATCACCTCTACGTGTGCTCATACAAACCTGTCAAACAAATACGTCCGGAGTGCTAGCCGTATACCACGTAAACCCAAACACCAAGGTGTCGAAGCCCAAAACGGATCAAAACCAAAACTACCCAAAAATCAGTGTTATTCGAGATCCAAAAGTCACCCAAGATCTGATCTATGAGTTGTCCGATATTAGACGACACTGTGTCCGATCTGTGTTTCCCTTCTGTCCGAGAACACACAGAAAAGAAGTGTTATGCTTCCTGTTTTTTGTCACGCCTGAGAACAAGTAAACCACGAATCCTAAAGCTTACACAGTAGCTATAGGATCAGACTAAACCAACTAAACCGACTTAGATTAACTTGAATGCAAGTAATAGGATAACTGAATAATCAAGAACCCTAGAGAAGGCTTGATTCAATCGGCTGGGATTGGAAGAAGATTTCTGTGTTTTGTTGCTATGAATTTTGTGTATAAGGAGGTGGGTATGAGGGTGTTTATATACCCTCTTAACCCTAGCTAATGATAAGCTTCAAGATTTAACTTAAACCTTATCACATAGCACTCCTAACCTTATCACACTTCTCCTCTTCATCCCTTATCACTTCATAATGAACCTAGACAGATTTATTCCCTTTCCAGATCCTTCTATATATGATCGGCCATAAGGCTTAGGACAAGCAAATATATTGTCTAGTTCATTTCGTGTCCAAAACGGGTCACTTTTGAGGCTTTACGTGAAACATATTCTAATGTTTAATGTGTGTGCCCCAATAGGCTCACACACCTTTAGTCGTATTAGTCTAATCCAACTTTCACATTCCAACACCTTAAAGTGATCACGCCATCCTCATAGAATATGAGGGCTTTACCTGGTTTGAGTCTGTGTGACAATAGATTCAAACACAATAAATTAGTCGGCCAAAATGTCGATCGGTTAAATTAAAGAAAAGAAAAGAAAAAACTTTTATATTATTCATCCTTCATGCATCATGGTAGTATGGTACTAAAAGTAGTTACATGACACTGCGCCTATAAAACCACATCCATGCATGCCATATTAGCCCACACCAACATTCTAGCACACTAGTTCTCTTAGAAACACACACTGAAACATGACAAACTCACAACTAATGGGATCCTTAGCCATGTTTTTCCTACTTGTAGTCCTGGCTTTCCAAGCCACTTCACGCACCCTCAATGACCCAACCATGCTCGCTAGGCACGAGCAATGGATGGCTCGTCATGGCCGTGTTTACGCAGACGAAAAAGAAAAACAAATACGTTTTGAAATATTTAAGAACAACGTAGCACTTGTAGAAGCACACAATGGAGGTCTTGACCAAGGCTATACACTTGAGGTCAATAAGTTTGCTGATTTAACTAATGAGGAGTTTCGTGCTTCCCATCTCGGTTACAAGAAACAATCACACGCAAGTGAAGCGTCCGGTGTTTTTCGATATGCAAATGTCAGTGCAGTCTCTGACGAAGTAGATTGGAGAAAAGAAGGGGCAGTAATGTCCATTAAGGACCAAGGCATGTGCGGTGAGTCTACTTCTTATTCTTATATGCCACCTCATTATTCTCCTAGTCTCGTACTGGCATGTTACCAAGTTCCAACATTGCAACATGTATAACTATCCATCATGCTATCTCTTTTCTACTTACGAAGTTTTTATTTGTTTTGAAAACAGGATGTTGCTGGGCCTTTTCGGCCGTGGCAGCAATGGAAGGATTGAACAAGCTCAAAACTGGAGAACTAGTATCGTTATCAGAACAAGAACTAGTTGATTGTGACACTAATGGCAATCACGGTTGTAGAGGTGGTCTTATGGTAAACGCCTTCCAATTCATCCAACAACAAAATGGGCTAAGTGCGGAGTCAGCCTATCCATACACTGGAGAAGAAGGTGTCTGTGACACTGAGAAAGCAGGCGTCCCAGCTGCCACAATCTCTGGTTATGAGAAAGTTCCAGCTAACAACGAATTCGCCCTGCTGCAGGTAACTAAATAACAGGGAGAGAAATGATATTAGGACGTGTAACATTTATAACATAAATACATATTAGATCAAAAGTATATAAGTACTAGCTTATAAGTCTAATGTTCTTACTCTAAAATCTTAAATTTTCGATGTAGGCCGTCACGCAACAACCTGTTTCGGTTGCTGTTGAAGGAAGCGGACATGACTTCAAGTTTTATTCGGGTGGTGTTTTTAGTGGGACTTGTGGAACTGAGCTTAACCATGCTATAACTGCAGTTGGGTATGGTACCACGACAGATGGAACTAAGTATTGGCTCATGAAGAACTCTTGGGGTGAATCGTGGGGAGAGAACGGGTATATAAGAATCGAAAGAGATGTCTCGGCGGAAGAAGGAGTATGTGGTATTGCTATGCAGGCATCTTATCCTGTTTGAACATGTTCAAGTACTGTTCTTAGACGAAAATTGTGGTATATGATATAGTTAAGTGTGTATAGTGTACGTGTATGTCATATAGTTGAGTGTGTATGTGTGTATGTCGTATGATTTAAATAAGCTCATAAGCCATATATAAGCTTAAAAAAACACCCGTTTAGTTATATGTTGTTGGAAAAGCTGTATTATCTTTTTATAATATAGAAGAAATTATTGAAAGGGTTTTGGCTATTAAATAGCCATATACTTTCTTAAATGTATCGATATGGTCCGTGTATTAATTTTCGTTTCAATATGGCACGTGTACTTTTTGATTTCGTGCTAATATGGTACGTGAGTAACATTTAACCGGCAAAACATGTTAAAAAGTGATTTTTTGAGCAAAAATAGTCCCTTGTGATTTGTTTCTTTTTCAAATAGGTCCCTTGCAATTTTTTCAAAATAAATCTTTCTGCGTTTTTAGTAGGGGTGAGCAAAAAAAACCGAAAAAAGCCGAAACGAAAACCGAAAAAACCGATCCAAAATAACCGACCAAAATTAAAAATCGATGGTTTGGTTTTTTACTTTTCATATAACCGAAGTTTCGGTTCGGTTTCGGTTTTGATATAGAAACCGAACCATGGAAACCGAACCGAACCGTTGCATTAATTATAATATATTTTATTTATAAATATATTCTTAATTACTAAATTGTCTGAATTAGTAAATGGAGGGATCAAATTTAAAAATAGTTTGGAAAAACCAAAAACAATTAAACACAAATAATTATTCGGTTGCCTTGGGAACTAAATGGATTGGTAACCCTAAATCTATCTTCTCCATCTCCTCTACTGAAGTCTGAAACTCTAAAAGTGAAAGTGCATTGGTAAGTTATAAACTTATAACTTATAATCTAATTTTATATTTTTATTTATGCATGTATGGATAAAAGATGCAAGCCATGTACGGATGTCATTCATTCATCACCTTCGTAATCCTTTAGTGATTTTTGTTATATGTTTTTATTCTGCTTTCATGTCTAAGCTAGCCTCATGTTGTTTCTTGGTTGTTCTTTTAATAAATTTGAATATTTGATTGCATCATTGCGTGTAACATGTCTTTCGACTCTCCTATTATACTTAGTTGCATGCTAAATAAATTTTATTTGCCTATTATGATAGTATGATGTACCATGAGTTTATGACAGTTTCATCGTACCAATCAATTTAATTAGTATAAATGATGCATAAAACTAAGTTGTAATCTCTACTTGTTACTACTACCTCCGTCCCAAAATTATTGTCTCATTTTGACTTTTTCAGTCTTTACTTTTCAACTTTGACCTTAAGTACTTTTGTTTATATTACATATGATACAAAATATATGAACGGAGTAAGTTTTAAATGTATTTTCATTTGATATAATTTTTATCAAAAATTGTATAACACAAATAAAAATATTTAGAGTCAAAGTTAAGAAAGAAAGACCGAAAAAGTCAATAGGGGACAATAAATTTGGGACGGAGGGAGTATCTATTAACCACAGTACTTATTTGCATATTTGTCAAATTGGATTTATTTCGGTTGATGGAACCATCAGGTAGCGAGGCATCCGAAGCTCGAAGTATGGACAAAGGGAAGGCACCAGTCATTGATGTAGATAGTGAAAATGCAAATGAACACGTTAATGAGAATATTGATGAAGGTGTTAATGAATGTGTTGATGAGAAATAAAAGAAAGGTCGATTAAAATCATTTGTGTGAGATCATTTTCCGAAGGTCGAAGAGGGTGCTACCACAACTACATGTCCTTATTGTGGTACTGTCTTTGCAGCGAAGTCAAAGCACAATGGTACTAACACCTTAGGTCATCATTTAAAATCTGTATGTGTAACTTTTTTATTTTTTATTTTTTTTATTTTATTTATTTTTTTTTGGGTAAAGGGGAGTAAACCTGCACCCTGGTAAATATATTAACAAAAAAAGTTTAAGTACAATGGATATGAGTGAAATCCCATATCTCAGCCCGTTACATAGGCATAAAGCTTACATAAAAAGATACTTCCTATTTTCTAAACAAGAAAACAAACCACTACTCAAATGATAACATAGGACATAACGAAAGAAAATTAGTTCCTAGGACCTTGAAGCTTGGTGCCATACATGGCATTAAAGGCATCCAAATTACCTTGAAGATCATAAACCTGATTCGCATAGTCATCGTAGTCATAGTTCTCATACTCATCTTCAAACTCTTGGCCACCACCGAATAGATTAGCAGACTCATCAAATGGGTTAGCAACCACCTCATCTTCAGAATCAGAAACCACGATCTCTCCCACTTTAGAAAAAGGGTTAACTCTCTTATAGAACTAAAGATAAGAAGAAACAAACAACAATAAGTTTCAAGCATGCTACTATGGGTGAATCTGGAGGTAGTTTAGTTTCTCACTCTTTTAACCAAGAACGTTGTAGAAAAGCCGTTGCTAGGATGTGTATCAAAGACAATCAACCCTTTAGTATTGTTGAAGATGAGGGATTTTCGGAGTTAATGTGGGAAGCAAATCCTGAATTTGAACTTCCGCCTAGGTGGACGGTTGCTAGAGATGCTTTATCCATATATCAAGAAGAAACACAAAAGCTCAAAAAAATTTTAAAAAACCAAACCGTGTGTCTCACTACCGACACATGGACGTCCGTGCAAAACAATAACTATATGTGTCTCACGGCTCATTGGGTTGATGATAGTTGGAAATTAAGAAAGAAATTTCTTAATTTTTGTCGAATATCGAATCATAAGGGTGTGACGATAGGAAACTTAGTTAATCGTTGTTTACAAGAATGGGGTATTGCAGCAATTCAGTTAGAGTTAGTTACAGTTAGAGTCACTGTGTTACAGCTTACTTACCTACTGTTACCAATTTAGTATTGCAGACTTTGTTACAGTCACTGTATTGCAGCAAACTTTGTTAAAAACTCAACAGTTAGATTTGTTACAGTCACTTCATTCGAGATTGCAACAGTTGGATTTGTAAATTTTAGATTTAAAATGCAACATATTAATTTCTAGTAATTAAGGTTTAAAAAATGCTATAGTGCCATGTATAACTTTTAATGCGGTCTTTAAAAAATGCAACAGTTAGATTTGTAACTTTTAGATTGTATACTGAGCCGACTTTATTGAGCCAACTTTAGATTGTAACATATGGCTATTGATTTGAATTCAACTTTTAATGTTCAATTGGGTTTTTTTGGAATATTTAAGGATATTTTATGATGTGACAAAGAAGATTTCGGGGTGTAAGTATGTGACAAGCAATATGTTTGTGAAAAATCTTGTCACAATGCATGCCGCTATTTCAAAAATGTGTCGACATGCTGATGAAAATAAAAGGAAGATTGCCTTACCAATGAAAGATAAATATGACAAGTATTGAGACAATTTGGATAATATGAATGTTTTGTTGTATGTGGCCTTGGTATTAGATCCTCGAAATAAGTTGAAGTATCTTGAATTTTGTTTGTACCTAATTTATCCTAAAAGCCGAACATCCACAGAAACATCCAATCAAGGTGACCAAGTTCCGAAACGATTGAAAACATTGTCCGTGAAAACTATTGAAATTTGTAAAATTGTGGAGGATGCTCTTAAAGAGTTATATGTGCACTACAAGATCAAACTCGACAAACAAGATGATCAAAATTTTACCGTGTCTTCTTCTTCTACTCCTAGTGAAGATGATAGTATCATGAAGATCGACCTTGATGATGGGTTTTCAAAGTATTTGGAGACCCAATATGGTGAAGGTGATGATTATAGTGAAGTAGATATTTATTTAAAGGATAGGGCACAAAAAAGGGGGGATAATTCATTTGATGTTTTAGGATGGTGGAATCAAAATATGGTGAAGTTTCCAATATTATCACAAGTAGCTAAGCATATTTTAGCAATGCCAATCTCGACCGTTGCATCGGAGTCGGCATTTAGCACCGGTGGAAGGGTTATCGATAAATATAGAAGCTCTCTTACGCCTAAGACCGCGGAAGCTCTCATTTGTGCACAAGATTGGTTACGGTCTACACCTGCGGATTTGCAAGATATGCCCGTTAATGGCTTACCACTTGAAGAGATGGTGGAAAATTTGGAGAAACTAGAACTTGGTAAGTATTGAAACTTGATTTAACTATGTTAATTTTTCCAGCTATATGTTATGCTAATCCAGTATTTATATTTGTTTCTAGATATGTTTTCTACCGGAAAAAAGCAACATAATGATACTTCTCAACATGAAATTTGAAGTCATGAAGTTGTTTCCGTTAGAGTTTGAAGTCAAGAAACTATTTTAGAGATTGTGGTTTTATGTTTAGACGTTTGTGTTGCAATTTAAGATATTATCAGATTGTTATCTTTTAAGTTTTAAGTTGATGGTTTTATTAAGTTGTCGAATAATCATTTTTTGTTATAGTTTCAAGTTGTTGGTTTTGTTATATTTTGTTATCATTTTTCCTACTAACTGTTATCATTTTTGGGCAAAATTGGCCCAAGTTGGGCCCAAGCCCAATTTAGTGGATAACCGACCTAACCGAGAAACCGAACCACGAAACGACCAAAAACCGAAAAACCGAAACCGAGAGAAACCAACGGTTTCGGTTATGGTTTTTAAAAAACCGAACATTCTGTTTTCGGTTTCGGTTTTTGTATAAAACCGAACCAAACCGAACCATGCACACCCCTAGTTTTTAGGGTGCGTTTAGTTGGTGGAATTTTTCCTTTTAAAAAAATGAAGGTATTTTTCCTTTATTTGTTATCATCCGTTTTCATCTGTTTTTATCCGTTTTATCCGTTTTTATTCGTTTTCATCCGTTTTTAATTGTTTTTATACGTTTTTGTCCGTTTTTATTCGTTTTCTTCCGTTTTTATACGTTGTCAACCGTTTTCATCCGTTTTATGCGTTTTCATCCGTTATTATATGTTATTATATGTTTTCATTCGTTTTCATCCGTTTTTATACATTTTTGTCAGTTTTTATTCGTATATTCCGTTTTTATACGTTTTCATCCGTTTTCATTCGTTTTCAACTTTTTTTATTCCTTTTCACCAATTAAACGCACCCTAAAAATGCACAAAATCTTATTTTTTAAAAAGTTTGCAAGAGACCTGTTTTAGAAAAAAATGTTTAAAAACCTAATAAAAACAGATAAAAACAAATAACAACGAATAAAAACGAATAAAAACGGTTAGAAACGCATAAAAACGGATGAAAACGTATAAAAGCGGATGAAAACGAATAAAAACGGATACAAACAAATAAAAACGGATAACGACGAATAAAAACGGATGAAAACGAATGAAAACAGATGAAAATGTATAAAAACGAATGAAAAGGAATTAAAACGGATGAAAATGTATAAAAACGGATGAAAACGTATAAAAACGGATGAAAAAAAATGAAAACATATAAAAATGGATGAAAACAAATGAAAAAGTATAAAAACAAATGAAAACATATAAAAACGGATGAAAACGTATAAAAACGGATGAAAACGTATAAAAATGGACGAAAACGAATGAAAGCCGATGAAAACGTATAAAAACAGATGAAAAGAAATGGGACCTGTTTTGCAAAAGAAACAAATCACAAGGGACCATTTTTGAAAAAATCACAAAGGACCTATTTTGCAAAAGAAACAAATCACAAGAGATCATTTTTGTACAAATATCATTAAAATAAAACTGGTAACCGGTTTTGCCGGTAGACGGTCACCTGTATCATATTAGCATGAAATCAAAAAGTACATGTACCATATTAGAACGAAAATTAGTACACATATCATATCGGTACATTTGAGAAAGTATGTGGCTATTTAATAGACCACTGGATTATCCTATTTGATATTAACTTTTTTGTTATTGTTTATAGGTAGAGGTGGCGAAATCTTCTATATATAAAAAGTTAAGTTGTCATGGGCAATTTTTCGTAAGTTGGGTGCTCTTTTTGACAGCATAGACATTCCCAATGGGTCTAACCTGACAAATATAATAGTAGTCTTTATTAATGACAGGCGCAATGGCCAGTAGACACTAGTTAGTTCACTTGTGCGGTAACATTACCATATGGTTCCTCTTCTTCTACTTTGTTATAACAAGGATTGCCCCGAAACCGCCGCGTTGCGGCGGGGCGTATTTCATATCGTTGATCATTGGACAATAATTGTTTTTAGTAGAAAGTATGCATGTTTTTGTGTTCCATGCAGTTGTAGTTGCATACAATATAAACAAAATAGAACGACACTGGTAACACAAAACGCGAAATATTATAACCAACTTGGTTTATAAAACAACTGTCAAATGATTAGTCTTACAAACAACATAACCTTATGAAGGTTTACTTCTCAATTCAAAGATCCAGTTTAAAATAAGAAGATAATCGACCACATATTTTGCCTAATAGCTCTTACCTCATTATTTTTGGCATCAAAACTTTGGCAAGAGAGTGTAAAATGGCTTGTCGTTCTTGTATGATTCCACAGTCCAAATACCATCAGAAATCCTTTTGACCCACCTGTAAACGAAACATATTTTCACTTTTTTACTACTCAAAGGGTTTTGGAACTTGTTTTTTTCTTGTCTTTACAAACACGCATGTATAAGTCGTTATAAAAATAAGCAATTTAAGTTAATTCATTTGTTATGAGTTTAAGGTTAGATTTTATGGTAAAAAGATAATTTTGGTGACGTCTCAGATAACCACTTTAAAATAAGCATGTCCAAATCTGGTTACTGAAGACCCCTAAGCAGTTAAGTGCAAAAAGTACGCAATCCCAAACACACTTTTAATAGATGTCAGGAAAATACAACATGTTTTCACCCTTTTGCACTTATCGCCTAAAAACACGACTATGCTACCTACAGCGCTAACTTGTATGAAACAGAAGCATGGTAAAAGTTTTTGCTTTTCGATGCGGTTAATCCATAATTTAAACACATTATCAGAACAAAATACTTCATGTGTATATAAACAAAATGAAATCAATTGTGACATTGTGTATAGTTATATTTAGTTACCTCGTCCCTTAAGCAACATTTATGGTTATCGTCAACGTCAATTAACCTATCCCAGAAAGCAACCTGCATAAGAGAAGAAGGCAACAATGTAAAGCCTGGTTGCTTGCGTAATGTTTGGGAATTAGGATTGCATATTTTTTTGGCTCATTGGGTTAATGCTTTTTAAAATGCAAGAAGTATTTCGTAGCATTTGAGTTGCTATTGGACTTTGTTTTGCTATAAGCACCTACGAATAAGAAAACTGGCCATGCGCAGTTCAAAGTTCTTAAAGGCCACCAATATAAGCTGAAGATATACAATACAAACACCCACTAAATCTTAAAACATTACATACCTCAAAAACACCGTTTGATATCTCTAAGCTAGAAACATCAAAGGTACCGCTACCAAGATTAAACACAACAATTATATTCTGTTTGTTGTTCAATCCATATAAAAGAGCAACAGATGTCGGTTCATTGGTTATTCTCTGCACATCAAGACCAGAGTGCATGTAAAATACTAAAATCGATGGCACCAACATACAACACAATTCCGAATTTAATTTAATACAAAACTTTACTTTGACAGGTGTTGGGCTATAAAAACATTATAAAATTCATATCTGATACGATATGATAAAAAATTGCATTCACCCCGTTCATATCTGATATGTTTTTAGGTTGAAACTTTTTTCATAGTTGCAATGGAAATGATAACCAAACCTGCTTCGCATTATGAGTCTACCACACTGAATTTCCACAGGGGCTGTAAAAAAGTGAGGCTAAAACCATGACATGACGAAGTTAGCCGTTTTCCCCTCCATTGAAGTTAACCGGTTAAAGGTAACTGAAACTAAGTCGTTTACCTTTTCCTTACGTTAATGCTTTCCTAATCCCTTTTCTGCGTTTGCAGCATGAATTCTGATGATTTCAACGTACTCATGAGTCTTTTTGTCTAACTTCTATAGTTTCAACGCCTTCATATTCATCTTCGACGTCGTTGCGAAGAAACTGGGACAATTCTTAATTCACGTCAGATCTACCATCTTCTTGATTACTATCTGCCATTAAGAATTGAATAAAAAAATAAGAATCCATTTTAGAAATATTCAGGCAGTAATAATGAGATTTAAATGCTTTGCTCATCTTTTCGTCAGTTAATTTTCCATTTTTACAGCTACACAGTCAGCCTCACGAAGTTCTTGTGTCGTCATCTGATCCACTTCTATATCGTATGCACTATAAGCCTACACTTGTTCTTCGACTATGAAAACAAACATGAAACCTCCAGGTCGTTTGATTTGCAAGACAGTTTGGATGTTGAATGATATGACAGCAAACACAATCAAGAATCTGTAAATATGCATGTAGAAACAATAATTAGAATTGTTAAAATGTTCAAAATGCAGGGCCAAACCTTAGGAAAGGAAGCCGTATACGTACACGGGATTTCCATATCACAAAGAATGTTATTGTTAATAGCCGTTGCTGCTGCGTGTCTGAAATGGTTCCAAGCCGGTTCTGAGAGGCCTTCATACTCGTTACTAAAATATCATACTCATCACATAAACATATTAAATTTTTATAGATGTCGCAATATAACTTACATTGGAAAGGCGAAAGGGATAGAACCTGGCATTCTCTGTACGCCCATATTTCAGCAACCATGTCCCTCTCTTGAAAGAAACAATAGCCTGAAATACGATAGCAACATAAGATATGCATTTTTACAATAACCAAGACTTGATGACTTTCATTAAATTACCTGCCTAATGTTTTGGTCGTCGTACCTAGTCTTTAGTAGGTTAGTCCTCATTCTTTCACAATGCCCTGCAAACATAACAATCAATGACAACGAAAACAATATGAAGGGCTTGCAAGGACTGTGGCCAAAAAATATCACCCTTAATTCAAGTATTTTAACAAAAAGATTCGACCTTCAAAAGAAAAAGAACCGCAAATCTCAAATCTTAAGGCTATATTTGTCTTCTCCCTATGGAACCTCCACATTTTCGCAATCCACTTTTGCCTTCACCCTTGCGACATACCTTTGTGTACCTCTGTTTGAAGGTACGTGCCATAACAGCGGACACGGTCTTGTAGTCTCCGGCTCTCCGCTACCATCTGACATCTGAAATCACTAACATGAAACAAATGAAATCTAATTGTTTGAAAAGTAAACACTTCATTATATAAAAAGTTTAGACGGAAATTATATAATCTATATTTATACTACATATAAAGCACAAATCTCATGTTGATTTGTTGACAATTTAACACACGTGTTACAAAATAAGATAAAAAGATGAAACTTTGAAAAAAGAATATAACCTGAACAGCTGAGATACTGATGGCACCATCAATCACTCCAGGACGGATGCCCAGGCTCTGCATATGCAACACAATACTCTCTAAACTTCAAGAAGAGAACAAACATAAAATTAAGAATCTCCTACTGCAGTTAACTTTAAGATGTCTAATGAATCCAATTATAAGAAAAAAGGTACCTGACCCATGTGAAGTATAAGATCACCATCAGTCTCGCGCTCCAATGCAACATCTGAATAGGACAAATATTACATGTAAGTGTGCACAGCTAATATTTTTAGCAGCGTTCGCTTCGAAAAACGACACATTTCATAACCAATACATTGACATCGGAAAAGCAAGTTTAAACGTAATTATAGAAAAACCGAAAGTTAAAGCTGGTTTAAAGTTGATGAAAACAAACCTACGACAATTGTTATAGTGTCAGGACTTTTATCAAACACCTGGTCGGCAACCCCCTTCAATATATTCACATACTAAAACCCATCACTTTACCTTTGAAACGAAAACTGAAAGCAAAAAAAATGATAAGATACTGACACGAAACACTATCAGTATTGACCCAATCAAGATTAAACATTACCTAAACCCTCTCAACCTAAAGAAAATATAAACCTCAATAAATGAAATAATCAAAAACCAAAACATAATCAAAAAACAATACCTGATTAAGCAATTTGATAAACATAATAAGCTCGTAATTAGTCTACCTACAAAAGATGAAATTAGTTAATACAAAATGAATCACAAAAACAAAAGGAACAAAATTGTCAAAGGAAAAAATTCCAAAAGAAAAAATTCCCAAAAATATTCAAACAAAAGGAACAAAATCACACCAAAACATACCTTTCGATTTCAGTGAGTAACTGATTTTGTAGGTTAGGAATGGGTTTGATGGATTTGAGTGCCGGTATATATCCAGAAGATGCGACTACAGATATGTATGAGTGAGGCGTCAAATTGTACCTTCTTGTTCATCATCATATAACGGGAGTAAAAACAGGCCAACGAAGAAGCCAAAAAAAACATCTTAGCCCAAGCAGCCCTAAACGACACCACATGCCACCGTTTTGTGTTCCCAAATTATATATATAGTAATTTATGTTTTTATTTCTTTTTAATTTTCCTTTTTGTTTAATAAATGTTGAGTTAGGATCAACTGAGAAATAATATTAAAATGAGTAGGGTGAGAAGAAACTACAACGCATTTTAGATGCACATACAAACATATATGTATTTCACTTTAAATTTCTCCTCCTCATATGAAATGTGTGGCTAAAATTTCTTCTCATTTTTCTAATTTCAAATTTTCTTCTCACTAGATCTCTTTCCAAAAAATATTTTTAAACTTTGTAAAGCGATTATATATATATAGACATATAACTTTTTTGCTCGTTTTAATTTTTTTATGTGACGTAAATTTAGCGATAAAGTTTAGTTTATAAGTTATTGTTAATAAATGAACATGAGATTATTCTTTCTAAACGACACCAAGTTTTTAAGGTCGTCCATTTTTTCCCGTACTCGCTTAGCCTATGCCTATTTGACTCATATTTCAACTTTGCCCATTTGACTCGTGCTCATTAGGACCCGAGCCCATTTGGCATGTTGTGTGAACCCGTCCGACTGGCCCATTTCGCTACCTCTTATATGATTAACTTATGTTAAAGAAGTGTGTTGTTTCAACTAAACTTTTCTTAATTTGATTGATATAAGCTAGCAAAAGTGGCTTTCAAAAATAGGTTCAGCTTTGAAAACAAAATTATCTCATACTAACAATATACATTAGGGAAAATGATGCAAATGTACCGCGCGACCTGAGGCTTATCACTTTACGGACCACGCTTTTTTGCGTTACGAAAATAGACTAGTTGCCCAGCGATTTTCTTGTAGCCAACCAATGGGTGCCACGTGTCCGACAAAGGTATGACACAAGTACATATTTTGAAAGTATTTGTCATGTATTGTAAGGTATTGTTTTTTGGGCAACCTAAATGTATTTTCGGGCAACTATATATTATTGGGCAACTTGTATTTATACACGAGGATAATATGGTCATTTTACACTGTTTGTATTATAAAACTAATAATAATAACTCAGACACGTACTCACACAACATCACGCGCGCACACACACAATCAAACATCTTCTTGTACAATTTAACAGCTTCTACAATTAAACCTCTTCTTCTACATCACGCGCACACACTCACAAACCACATTTTATTCACAGAACCTCTAACCCCTAATTAATTTTACTGTATAATTCCGTATGACAAAATTAAAGTTGTACAATTGTAAAATCGCAGTTCGTTCTACATTGAAGTTGCTGCCAGATATTAAACTATGTTTGTCAAAGAACGAAAACCGCGAAAGGTTGTTCAGGAAAACAGTTTTTGGTCCATGGTTGGATATAAAGTCGTGCGATAATGACTGCCTTCTGATGCATTATGTTTTGCAACACCAGGTATATGTTTCTAACATCTCCTCTGATTCCCCTCCACTAATATTCCAAATTGGGGAGCATTCGTTAAGTTTTGGCCAGAAATAATTTTGTCTGATAAGAGGGTTTCGATTTGGCAAAGTTTCAAAATCGATTAAAAGATCTAGCGCTTTCTGTGATCGTGTATTTCCTGAAAAAAGGACTAATGGTATAACAAATGTACATGTCATTGATCTTTTGGAACTTGTTAATGATGGAAAAAAGGATGGAAAAAGGTGGTTATCTCTTTCTGATGAGGATGCTATTAGGGTGTGTCTGTTGGTAGCTGCAGACCTGGTGTTTATGGGAAAAGAAGACAGGAATTGCATCCATAATCACTTATTGTCCTTGGTTGACGATTTTGAAGCCTGGAATGTATTTCCTTGGGGTGAATATATGTGGCATAAATTTTATCAAAGGACTGTCAATATTGTTCATATACACAGAAAAGATCATCATTTAAAATTGAAAAAAAACCCAAAGTTCAGTGCCACATACAATCTATACGGGTTCGCTTGGGCTTTCATGGTTAGAATTTTCAGTGGTTTGTACTAATGTATGTATGTCTTAGTTTGATAACATATTTCTTTAGAAAACAGGTTATTAAAATCTTTTGATTCTATTTTGTTGTGCTATTACTTATTCAATCGAAAAGTACCTATAAATAATGATATTGTTTTATTGTTATGAAATGCTGGTCTTTTGGTCTGTATACACGTAATATAAATGTTACCCGTAATTTAGATTACAACAATGTTATAACACTTATTAGTTTGCGATTTTTTTGTAATTGTAATCATAAAGGTATTGTTTCATCCTAAACAGGTGACCTTTACTTTGTTAAACCTTTAAACAAATTCAAAAACGATAACTGCATAACTAGACATTTTTAAAGATGACGGGTGTGCCTATTACAGATTTGGATTTTGGAGAGTTTTCCTAAAAGCTCACTTTGGTGGGTGAAAGACAACAAGGTCATTCCACGTGGTCTTGCTTGGTCAGGACTTTCAAAGTTTTGGAACGCAGACTGTTGTAATCTCTTTGGACCGGTAGGCATCACACAGTCTTATGATGCAGACTATACTAACTTGTACCTAATTTTGTTCACAATATCAGTAATTGTAACTTTTTTTTGTTCTTAGGACTCAACTCCCAGTGTTGAACTTTTTGCAACACACGTTGAAATGAAGCAACCGTGGTGTATTGCCAGTGCCCAATTTATAGATGGTTTGTTCGTGCGGACACACGGTGGTGAGAAGACTGCAGAGCATTCGAATGAATTCGTGGACGATTTCAATTTACACACTGGCAATGAAAGTCAACGGCAGGGGTTATCTAAAAACGCATTGTATCTCAACATTAAGCAACAACCTTCTTTAAATGGTGCACAAACGAGGACCACTTTTTCTACAGGGGCGCTAATTCATGAGTTAGTGGATTTGGATCAAAAACTTGTGATGATAGAAAACAGCATTCATTCGGTCAGAAACTCACCGGTTGTACTTGATGTGTTTACGACTTTCAAAAGCAGAGTTTTAAAAGAACAGCAACTTTTGGGTCTTAAAAATGATGCGGCCTTTGTTCCTGATCAAACTAAAAGTTGTGCCAATACAAACGACTCTGACGTTAATCCTGATGATCCGAAGGTTTGTATTTACTTTTCAGTTTACCTCCAATGTTATACCAAACCCAAATAATCGTTCGTGTCTACACTTATATCAAACCTTGGTCGCTACAGGCCACGTCGTGTCATACTCTAGGCCCTAACGGGGATAAGGTCGTCGATGCGGAAGATGCAACGGACATTGACAATGATGATGGCGTTAAAGAAACGCAACCATGTAACCTTGGGATTCTTGTAGAAGCTTGTGCCATGACCCAAAAATGTACTGCTATGGAATATGGAGGTGAAGGTACTACTCAACTTCAACCAGTTGCAGTTAACGTGGAAAAAAAACACCCAATGACCTCATTATTGTATGTTATCTTTCACTTACAGTTTACATATCAAGTACGTAGTATTACACATGTCCCTACTTATGTATATATATTTAAAATTCATCAGGAACCGGAGTGTGGTAATGATTGGTCATCTTACATAAACGACGATAAATTTTCTGGTGATAATTATGTAGATGCAATGGATTGTGATAATGAACAACAAGATGTGGATAAAAAAAAATTGGCTGGGGAACCTGAACCCATTAACAATATTGTTGGTGTGCAGACAGAAGAAGGAACACCAACCAACAAAGCTCTTGAGGTATCTACATTATCAGTAAAACAACGCCGATAAATAAAAGATTTTAATGTGCTGTTTTTAACATACTATATTTTCAAATCCCAGTTCAAAGACAACAACCTGCCATATGTAAATGTGGTTGGCCAAAATGACACACCTATGTTGGGACCTGTTTCCTCCGAAGATAATTTCAACATAAGCGTCGATAAAACATTGTGTGTTCCGTCTTTAGATTTAATGGATTTTGATGAGCAAGAAGTGAATGTGGTTGAAGAAAAATCATTTGTTGCCCTTCGATCCGGTAACAATGATGTCACTGTGGTTAGCCAAGAAGAAACACCAACAAAGAAAGACCCTGAAGCCCCTAAATTTCAAGTTAAATCCAACAAATTGTCATTTGAAAATGTGGTAGGTCCTAATGACAAACCTCCGTTGGAAGAACTTTTCTCCCATAACAATACGAACAAAAGAAAGAGAGTAAAATTGAACGATAACGTTAGTAAAAGAAATAGCATTATAAAACATTATACCAAGTTGGCTGATTCTGTTAATTCGCCAACTGGGCTATCAAAAACATCAGCTACTCCTTGTCGCCATCTTACAAGATCGCAAGGTGGCATTAACAAGGCTATTATCTCGGCTGCCGGTTCTGATGTAAAGTACCTTATTAAATTCTAACGAAAACGAGTATTTTCTGCTTGTCTGCTTATTTTTCAAGTATGTTTTCAAGAAACATCCGGAAACCCCAAAACTCGTCGAGTTAGTCACTTGTATTCGCCCGTAATTGAACCGTTTGTAGACGTATGTTCTGTTTGTTAATCCATTTACAGCATTATCATTTGGTTAATGTTATTCAATATATAAATGTTTTTTTTGTTGTTTAGGAACTTTTACGACACCAGAAATGCAACAAGAAGAAGGTTATTGTGCCTGATTACATTCACAACTTCTTGAAGCTTAAAAAACCATTACTTTATACGTTTCCTTGGGGCTCCGGTGCCGTTGTCGCTTATAGGCGTTTTTGGGTAGCCTTGGCATGTGTTGAAGATTGCACCGGCGGGTGGCTTAATGACTTAGTGATTTAACCTGATTTTTATCTGGTCTCCTACACATGTATATTATTTCGTTTTGTTACTTTGGAACCGAATGTTAACAATTTTGATTTGCTTTATATGTCCGCAGCACTTGGATGTATGGCTTGATTTGATGTGGTTGTTTAGACCAGCCGATGCAGATTAGGCGTTGGCACCGTGTAATTTCTGCAGTCAAATCCTAGATGGCGAAATGCCTACCTCTTATTTAGATGGCACAACATACCCTGTGGCTTGGCGAGATGTTGAAAACGTCAGTTTGGCAGACTCTTTCCGTACATATAGCACTACTGTTATAAACAGCTTATAATATTCTGCAATTGGTTTATATATCAGGTGTATTTTCCCGTGAATGAAACTGAAAAACACTAGGTACTCGGTGTGCTCCATATCCGCACTGGAGTTGTTTACGTTTATGACTCTCTCGGGTCAGCCAAAAGATGTTCACAGTGGTGGCGAGGTACTGCATAGTAAGGGTACATCACCTGAGGATTATAAAATCACATACAAGTGTCTAAAAGTCCCACAACAATCAGACTTGTATAGAGATTGCGGAGTATGGGTGTGCATTATTTGTATAGATTGCTCCGTAACCAGCCTCTGGAAGTAGACGACCCTCTTCAAACATCGTTAGCTTACCGAGAACGGATGCTTGAATACTTCTGGAAGCACAAGGTTGAATACAGAAATTGTTAGCGGTCTTTCAAGGCACCATCCTTAATGTCCGTTTGACCCATAATTATTGTCAAATGTTGACTTGTGCAGTATTTTTCTTTCAACTTTTACTATAGGTATATTTACTTGTGTTATATATTACTCGATTATTAATTTTATTTATGTTTTTTAGCTCAACTGCATTTCTTTTGTTAATACCAGTGCACATACACAAAGAGGCCTATGGGTTGCAAACCAATTCTATATTCGTTATGTATACTTTATTAATATTTGGTATACAGCAGAATTAAATATTTGGTTGCCCTAAAGTACATCACGGTATACGTCCTTTAATGTCTTCTGTTCCCAATCTCTTTCTTCGATACAAATCTTTCTTATTTTGTTTAACAAAATATTTCTTTCTTCTTTTGGTCTATTCACTTCATATCTTTATCCCAATCTTGCTGCTTTTGTTTAACAAAATGTCTGACAATATCCCACTGGATGTTCAACTAGATATCATCTGTAGGCTACCTCCTAAGTCTATACTCCAGCTACGTAATGTTTGCAAGTTATGGAAGGCTAGTTTAGATTGTGGAAGCTTCATCTTTAATTACGGTGTTCGTCGTAATGATGAGTGTTTTTTTACGCTAACATTCGATCAAGGTCACCAAGGTTTTATGTTAGCTTTAGATGAACAGCTAATCGCTATGACAATTCATACAGATTTAATGCTTTCATCTACAATTGCAGTTGGCAATTCAAATGGTCTTTCGTGCTTTGTTTATAGTTCTAATCTAATGTCTGTTATTTGGAACCCGTCAATAAAAAAATCACTTGCAGTATTTGTCCCGTTTTACACGCATCAAATTGAATCTCCAAAGATTTGTTTTGGTTTTGGCGTTCGTCCGGACACTCTTGACCCGACGATCGTGAAGGTCTCCTATCCTGTTTTCCAAAGTGGTTTCTGGTATGTGTCTGTCTTTTCTTTGAACTCTTTAAGGTGGACACGCCTTGAAAATTTCCACCCCCTCGTGAAACAATCAAATTGAAACGTAAAACTCAGGCAGTTTTGGGTCGTTTTATCTATTGGACTAGGAGTGAAAAGTTAACTAATGAGGACGGTGTTATGTACAAGATTTATATGCAGACAGAAGAAGGCACACCAACCAACAAAGCTCTTGAGGTATCTACATTATCAGTAAAACAACGCCGATAAATAAAAGATTTTAATGTACTGTTTTTAACATACTATATTTTCAAATCCCAGTTCAAAGACAACAACCTGCCATATGTAAATGTGGTTGGCCAAAATGACACACCTATGTTGGGACCTGTTTCCTCCGAAGATAATTTCAACATAAGCGTCGATAAAACATTGTGTGTTTCGTCTTTAGATTTAATGGATTTTGATGAGCAAGAAGTGAATGTGGTTGAAGAAAAATCGTTTGTTGCCCTTCGATCCGGTAACAATGTTGTCGCTGTGGTTAGCCAAGAAGAAACACCAACAAAGAAAGACCCTGAAGCCCCTAAATCTCAGGTTAAATCCAACAAATTGTCATTTGCAAATGTGGTAGGTCCTAATGACAAACCTCCGTTGGAAGAACTTTTCTCCCATAACAATACGAACAAAAGAAAGAGAGTAAAATTGAACGACAACGTCAGTAAAAGAAATAGCATTATAAAACATTATACCAAGTTGGCTGATTCTGTCAATTCGCCAACTGGCTATCAAAAACATCAGCTACTCCTTGTTGCCATCTTACAAGATCGCAAGGTGGCATTAACAAGGCTATTATCCCGGCTGCCGGTTCCGATGTAAAGCACCTTATTAAATTCTAACGGAAACGAGTATTTTCTGCTTGTCTGCTTATTTTTCAAGTATGTTTTCAGGAAACATCCGGAAACCCCAAAACTCGTCGAGTTAGTCACTTGTATTCGCCCGCAATTGAACAGTTTGTAGAGGTATGTTCTGTTTGTTAATCCATTTACAGCATTATCATTTGGTTAATGTTATTCAATATATAAATGTTTTTTTTGTTGTTTAGGAACTTTTACGACACCAAAAATGCAACAAGAAGAAGGTTATTGTGCCTGATTACATTCGCAACTTTTTGAAGCTTAAAAAACCATTACTTTATACGTTTCCTTGGGGCTCCGGCGTCGTTGTCGCTTAAAGGCGTTTTTGGGTAGCCTTGGCATGTGTTGAAGATTGCACCGGCGGGTGGCTTAATGACTTAGTGAGTAAACCTGATTTTTATCTGGTCTCCTACACATGTATATTATTTCGTTTTGTTACTTTGGAACCGAATGTTAACAGTTTTGATTTGCTTTATATGTCCGCAGCACTTGGATGTATGGCTTGATTTGATGTGGTTGTTTAGACCAGCCGATGCAGATTAGGCGTTGGCACTGAGTAATTTCTGCAGTCAAATCCTAGATGGCGAAATGCCTACCTCTTATTCAAATGGCACAACATACCCTGTGGCTTGGCGAGATGTTGAAAACGTCAGTTTGGCAGACTCTTACCGTACATATAGCACTACTGTTAATAACAGCTTATAATATTCTGCAATTTTTTTATATATCAGGTGTATTTTCCCGTGAATGAAACTGAAAAACACTGGGTACTCGGTGTGCTCCATATCCGAACTGGAGTTGTTTACGTTTATGACTCTCTCGGGTCAGCCGGAAGATGTTCACGGTGGTGGCGAGGTACTGCATAGTAAGGGTACATCACCTGAGGATTATAAAATCACATACAAGTGTCTAAAAGTCCCACAACAATCAGACTTGTATGGAGATTGCGGAGTATGGGTGTGCATTATTTGTATAGATTGCTCCGTAACCAGCCTCTAGAAGTAGACGACCCTCTTCAAACATCGTTAGCTTACCGAGAACGGATGCTTGAATACTTCTGGAAGCACAAGATTGAATACAGAAATTGTTAGCGGTCTTTCAAGTTACCATCCTTAATGTCCGTTTGACCCATAATTATTGTCAAATGTTGACTTGTGCAGTATTTTTCTTTCAACTTTTACTATAGGTATATTTACTTGTGTTATATATTACTCGATTATTAATTTTATTTATTTTTTTTAGCTCAACTGCATTTCTTTTGTTAATACCAGTGCACATACACAAAAAGGCCTATGGGTTGCAAACCAATTCTATATTGGTTATGTATACTTTATTAATATTTGGTATACAGCAGAATTAAATATTTGGTTGCCCTAAAGTACATCACGGTATACGTCCTTTAATGCCTTCTGTTCCCAATCTCTTTCTTCAATACAAATCTTTCTTTCTTCTTTTGGTCTATTCACTTCATATCTTTATCCCAATATTTCTGCTTTTGTTTAACAAAATGTCTGAAAATATCCCACTGGATGTTCAACTAGATATCATCCGTAGGCTACCTCCTAAGTCTATACTCCAGCTACGTACTGTTTGCAAGTTATGCAAGGCTAGTATAGATTGTGGAAGCTTCATCTTTAATTACGGTGTTCGTCGTAATGATGAGTGTTTTTTTACGCTAACATTCGATCAAGGTCACCAAGGTTTTATGTTAGCTTTAGATGAACAGCTAATCGCTACGGCAATTCATACAGATTTAATGCTTTCATCTACAATTGCAGTTGGCAATTCAAATGGTCTTTCGTGTTTTGTTTATGGTTCTAATCTAATGTCTGTTATTTGGAACCCGTCAATAAAAAAATCACTTGCAGTATTTGTCCCATTTTACACGCATCAAATTGAATCTCCAAAGATTTTTTTGGTTTTAGCGTTCGTCCGGACACTCTTGACCCGACGATCGTAAAGGTCTCCTATCCTGTTTTCCAAAGTGGTTTCTAGTATGTGTCTGTCTTTTCTTTGAACTCTTTAATGTGGACACGCCTTGAAAATTTCCACCCCCTCGTGAAACAATCAAATTGAAACATAAAACTCAGGCAGTTGTGGGTCGTTTTATCTATTGAACTGGGAGTGAAAAGTTAACTAATGAGGACGGTGTTATGTACAAGATTTATATGTTGATTTCTTTTGATTTGGTAACCACACAATTTGAAGTTATAGACATACCCCAGATTTTAAAAAATTGAACTCCCAGTTCCATCCTATGTTACGGATCTTGGAACATCTCTGGTCATTTCTGTAATGATCATTGGTGAAGGTATGCCATTGTTTTGTGGATGGTTGTTGGACGTGAACAGTTCTTCCATAAGATCATTTAGAAGCCTATTCGCCATCCCTAGCCTAGTTTCGGTTCATTTTCTTGGGTTTACAAAGCATCATGCTGCAATAGTGGAAGCCTACAACGGCAATCATTTGGGTCACTCTGTATTTGTGTACAACCAAGAACTTGAATTATTTGTCACCATGGGAATGTTAGGAGATGCTGGAACTTTCTACATCGCCCCATACAAAGAATCTCTTCTTTTGTTAAATCACACAGAGCGTGCTGTGTATAGTATGTTTTTTTTTGTAACTTGCCATTCTGTTCATCTTCCTTTAAACCATTATCACTTTACTTGGTTAATGATATATGAAGGGCATTTTCAACAGGTTTGTCCACACAAATTATCGAGCATGCTTAATGGGAATGAGGCTTTATGGTTTTAGTACACTGTCTGTATGGGAAGGAAGCATGGAGTGGTTAGCTTTTTCGTACTCGCTGAAAGTTATAAATCAAGTGGTTCTATAATATGTAACCATTAAACTTATAATTATGTAGTAAGAGTAATATGTTGTAGGTTGTATGTATGAAACGTTGTATGTCAACGTATTTACTATTTCCTGTGTTTATGTAATCTGGGAAACTAGCAGTTGTTTCCAAAAATCGATTAGGCAACTAACTGTTGTACGTTGGGCAACTTATTTTCCCTATGAACCGCTTTTATAAACCAAGGAGTCCTTTTAGTCGTACAATTCGTATTCTACAATCTTCTAATAACTACCAGTTAGTGACTATGCACACTTGAAAAAAACAGATTTAACATTCAACACTAGTACAATATAACTAGCACTTGTCAGGTGGCATCATTTCGTTGATTTCTTCTATCACTAGCAGTAGTTAAAATAGCTAGTAGTTGTTAGTATACTACTAGCAGCTGTAAGTATACAACAAACTCAGTTTTACTAGCACTAGTAAAAATAAATAGCGGTTGTAAAAATAACTAGCAGTTTTAAGTATACAACCAATTCATTTTATAATTTGAGATTTTAAATTTAAGCAATCGAGGATAAAAGCAGTGTAGCATTTTTTTACGTTTAGAAATGTCGCATATAGCTGAAAATAATCAACTCAAATGAATTTAATTGTACACATCATTTCGATGAGGTCTTCTATCACTGGGAGTAGTAAAATTAACAAGTAGATGTGAGTATACTACTAGCAGCTGTACTAGCAGTTTTTCTCTCCTTTTTTGGTATTTGGATAAGGCTTATCCAAAATTATAAACACTTTGAATTTAAGTAGTCGACCTTTTAATTCACATATACCATTTTTGTACCTTAGGGACTTTTTGAATATCATTTATTTGAACATTACACACAAAGTTGATATTTTCGTCCAAAATATGCAAGTTTCCATTTAAAAACGGCTACATTATTAAAGCTTACATACACGCTATTCGTTAAATCTTTTCAAGAAGCCCATATGCCACTTCACTTATTTTATTTGTAGTCAGCTTCTCAAACAACATGTTACAAGCTAGAGTTGGTGTTAGAGGGTAATCTGCATCATCCAGCATGTACAAATATCTTGTCGGCGTAGTAACCACATGAACTCTACACTTTTCGTACAATCTCCAACTCCTGACCAGTGTTTCATTCCATTCAACATCCTCTATATCGGGCTCAAACATGCACTTCATCCCATACCACAAATCAAATCCTAGGTAACCTGTGGGCCGTCTTGCCTCATAGCCATTTTTAACACAGGTCCAAATAGTTTCCAAATCTTCTCTGTCTATAATATGTAGCAACTGACCCAAGCTGTTAAATGTAGTTTCAACCCCGTTAGACCTCGTGATGCTAATTATGGTGCCACCATTTTTCAAGTTAACTTTAGCTGCATGGTATGTTATTGTCGGATGAACTGCACCAAGCCTTTGTCCCGTCGTATGAAGCACCAAAATCTGTTTAACCTTTATGTCCTTTGGTTTCGATCAATCCTCTGCCTCTTTGACTGATCCTGCTCTAAATCATCAACAACTCTTTTGGAACTTCCTTCATCTCTCTAACCTGTACCTTTGTTCATAGGAGTGAATTTATCAGTCCTCATTCTACACTTTTCAAACATTTCTTTCACTCTATCATAAGATAGCCTCAGCAAGGTATATAGTTTATACCCTCCCATGTTCTTCAAGTAATGACACATGAAGATTTTCTGATCTTTCTTCGTTGGTGGCTTTCCCATACTTTCTTCTGCTCTTTTTTTCCTGAAGAATCTTTGCATGTCTTCCACTATTTGCTCAAGAGCTTCTTTTGCTTGTTCACATGTTAGGGTTTCAATTTATTTGTTCTGCATCCTATATGCTAGTAATTCATCAGCTTCAGCTGTTGACATAATGTAATGCCAATGTTCCAACGCAGCTTGTTGTCTAGCTACAACATCCACATTTCTTTTCCTTTGAACCTTTGCTCTGTCTTTTGTATTGGGAGAACCTAGCGGGGTTTTTTCAGTTGTTGCTTTTTCAGTTACATTTTCAGCAGCCATCTTAGCAGCTAATTTTGCATCCGTTAGAAAGACTCTGACATCTTTATTTATTCCGGTTAAAAAGTAATCCTGTAGCTTATCAGCTATTTCGCGATCAGACTTCGTTTGTTCTTCTTTAGATAAAGCGTTTTCATTGGGTCCTTCAACCAACGGATGCTTTCCTATAGCAGAAGCACCGAAATTTGAATTAGTATAAATAATAGCTTGCATAGCACTCGCTCATATCATTGTAGCTCCTCTCTCATTTGGCATTGCGCTCTTCAAACATGCTAGGCTAAGTTCTACGGTCCCAAGCTTTTTGCTTTCATCACCTCTGTCTTTCATTACTGCTACTTCAACACTTGTATTCACGTCACTAGCATTAGTAACATCTTCAGCTTGAACTGTAGCACCAGCAGAAATAGATGTACAAGCAGCAATACCTTTGTTCAAAATTGTTGTGGGTGCATCATGAACTTGTTCATTGACAGCACTAAGAACATGCTCCACATGTTTGGTGACATTGGTTTGAGTTGTATGGAAGTGGTTGCATTTGTTGCAGCGGTGGTTACATAGTGGTTCTTGCGCATTTCCACCTTCATCCGTCTCATCCACCGTTGTGTTTTCTTTGTCACATCATCATCCAAGAAGATCTTTGGCAGCATCATTACTGAATGGCAATTCAACACTTCTAGTCACATGAGTACCATTACTAAAAGCAGGTTACTTGTTTCACCAGGAGGAGGCTCCTCATTTCCACTTGCAGTAAAATATTTATGAATCACATCAATAACATCATCTGCACCAATATCGTCATGTTCAAATGTCATACCCAGTCACATCATTTTCACTTTCGTCACCAATCTCTGTCGCTTTTTGCATTCCTGTAGCCACGTGATGTGCTACGTATGTACAAGTTTTAAATTTATAAAAGGTGAATTACCAAAGTTACGAATAACACATACGAGCAAGTGTACTCGTCCGTTATAGCAAGATTATGAAGGTAAGTCTAGATCGTTCGCAGGGATTTGAGTGAATCTAATTAACAAGTTTGAATCAACAGAGTCTATCCAAAACATATAACAACGCAAATAGATACAATGAAATTCAGATGATTAAAAACTACACTTGCTTAAACTAGTTTCATATCATAGATTAATGTGATTGTGTTAACCTGTTGGGTTTATTGATTCGATGATACAAAACAATAAAGAATGAAACATCAAGGACCTAAAGTGACAAGAAGGAAACCTACAAAAAGATGGAGGGACTTGCTTGCAAAAGAAGATTTATTATTTAGTCCTTCGTAGAGATTTGTAAACCCTAATCCTCTAGTATATAAAGAGGACATGGGTGTAGGTTTTTATAAATATTCCTTCCAAGATGTAGTCGACTTAAAGGTGTGTGTGTGTAACCTAGGCGTAGTGTATAAACGCCTAGGGATAGTTAGTTAGTAGTCGATTAGTATTATAGTGTTTAGTTAGTGATGATGACGAGAAACCTTTAGCAATAACATTGATGTTCTTATTATTCCGTTGTGCATTCATGTTTGTCTTTGTTATTGTTATCCCCTTGAGCTTATAAACGATCTTCACATAACCTCTTAACATGTTGCTTGTGATAATCAGTTGGTGTACTAATCTATTGTTCTTACAAGTTAAACCTTCGTCAAGATTTTATTTCATAAAAACAAGCGTTACGTTTAACCAATCAATTCAAGATCAATTCAAGTTTCATAAGTTCACTTTCATAAACTTAAACACAAAAACATCCACTTGTTTCATCAAATTGCTTAAGAAATGGTCAATACAAAAGGTAACCGATTATAGACAAAAGGCTACAATTGATTTTCAACGACTAATCTTACGACCTTTTAGATGTTTCCAATCAATCCAATTTGATAATCAAAAAGCGTTTTTATTACAACCACACCTTAGTTCCTTTGTTTAATCAAGAATAATGGGTAAAAACAATCATCCATAGACAAAATCATTATAACTAGTTAAATAACAATAAGTTCTTTCGACCTATACGATTACTATCATCTAGTAAAACTTGATTAACAAATGTCACTATGAAACTTTAGCACAATTGGATCTTAGAATCAACTTGAAATTGAATTAAAACATGTTAACACAATCACTAACTAATCATATGATAATTAACATCATTTAATCAAGTGTACAAAGAAACTAGCCACTCATAGCAAACATGAACATAAACTCAGAACTTTGAACATTAGAAAACATGATTAAAAGTCTTACAATGCTTGGAATAAGATTAAAAATGGTGAAGTAATGATTCCCAAGGTATTGGGGTAGACTTCTTGGTGATTTGGCCTCCAAATGTGGAACTTCTGGAACTCCAAACTTTCCGACACTTCTAAGGACGAATTTGAGATATTAGGAGCTTTGTTTGATGAGTAGAGAGATTTGTATTGAAGTGTGTATCTCATATGCTCACAAAAGGCCTCTATTTATACTAGTTCCAAGGCCTAGGGTATTAATTGCTGAACTTGGCCTCCAAGGAGATAGGAAAGGACTAGAATACACCAAGAGAAGGACCTAGAATCGTTTGGATGCAAAGGGGAAACTTAATGATGAAGATTTGGCGATCAGGTCTTCCAACCGGATCGGTTACATGACCAACCGATCCGGTTGGTCTTCTACAAGGAACCAACCGATCCGGTTGCGGTAATGAGCGGTTGGGACGACGTCTTTGGCACTTTTGGTCGTTTCCAACCGATCCGTTGCAATGGCAACCGATGCGTTGGATTTCCTGATTACGAAAATGATCTTTACTTCTTTTGTCTTGTAGAACTTGATTCTTCAATCACTATGGTCTTCAAAGGTACTTGAGATACTGATTTGTGCTTGACATGCTTTACTGAAATGGGAATCTTCTATTTGTTGAACATTACTTTACTTTTCCTTCCGTTTCCCTTCACTTGGTTATAAACACTAGAAAAACATCTTTTGATGCGATTAAGCACTGAAATCACGCAAATATAACCAAATAACATATAAAAAAGCACACATAACGCTACTAGAAACATGTACAATCTGAGTGTTATCAAATTCCCCCAAACTTAAACTTTGCTTGCCCTCAAGCAAATATAGGAATAACATCCACTGGCACAAGATAATGATTTTGAAAGATGTGATGCAAATCAACCAAGTACAAGTACGAGAGAAGATTCATCAATTATGCTTTATAAAAGTGAAACTTTCAAGATGTTTGACGATATCCAATGATTTTCTTGCATGATTAACATTTCAAAACACCTCACGAAAAAGGAACAAAATATAATTCACTCAATCACTCAATTTTAGTGGAGTAACAAGATAAATCACACTCATAGCTCAGTCATGATTAGATTATTACCATAAGCTTGTACAAGAAAAAAAACTCCACCGACGTGGCGTGAGCACCAAGCAAAAACATCTAATGAGGACTTTTATTCGGGTTATAATGTTATGGCTTCGGGTTAAAGGTATGGATAAGGCATGGGAATGTTTATGAAATTGGTGTTAAAATAAAAATAAAATCAAGTCTAATACTCGTGTTGCTAGCTACCAAATAATCCGCGAACCAATAAATGATTAAAGCTTCATTTTCTTTTCTTCAGATATCCACAGCTCTTCGCTTTGCTTTTCCATGACAATTTTTCTTCGAACATAGCACATTGGCTAATACATTCATACTTTCAACATTTTTTTTAAACATAACACTCCATGATATGGCTCAATCAATCTAACAAGATGTGGTACTCATAATCATTTGTACAATCTTCACTTTCCAGGTGACTAGCAACCAACCGTTTAGACATTGGTAAGGGTTAGGCTAAGGTTTAAAGTGTAAAATCTTTTTGTATTTTCTGGATTAAGCAAAAATGAAAAGGATGGCTTAGAGGGTGTAACTAAGGGTATCTAGTGCTAAAAATGAGTACTACAAATGGGTCCGTGTAGGTGGTTAACTAACCGGTGTGGCTAGCTAATATAGCATGATATGTAAAATGGAAGGCCATTTGGGTTAAATCCTAAGGTGCCTCTTTATCACACAAATTCACTTATATCGCACGAATGCTATCTCACTGCGGTCTGGTAATGATTTACAAGTACAAGTTCTAGAATGTTGGGTTTTAGGTTCCTCATATCATGAATTATTCTAAGTGTTGGAACCACGGACAGAGTTAATGAAACCACTGACAGAAGAATGAATCCACTGCTGAAGTTAAACCGCGGCTAGTAGTAATGTGAAACCACTGCTATTGTATTGTAAACACTGCTAGTGTTGTTTAGTCGGTTTAATATTTTGTATTAGATAAATATGGAAAAGATATTTATCTTGTAGGTTACGTATCATATTATGTAAATGACTCCTTAGCCTATAAAAGGAGGTCCTAGGTTAGATTAGATATACGTGTGTTTTGCTATATCTAAGGTCGATACACTTCAAGGTTGTAAAACCCTAATACTGGTTAGAGTATTCGTATTAATAATAATATTGAGGTGTTGAATGTTTATTGTTATTCTTCTTAAGATTAAGTATTAAATTCCGCATAATATTTAATAAGTCTTTGTTAAGTCAGTTTCCATAAAGGATCGTTTGCTCAACAGGGATCAACAAGTGGTATCAGAGCCTGTGATCTAGAAACTGAAACCAAGAAGAAGTCTGTTTAAGCTAAATTCAAGCAAGTTAAGATGTCTAACGAAACTCACATGGTTACTGCATCTAAGGTGCCCATGCTCAAGCAAGGTGAGTATCAGGTATGGAGAATGCGAATGAGGCAATACATTCGTATGATTGATTACACCATCTGGGATGTCGTTGAGAAGGGTGATACTCTTCCTAAGAAGGGTGATGATGGTAAAGAGATTGCCATTGTTAGTGAGGTTGACAAGGCTAAAAGGAAGCTGAAGATTAAAGCTCATAGTATTCTCTCCATGGGAATGCCTAATGAGTAAGCTTTGGACTTTGAACAATATGAGTCTGCTAAAGAGCTAATGGATGCTATTGAAACAAGGTTTGCTGGTAATGAAGCTACCAGAAAATCTAGGAAAAACATGCTCAAGCATCAACTTGAAAACTTCACTGCTCTTAGTGGAGAAAGTCTTGATGGCACCTATAACAGACTTCAAAAGCTAATCAGTCATCTGAAGTTGGTGGACTACAAAGTTGCTCAAGAAGACATCAATCTGAAATTGATCAGAAGTTTGTCACCTGAATGGGCCATGCATACTGTTGTGTGGAGGAACAAGGATGATTTTGAGAAGATGACTCTAGACAATCTCTACAACAATTTGAAGGTCTATGAGTCTGAGAAGAACATTGCTGGTTCGTCTTCATCCACATCAAACATTGCTTTTGTTTCTACAAGTCACAAGGGCTCTCAAGATATATCCATTGCTGCCTATGGAATCACCACTGCTATTGCTAACCAAACCACTGTTAGTGATAATGTTAGTGATGGAGCTATCTGTGCTTTTCTGGCTGATCTTACAACCAGTGTTACAGTGCTAAATCACGATCTGGATCAAATTGATCCTGATGATCTAGAGGAAATCAATCTTCAGTGGCAAATGGCAATGTTAACACTGCAAGCCAGGAAGTTCTTGAGGAGGACAGGTAGGCAAGTTAAGTATGATGGTCAAAGAAGAGCTGGGTTTGATAAGAGCAAGATGGAATGTTATAATTGCAAGAAAAAGGGTCACTTTGCTAGGGAATGCAGAGCTCCCAAAAGGATTGGTGAAGACTACAAGAAGGCTACTGAAGATCCAAAGCCTTCTTCAGCATTAGTAGCTCAAGATGGATTGGGAGATTATGATTGGAGTGATCAGATTGAAGAAGGTCCCAATGCAGCTTTTCTTGCTAGTGAAGCTTCAAAAGAGCATAACTTTGCTCTAATGGCCTATGCTTCATCTTCTAGTTCAGATTATGAGGTATCAAATGATTCTAAAACTTCTACTTGTTCTTTTAAATCATGCCAAGATAACTTATAATCTCAAAAAGCTATTATTGAGAGTTTGAGAAAAGAAGTAGATAGACTTTCACTTGATAATTTAGGTTATAAAGTTGGTCTTGAGAGTGTAGAAGAAAAACTTAATTTCTGTATTAAATGTGAGTTTGAGTATGTCGATAAGATTAACATATTAGGTGGTGAAATTGATCTTAAGGACAGAGAAATTAAAATGCTTAAAAAGAAACTAGAAGAGGTAGAGAGTGTAAAAGAAGAAGCCCTAATAGAAAAAGAAAAAAATGTTGTTAGGGTTGCTAAAACACAATTTGCTTCTGATTTGGTTCATAAATCAATAGAGTGTCAATTAATGAAAAAGGGTTCTGGGATAGGTTACAACAATATGCCACCACCCTCGCTTATGAAACATGCACCACCTACAAAAGAACTATCATTTAGTAGTGAATTCAGTTTTAACAAACCTATAGAAGAGATTAGTAAGACTGAAACAACTAAGATAGGTTCTGATAAGTCATCTGATGCTCCCACTATTGAAGATTGGGAATCAGATTATGAGAAAGTTAGATCTGAATCAACACAGTTTGAGAAGATAGAAAATGTTAAGAAATTTGATTCTAAACAGGCTAACTTTATTCCTAGATTTAGAGCACCAATATCTAAGAAAGTGTTAGACTACAAGGAGGTACCTAGGGAACAAATGAAAAGATACATACCTAGGGGAAATCAAAGAAACTTCAATGGACTAATTTCAAACAGATTAGGAGATAAGTTTCAATGTGTTAAAAAGGCTTCTTTTGCATGTGGTAGTTTTGAGCACTTACAGAGAAACTGTTATAAAAACCAACCACAAGTTTTGAATCATTGGAGGAGGGTAAATCATCAAAACTTTTCAAAGAAAACAATCCCTCATCCTAACAAAAATATGATTCCTAGGGCAGTGTTAATGAGGAATGGTAAAAGAAAATCAATAATCACTGCTGCACCCAAATGGGTTCCAGCCACTGCTAAGCAAAATGTAAACACTGCTAAGCAAAATCAATCCAATGCTAAGCAAAATATCACCACTGATCCAAAAGAAGTTTTAAAAATTCCAAAGGTGATAACTGACACAGTGGTTGGAAACCATTTTTATGTTGTTAAGGCCTCAACTAGCTAGCAATGGAAGCCTAAGACCAAGGTTTTTGATGAGTGTCTAAATACTCATCATTTTTGTACCATCTAGATTGCAAAAACATCTGAAAACACTTAAAAATGCATCAAAATGATAGAAATATCACAAATAAGTGTTTTATGTGTTTTAAATGCAAAAATATCAAAATCAGATGAAAAACGTATTAAGTTTGCATAATTGGCAGTTTTAGTCCCCTAAGTTTCAAAAGTTGTCAAATCTAGTCCTTGGTAATTCAAAAACTTGTAAAAAGTCATTTAAGGTCCATGTGATTCAAAATTTGTCAAAATAAACCCTTTAAAGTTTAAAATTTACAAAATGACAACTTTAGTCCCTAAACTTTGAAAAATGTCATAAATAGTCCTTGGTGAATTTAAAAAATGGAAATTTATCAAAAATAACCTTGTACTATTCAAATATGACAAAATTGGTCCTTATGGTGAACTTTGGAGAAATTACAAGTTAGGCCCTTAAAGTTTCAAACTTGGCGTTTAGTCCCCTGGACTTATAAAAATGAAACTTTATGCAATATTGGTCCGTGTACTAATGAAACTTGGCAAGTTTTAACCCTTGTATGAGCTTTGGAAATATTACAGGTTCAATCCTCAAGTTTGGACAAATTACAATTTCGGTCCTTGTGTTAATACAAACCAAACGGACCACTTATATATTAAACCAAACCCACCAAGCCCAAAAACCCAAACCCAAAATTTAAAAAACAGAATACCGCGCCACTGTTCCTTCTCCTCTTCCCCCACTGTTAATCCAATACCAGTGGTTTCACCATCTCACCACCAATTTCCACCTCACCTACCTTATCCCCCCAGCTGGTTAACAACCCCCCTCCACCTCTACATAAACCAAAAAGCATTAAATGCATAAACCTGCTATCAAAGACTTTTTCCCGCCAAAATGCCACTTGGGTGGTTCTGATGATTTCAAGTGATCCAAAGGTTGGAAATAGGTGGGAAAAGACCAGAGGTCGACAAGAGACTCAAAGAAGTCAATAAATAAGGTTGAGAAGCAGAGATGAAAAAGAATGTAGTGTAATTTAATTTTGTTCATGTCGATTAGTTTAATTTTCAAATTATAGTGTATGTTTAAGCTTTTAAGTATTGAATAAAATGATCTTTGTGGAATAAAAACCTTTTTAAATATTCAATTTCAATTACCAAGTACGAATTTATATTTTGCAATTTTTCAAGTTCATGTACATGTATGAATGTGGTTAATAGTTGTTGTTATTGTTTCTTAAGCTCACATAAGCTCTTGACAAGACTTATAAGCTGTTAGAAACCTTAAAGTTCCAGTTTTATTCAACAATCCAAAATTCCCAAAAATACCAAGAAAATAGATTAAAAATAAAAAAAGGCAATGGAAATGAAAAATCAAGACAGAAGCATGGTGATATATGGAATGCTTATTGGTTTAGAGCTTTGTGGAAAGCTATAGGAAGTGGAATTGATCCTCAGTTCTCATTTTTGTGCATAAACACAAATTGTAAGCATTTCTTAAAAATTTGCAATATTAATTATAAGTGTTATAATCCTGTTAATCTCAGCTTAAATATGTTTAAACATAGTTAATATTAGTTAATTAATAGCTTGCTTGGTTTAAAAACTTATTTAAGTGTTTATAGCTTTAAAACAGTCCTCATAAAGAAGTGTTTGGATCGTATATTAACTGTTAGAAGCTTGTTGTGTTGTTCATTGTTGTTGTTCTGAGTCACTTAGGTTCCTAATAGTCAAAATAAACCATATAAACTAGTCCTCATTAGTTAAAAAGTCAAAATCATCTTAATCTTACCATTAATAGTTAACTGTTAAAGTTCTAGATTGCTAATCTCATCAAATTAGCTTAAAACTTGATACTATAGCTTAATTTCATCTTAATATAGCTTAATATAACATATACAATCACTAGAATCAATCACAAGTTCATAAAAGTCAAAGTGCTAGTGTTATAAAAAGTCAAAATTTCTAAATACCCGTTTTTGAATAAAATTTAGAATTTTATATAGGATTCAATATTAAGATTTAGCTTAAATCCTTTTGGGATATCAATGTTGAGCTGCTTGTCTTAATTAGAAAAATATTAGTTTATATACATTTAGTTTTTTAACTGCTTATTTCCTTGTTTCTTTTTAGTCCTTTTTTGAAATACTCCCTGTACAATTGTTGAGATCTTTTTTCACAAGCTCTCGAGAGAGCTTGTTAGTTAACCTAAACTTGTGTAATTTAGCTTTTGAGAAGCTCACCTTAGCTAATCTCAAGATTCAGTTTTATTTTTCCATTCTTGGCTTATTTAGTAGGCCCTATAAGCTTTTGTTTTGTCCATTTTATATAGTCTAATAATTAATCAGTGTTTTCAAGTTTTTGAATAAGCTCATTAAAAGCTATCTAGTGAACACCACTATGAGTATTTTAGCTTTTGGATAGCTCGGTTGGTTAGCTTGTTAGTTCAAGTGCTCCTTTTCATTTCTTGACTTATTTCAGTGCTTAAAATTTAGTTAGAAAGTGACTAGAAAACCATAAAGTGTCCTGTGTTCCAATTTTAAGTTATGCTTATTTTGGTTTGTTTTGTACTTATTTTTAAGTAAATTTCCTTTTTCAGTTTTCATTTTAGCTTATTAAAAGTTTTTTAGCTTATTTCAGTTAGCTCTTAGCTTATTTACTAGCTTATAGCCATCTTGGCTTAATATCTTGTGCTTATTTTTATTTTTGCTCACTGTTAAGATAATAAGCTCAATACTGAGCTTATTAGAAGTTTTCATAAAAAGTCTTAGTTATAAAAAGTGCTTATTTCAGTTAGCTTAATAAGTTTTTAAAAGAAAAATCCAAAAATAAAATGTTTTGCAAAAAGGTGGGGAGGCAGGCTCGAACCTGAGACCTCCCACCTTTAAGAGCGTTAGTGTGTACACGGATACCAGTTGCCTTGGGTCTTTGACTGGTATCCTTTTACACGATTTAATATATAACCTTGTTTTAGTCTATTAAGCTTATACGCATAATATAGCTTATTTCTAGCTTATTTGAACTAGCTTTTCATCCTTTTTATTTTTCTTTAGTTTGTATTAGTATTAAGTATTTTATAAAAAGTTTCAGATTTTTCTAAATAGTTTTAGTATTTTTAAACATTTAATTAGTGTAAAATCTTATTTAATTCATAATAAGAAATATAAAAGTCAAAAATATAATTCTTTTCTAAAATTTTCTTTTATCATATAGTACGTAATAAAATTGTTTTTACACTTGTAGGACTTTTAGTTCATAAATTTTACGTTTTTGCTTGCACACTCGCGTAATTTTTAGACTTTACGTACGTTTTCATTTTAAATCACATTTTTAGATAATTTAAGTTTACATTTTAGTTAAAATAGTTTATTTAAGTTATTTTGTTTTATAAAATCACAAAAAAATCATTGTAAAAATAGTGATAGCGTTTATTTAATATATTTTAACTTTTTAATTTCCTTTAATTTGCATTTAAGTCGCTGTAATTTATTAATCTCTTCTTTAGGTATAATTATTCATCAAAATCCTTATTGATCACTATCCTTAGTGATTATTCGACATCTGAAGTTGTTTAACACCAATTCATCCTCCGTGGGACTTAACGACCCATGAATCCCCTATATTCCTCTGATCTTAAATTGCATTTGGTGTTTGACCTGTTTTAAGTTTCTTACGGTTAGCCATTCACAAGTGGCCGGCTTGTGTGAGATAACTTGACGGTTTTGCACCAATCAAATTTTGGCGCCGCTGCCGGGGAGGCTGTAAGCGTGTTTTAAGCATTTCCAGATCCATTCTTGCACATATACCACCGTTTGTAAACAGTTTTTTTTTTTTTTTTTTTTTGTAAAATTATCAAAACCATAAAACCCAAAAATATTTTCATTCTTTATAACATGTTTTTCAAAAATGCCAAAAATATTCCTCTTTATCCTCTTACCCTTTTTGATTCTTTATTCCTTTACCCTCTATCCATTTGATTCTAACTTCTTCTATTCTCATGGAATCTCTCGACTACAACGAATTCTGGAACGAAGTTGAAAAACTTCCTACTTTAGCACAAATGTCAAGAATTAGGTGTTGTTCGTAATGATCCATTAATTACTGCGTGGGAAATGGAGCGAGAAAGGGTGACAAAGGACCGTACTTCCCCTAATAATGGAGGTGCTAAATACGTCCAACCTACGGTTATCCAAAGATCTAACCCCTCGATTGCTCCTAAGCCGTCTAAAATTGATCCTAAACTTTCACGATTTACGGTTAAAAGCAAACATGCAGAGTTTAGACCGGTGACTAGCAAGAATGACTTGCCTAATCTTCACATTTCTCAAGAACAAGAACCGAGACCATACGAAGTAGTGGAAATTGCTAGCTCTCAGAGCACACCACTAGTCCCACCTCCGGATTTTTCAAAATGTTCTTTGAATCTTAATAGTCATTCGGATCACCATGTTGGTTTTGTTGATTCTTTGAATGAAGCGATTCCTTCTCATAACTCTCAAATGGAATCGTTTATTCCTTATGTCGGTTGTGGTGAGCCTCTTTTGGTTCACCCTGCCACGGTGTAATCGTGTGTAAAGTGTGGTAATGATATTCATAACGGAAGTTGTTTGTTTTGTGGTTCGAGGAATTCATTTGATTATGATCCTAATCCGAACTCATTTAACGACCCTTCAAACTTATCCAATTACCCACCACAAAGCTGACTTATCTTCATATAATCAACATCGCTGTGAATTTTGTGGAGGTCCTCACCAAGGATTTGAGTGTCAATCCGGAAATACGTTTGTCTACGAACGGTTTTACGGTAACACTCAGACTTTGAAATGACCAAATTCCATATTATTCACATGACTAGCCACAACAATCATTTTGTTGTGAGAACTGTGGAGGTCCCCATTTCACTCGATTGTCAAACAAGGAATCCATTTCCTTGTAACAATTACGACTATCCATATCACGACCAACCTCCACAATGCCAAATGACTCAAACTCCTCAACAAACCCAACAAGACACTTATCTAGAGCTTCGAGTCGGTGAAAAGAATGAGGGTTGAGTAAAACAGCATTTCTTAATGTTCCCAGTTTTCTTACGTATATTGTGGGGTCCTCATGATGATTATCAATGTCAACCTTTCGGTTATGACAAATCTCCACTCCCACAATGTCCCGTCATTCAAAATTCACATGAGAAATTCATGGAAGAATTGCTACTGAAGAGCGGCTGCTAAAATAAATTCCCAAATTGCTTTTGAAAAATCTATTAAGGAATCAATTGCAAAAGAAAAAGCAGCCAGATCTAGCTCTCAATTTCGTTTTATTCCCGATGACAGTGATGATGAGGATGCACTTGGTATCCTACAATTTTATAAAGATTCATCAAGTTCATCAGTTGATATCCCAGCGGTTGAGATTCATTCTCAAACAACTGCTATCACACCCCAAGCTCCCACTCACTCTCTGAACATGGGGGACGAGCATCTTGACACTGTTTCTGAAAAGGAATCGGACGAATTCATAAAGTCTAGTGTTGAGGACCTTGTCCCAATACCGAGAGAGTCACAGGGAACTTTTGACCATATGTGTGATATCCCTTTCCCTCTTGAGTGTTCAAAAGATCATTTTGAGACTTTCTCCGATTTTAGCGATGATTGTAAATCTTATGGGGACATTGAGAATGTTGAGGCATCACTTTCACATTTTGATGTTGATCCTCTTCTGAGGAGTTCACCGATGAACTCACTCACATCATTCCACTTTCATCGGAAAGTGATGATGATCTCTTTGATTTCAAAGCCAACCTAGGAGAAATTGAAAATCTCCTTTGTAATGATCGTTCTCACTTCTCACTCTAACAGTCAATAGAGAATGATAATCACTTTGTTCCTGAAGAGTTCAAAACAACTCTCACTAATCCTCTATTTGAATTCGACTCTGAATTCACTTTAATTTCCGAGAATCCACTCTTTGATACTCAGATTGAGAGTGATGAGTCTACAGATGGAACTAGAGTTCACAGACTTACATTACGTGAATGATTCTCTTTACGAGGAGTTCTCCTTTGAACTCACTCATATCATATCTCCACCTGAGTATGATAACTTCCACTTTGATCTAGACAAAAATGATCTTTGTGTTCCGGAGGGAAATGTTCTCAACCATGAGAACTTGCTTGATATCAAGATCCCATCCCTCCCACCGGAATATGTCTTGATCAAATAAGCTTAAATGATGAGATTCATGATCCGGAAATCATGAATTCTCCTTCTGATGATGATGAGTTAGTCATGATGTTTATCATGACTTTCTTTCTCTTCTTCACCTATTCCGTGGCTTCTCCTCGTTCTTCACTCCTTCGGGAATGAAGACATTATTTTTGACCCCGGCATTTTCATTTATCATTTGTAGGACCGGTTCTATGTATATCTCATCGGTGTGGAACTTTCACGTACTTCAATGTTTATACAAACATCTTGAATGAAAGTCCGATGGAGATTGTTTCTTCCACTTACTTCCCCATGAACAAAATTAATTCGGGGTCGAGTCAAGCTAGCGACTCGGTAATCAAAAACAAGTAGCACATAACATGGGTTTTCACCCGTGTGTACCACCCTAGTGTGGGGGAGATGCCCCATCTTGTATATAGATTTAAAAAATGAATGAAAATTGTAAATATTAAAAAAGAAAATAATTGTTGTGTTTCCACACTTGGCTAGTAATGTTATCTTTTTATGTTCAAGGATTCGCCATAACCGCCGGGACTTTGAATATTGAGGACAATATTCATTTCTAAGTGTGGGGGGAAATTCTAGCGAATTTGATCATAAATGTACCCTTTTAGTCCATTTTTCCCTCAAAATGGCCAAATTAAAAAAAAAAAATTTAGTGGAAGTACTATGTACTAAACACAACAAATGGTAATCAGTCCGCCATGTCTAACCCACATAAGGATTGGCTAATCCAGGAGCAAACGGCTCTTGGTAAAGATATCTCAAATCCGTTTATGGCTTGCAATTTGCCCAAAATTGTATGGTGTTCAGCTCACCATATCTTTAATTAGTGAAGAGTTGGCTAACCCGCAAGTTTATGGCTTGTGGTAAAGGCAATTGAAATCCATAATTGGTAATCGACTCACCAAAGATAATATTGATAATTTATCTAAAGAGTTGGCTAGTCGAACAAACGGTTTCGGTAAAGACAAATCAAATCCGTTACCTGACTTATGATTTGCTCAAAATCATTTGGTTATCATTGTACCAAGGTTCTTACTTGAACTAAAATAATTGGCTACTCCAGAAGTAATGGCTTTTGGTAAAGAGATAAAATCCATTAATTTTTCTCAAATCATTGCTAGGGACTAGCAATATCTTAGTGTGGGGGATTGATGAGTGTCTAAATACTCATCATTTTTGTACCATCTAGATTGCAAAAACATCTGAAAACACTCAAAAATGCATCAAAATGATAGAAATATCACAAATAAGTGTTTTATGTGTTTTAAATGCAAAAATATAAAAATCAGTTGAAAAACGTATTAAGTTTGCATAATTGGCAGTTTTAGTCCCCCAAGTTTCAAAACTTGTCAAATCTAGTCCTTGGTAATTCAAAAACTTGTAAAAAGTCATTTAAGGTCCATGTGATTCAAAAGTTGTCAAAATAAACCCTTTAAAGTTTAAAATTTACAAAATGACAACTTTAGTCCCTAAACTTTGAAAAATGTCATAAATAGTCCTTGGTGAATTTAAAAAATGGAAATTTATCAAAAATAACCTTGTACTATTCAAATATGACAAAATTGGTCCTTATGGTGAACTTTGGAGAAATTACAAGTTAGGCCCTTAAAGTTTCAAACTTGGCAGTTTTAGTCCCTGGACTTATAAAAAATGAAACTTTATGCAATATTGGTCCGTGTACTAATGAAACTTGGCAATTTTTAACCCTTGTATGAGCTTTGGAAATATTACAGGTTCAATCCTCAAGTTTGGACAAATTACAATTTCGGTCCTTGTGTTAATACAAACCAAACGGACCACTTATATATTAAACCAAACCCAGCCAAGCCCAAAAACCCAACCCGCCCAAAAATTTAAAAGCAGTACCACTGCTTTGACTGTTCCTCTCTCCTTTCCCCCATTAATCCAATACCGATGGTTTCACCACCTCACCACCACTTTCCACCTCACCTACCTTATCCCCCACCCTGGTTAACAACCCCCCTCCACCTCTACATAAACCAAAAAGCATAAAATGCATAAACCTGCTATCAAAGACTTTTTCCCGCCAAAATGCCACTTGGGTGGTTCTGATGATTTCAAGTGATCCAAAGGTTGGAAATAGGTGGGAAAAGACCAGAGGTCGACAAGAGACTCAAAGAAGTCAATAAATAAGGTTGAGAAGCAGAGATGAAAAAGAATGTAGTGTAATTTAATTTTGTTCATGTCGATTAGTTTAATTTTCAAATTATAGTGTATGTTTAAGCTTTTAAGTATTGAATAAAATGATCTTTGTGGAATAAAAACCTTTTTAAATATTCAATTTCAATTACCAAGTACGAATTTATATTTTGCAATTTTTCAAGTTCATGTACATGTATGAATGTGGTTAATAGTTGTTGTTATTGTTTCTTAAGCTCACATAAGCTCTTGACAAGACTTATAAGCTGTTAGAAACCTTAAAGTTCCAGTTTTATTCAACAATCCAAATTCCCAAAATACCAAGAAAATAGATTAAAAATAAAAAAAGGCAATGGAAATGAAAAATCAAGACAGAAGCATGGTGATATATGGAATGCTTATTGGTTTAGAGCTTTGTGGAAAGCTATAGGAAGTGGAATTGATCCTCAGTTCTCATTTTTGTGCATAAACACAAATTGTAAGCATTTCTTAAAAATTTGCAATATTAATTATAAGTGTTATAATCCTGTTAATCTCAGCTTAAATATGTTTAAACATAGTTAATATTAGTTAATTAATAGCTTGCTTGGTTTAAAAACTTATTTAAGTGTTTATAGCTTTAAAACAGTCCTCATAAAGAAGTGTTTGGATCGATATTAATCAGTGTTAGAAGCTTGTTGTGTTGTTCATTGTTGTTGTTCTGAGTCACTTAGGTTCCTAATAGTCAAAATAAACCATATAAACTAGTCCTCATTAGTTAAAAAGTCAAAATCATCTTAATCTTACCATTAATAGTTAACTGTTAAAGTTCTAGATTGCTAATCTCATCAAATTAGCTTAAAACTTGATACTATAGCTTAATTTCATCTTAATATAGCTTAATATAACATATACAATCACTAGAATCAATCACAAGTTCATAAAAGTCAAAGTGCTAGTGTAATAAAAAAGTCAAAATTTCTAAATACCCGTTTTTGAATAAAATTTAGAATTTTATATAGGATTCAATATTAAGATTTAGCTTAAATCCTTTTGGGATATCAATGTTGAGCTGCTTGTCTTAATTAGAAAAATATTAGTTTATATACATTTAGTTTTTTAACTGCTTATTTCCTTGTTTCTTTTTAGTCCTTTTCTGAAATACTCCCCTGTACTTGCATTTGTTGAGATCTTTTTCACAAGCTCTCAGAGAGCTTGTTAGTTAACCTAAACTTGTGTAATTTAGCTTTTTGAGAAGCTCACCTAGCTGTCTCAAGATTCCAGTTTTTATTTTTCCATTCTTGGCTTATTTAGTAGGCATGCTATAAGCTTTTTGTTTTGTCCATTTTATCTAGTCTAATAATTAATCAGTGTTTTCAAGTTTTTGAATAAGCTCATTAAAAGCTCTCTAGTGAACACCACTGTGAGTATTTTAGCTTTTTGGATAGCTCAGTTGGTTAGCTTGTTAGTTCAAGTGCTCCTTTTCATTTCTTGACTTATTTCAGTGCTTAAAATTTAGTTAGAAAGTGACTAGAAAACCATAAAGTGTCCTGTGTTCCAGCTTAAGTTAGTGCTTATTTTGGTTTGTTTTGTACTTATTTTTAAGTAAATTTCCTTTTTCAGTTTTCATTTTAGCTTATTAAAAGTTTTTTAGCTTATTTCAGTTAGCTCTTAGCTTATTTACTAGCTTATAGCCATCTTGGCTTAATATCTTGTGCTTATTTTCATTTTTGCTCACTGTTAAGATAATAAGCTCAATACTGAGCTTATTAGAAGTTTTCATAAAAAGTCTTAGTTATAAAAGTGCTTATTTATTAGCTTAATAAGTTTTAAAAGAAAAATCCAAAATAAAATGTTTTGCAAAAGGTGGGAGGCAGGCTCGAACCGAGACCTCCCACCTTTGAGAGCGGATAGTGTGTACCTGGATACCAGTTGCCCTTGGGTCTTTGACTGGTATCCTTTTACACGATTTAATATATAACCTTGTTTTAGTCTATTAAGCTTATACGCATAATATAGCTTATTTCTAGCTTATTTGAACTAGCTTTTTCATCCTTTTTATTTTTCTTTAGTTTGTATTAGTATTAAGTATTTTATAAAAAAGTTTCAGATTTTTCTAAATAGTTTTAGTATTTTTAAACATTTAATTAGTGTAAAATCTTATTTAATTCATAATAAAAAATATAAAAGTCAAAAAATATAATTCTTTTTCTAAAATTTTCTTTTATCATATAGTACGTAATAAAATTGTTTTTACACTTGTAGGTCTTTTATTTCATAAATTTTACGTTTTTGCTTGCACACTTTCGTAATTTTAGACTTTACGTACGTTTTCATTTTAAATCACATTTTTAGATAATTTAAGTTTACATTTTAGTTAAAATAGTTTATTTAAGTTATTTTGTTTTATAAAATCACAAAAACATCATTGTAAAAATAGTGATAGCGTTTATTTAATATATTTTAACTTTTTAATTTACTTTAATTTGCATTTAAGTCGCTGTAATTTATTAATCTCTTCTTTAGGTATAGTTATTCATCAAAATCCTTATTGATCACTATCCTTAGTGATTATTCGACATCTGAAGTTGTTTAACACCAATTCATCCTCCGTGGGACTTAACGACCCAGGAATCCCCTATATTCCTCTGATCTTAAATTGCATTTGGTGTTTGACCTGTTTTAAGTTTCTTACGGTTAGCCATTCACAAGTGGCCGGCTTGTGTGAGATAACTTGACGGTTTTGCACCAATCAAATTTTATTTACATCATGTCAGTTGTGCATCAATGGACCTAAAGAAATTTGATTATGTTGATGCACAGGGCAGACCCAAGTCAGTATTGGCTTGGGTCCACAAAAGGAACTAACTTATTTAAATTCATGTGCAGGGCAATCTACAAGATGAGCTAAAAGACAAAGGAATTTTTGATAGTGGTTGCTCTGGGCACATGACTTGGGATGAAAGCAACCTGCAGGATTTTGAAGCTTTTGATGGAGGATATGTGGCATTTGGCAATGATCCAAAGGGAGGAAAGATACTTGGTAGAGGTACAATCAGAACAGGGAAATTGAACTTTGAAAAGGTCTATCTGGTACAGGGATTAAAGTACAACTTATTCAGTGTTTCTCAAATGTGTGATAAGAAAAACTGGGTACTTTTTGGGGAAACTGAGTGTGTGGTGTTGTCACCTGATTTTAATATGCCTAATGAGAAATTTGTGCAGTTAAGGATACCTAGGAAAGAGAACATATATTGTTTTGATCTTAAAGATGTAATTCCTAATAGACCCTTAACCTGTTTGTTTGCTAAGGCATCAGTTGATGAGTCAAAATTGTGGCATAGAAGGCTAGGTCACCTTAATTACAAAACAATCCAAAAACTGGTAAAAGGCAACTTAGTGAGAGCGTTACCTTCTAAGGTTTTTGAGTGTAAGGAACTTTGTGTGGCTTGTCAAAAAGGAAAACAACATAGAGCTTCTTGCAAGACCAAAACTGTTAAAACCATCACACAACCACTATTTATGCTTCATATGGACTTATTTGGACCAACCTTTGTTAAAATTTTGAACCATAAGCAGTACTGCCTAGTTATCACTGATGATTATAGTAGATTTTCTTGGGTATACTTTTTGGCTGCTAAGAGTGAGACTAGTGAGATCCTCAAGAGTTTCATTACTAAGGTAGAAAATCTAGTAAACCATAAGGTCAAAGTAATCAAATGTGATAATGGAACTGAGTTTAAGAATGATGTGATGAATCAGTTCTATGTTGCTAAGGGTATAGAAAGACAATTTAGTATTGCTAGAACACCACAACAGAATGGTGTAGCTGAAAGGAAAAATAGGACACAAATTGAGGCTGCTAGGACAATGTTGTCTGAATCTAAGCTACCAACTACCTTTTAGGCTGAAGCTGTAGGCATTGCATGTTATATACAAAATAGAAGTAAGGTAGTGAAGCCTCATAACAAGACCCCCTATGAGCTGTTACATGACAGGAAGCCTATGATTGCATTCCTAAAACCTTTTGGGTGTCCTATTACTATCTTGAATACCATAGACTACCTAGGTAAGTTTCAAGAAAAAGCAGATGATGGATACTTTTTAGGCTATTCTTCTAATAGTAAAGCCTTTAGAGTATATAATAGGAGGACTAGGATTGTTGAAGAAAACTTACATGTTAAGTTTAGTGAAGAGACTCCTAGTGTTGAGACCAAAGGACCAGACTGGTTGTTTAACATTGATATGCTAACCAAATTTATGAATTATGAGCCTATCATTGCAGGAACTTCCACTAATGTTAATGCAGGTACACAAAAGGATTCTGATGCAGAAACAATTTCTAAGGAAGCTGATTCTCCAAAGGAGTTCTATTTGGTTGAAAAGTGGAAAGCTGGTTTTGTCTCTCCCATCATTGATAAGCAAGGTCCCACTGATGATGATGTCTTAAATCTTGGAAGCAAAGTTGATCATCATCAAGATAAGGATGAGTTGTTAAAGATAACTTCGTGTCGGTAGAATAAATTGAAAGGAAGAAAAGGCATTCTGAAAGCATTGCTAAGCCAAACGAAAGCACGGATAGGGATAATGAAAGCACTGCTAAGCCAACTTCTACCAGTGCCAGTACAAGTGAAACCCCGACTGCAAGTACTGATGATAATACTTCCTTTGGACCAACTGCCAAGCTGTTATTTGGTGAAGAGGAGTATCAACATGATCCTGACATGCCTGCTTTGGAAGAGATTGATACTCCTACTGATGATGAAGACATGGATGATTTCTTCAATGTTGATTTTACTAATTTGGAAACTATCATTCTTGAAAATCCAATCACTACCACAAGGATTCATAAAATTCATCCCAAGGATCAAATACTTGGAAATTTGAATACACCGGTTTAAACAAGAAGCAAGGTTAAGAACACTAAAACCTTTCTACGAACAAGGTTTCTTTGCAAGATCACTTCACAAAATAAATAGTGATAAAGATCTGCAAAATTGCCTGTTTGCTTGTTTTCTGTCTCAAAAGGAGCCAAAGAGAGTGGAAGAAGCTTTGTCTGAAGAAGGATGGGTTGAATCAATGAAAGAGGAGCTTCTCAGATTTAAGCTTCAAGAGGTCTGGACATTGGTTGACCTTCCTAATGGAAAGAGGGCAATTGGGACAAAATGGGTGTTTAGAAATAAGAGGGATGAAAGAGGGATAGTGGTAAGGAACAAATCAAGGTTGGTTGCTCAAGGATACACACAAACCGAAGGCTTGGATTATGATGAAGTATTTGCTCAGGTTGCAAGAATTGAGGCTATTAGATTATTTTTAGCATATGCTTCATTCAAGAATTTTGTGGTGTATCAGATGGATGTTAAGAGTGCATTTTTGTATGGAACAATTGATGAGGAGGTTTATGTTTGTCAACCTCCCGGTTTTGAAGATCCTGATCATCGACAAGGTATCTGAGGGTGAAGAAGGCTATGTATGGGTTGCATCAAGCGACTAGGGCATGGTATGAGTACCTGTCTACTTATTTGATGGACAATGGATTCAAAAGAGGGTTGATTGACAAGACTTTGTTCATTAGGAAGCACAAGGATGATATTTTCTTGGTTGGTCTATGTAGATGACATCATCTTTGGCTCAACAAATAAGGAGCTATGAAAGGATTTTGAGAAACTTATGCATGATAAGTTTTAGATGAGTTCTATGGGAGAACTCACTTTCTTTTGGGGCTCTGGGTTCAACAAAGGGTGATGGTATTTTCATTAGTCAAGACAAGTATGTAGAAGATATTTTGAAGAAGTTTGGGTTTCAGGATGTGAAGAGTACTAGTACACCTATGGAGATTGAAACCACTGCTACCGGATGATGGAAGTCCCAAAGTTGATTTGAAGTTGTATAGGTCCATGATTGGATCTTTGATGTATCTCACTTGCATCTAGGCGGATATAATGTTCTTAGTATGTGTGTGTGCAAGATTTCAAGTCACACCTAATACATCACACATGAATGCTGTTAAGAGAAACTTTAGATACCTTAAAGGTCATCCTAAATTGGGCCTTTGGTATTCTAAGGATTCATCATTTGATTTGGTGGCCTATCTGAGATAGTGATTATCTTTGGTGCTAGTTTGGATAGGAAATCAAGAACCGGAGGATGTCAGTTTTTGGGAAGCAGACTAATTTCATGGCAGTGTAAAAAGCAAAATGGCAAATTCTACAAATTTGAATATGTAGGCTGCTTTGCTAGTTTCAATGGTCAAGTTCTTTGGATTCAGAATCAATTGTTGGATTTTGGGTACAATTTTATGCATACTAAGATTTACATTGATAATAACAGTACAATTTGCATCACTAAAAATCCTGTTTTATATTCTAGAACTAAACATATTGAGATAAGGCATCATTTTATTAGAGATTGTAATGAGAAAAGGTTGATTCAAATGGTAAAAATACATATTGATTTCAATGTTGCTGATCTTCTCACTAAAGCTTTTGATGTGAGGAGGTTTCAGTACCTTGTAGTTAGTATTGGAATGATTAATCTCTAAATCTCAACTAGTTTTGTAAAAGTTTTTATAAGTATTGTACTGTCATTAGGTGATCTTAGTATTGCTATTTTTGTTCTAACCACTGTTAGTTATGTTCAAACCACTGTTTGTTTCTTTGTGTTCCCACTAACCATTTTGCAGAGATATGGAAGTTAATCACTGTTTGAGTGATGCAAAAGACTTAAAAGGAAAAGACATGGTTCTCTTATTCATATTTCATAAACTGCATTTAGCAATGCAGTGGTTACAACCATGGCTATAATCTAAAGGGAGAATACATTACAACATGCTGACAACAACCAACACAAACAACAAGCTTCACAACTAACCCTCCACCCACCTAAGGCTTCCTTGGAAAGGCCCAATCAGGCATCACTTTAGGTTCCCCACGCCTATCAATCACCCTCCACACCTTTGGGCATGCAAGCCCAACCACAGTTACTCTGACAGGGAGAGAGGATGATGAAGGACCCTCTGGTGGTGGTGCTGCTAACAATGCTCTTGCAGGTGGTGCTTGGAGCTCTTCATTTGGGAGTAAACTAGCTAGGGGAGGGACAACCAAGACTCTTGAAGAAGTGTCTTCATCTATGCTATCATATGGTGAAATGTAGCTTGACATGGAGTCAGAGCTGTCTTCCTTAATGATGGCATCTTGTGAGAGTGGTTGAAGAGTTGATGGACCAGCAACTGCAGTGGTGATACTCATGGACATATGAGCTCTCTTTCTTGATGACACTTCTTCAAACTCCTTTTTCTCTACTCTTCTTGGATTGTTCAACACAAAGTCATCCCATGTACTATCAGAGAATGAACTGTCTGAAGAAAGATTGATTGGATTGGAATGGCTCATGATGATTTTTGGTAAAGCAGAGTTTGAAAGATTTTTAGAGAGAGGAGTGTTGGTGTATTAGTAATATGAGAAGTATGTGAGCATAATGTTCTTTAATAGAAGTCAAGATGGGATCAGTAAGTAAATGAGGAGAAGGTGTAAGTGGTTGAGGAGTTAATGGAGTCTTTTGACTTTGGGAAAGGAATTAATGACAGAAGTTGACAATATTGACTTAGAATTTAGCACACTTGGCTATCCACTGCTAAGTATATGGAACCACTTCTTGTTTTATCTAACCACTGCTAACCTTAACCATCTTTTCAGTTTTGGTTTATGTTTGTGATATGCAGGTATGAAGGATTATTGTTGTACATTGGAGCTTTTGGAGCTTTTGTTGTGTGGTGTTTAAAAAAAATAAAAAATAAAAATAAATAAAAAAATCTCTTTTGTAATCCTTCATATTTTTGTGTGATATCACTATTTTTGACAAAGATTTGATTGCTGTAAATCTTGGTCAACAGATTGGAGTGTAATTTTGTATCTACTGCTAGAGTTTTTCAAACCACTGCTAGCATATTGCTGATTTTTGGATACTTGAGGGGCTGTTTGGTAACTTTGTTGCAAACGCATTTATATCCCCAAATCACTGATAGATCATTTAATTGATCTTCAAATCACTTCCAATTGGCGCTTTACATAAACTCAAACCACTTCCATCTGTTCAATTCACAAATCCAGAATCATTCACATCATCAATCATCATGCCGAACCAATTCTCCAACACCCATAACCTAGTTGCTAATTTGATAAAAAACAATCGATCCGAAGGTTTTCATCAAATGATTGATTTCCTTATTCACAGTCCTATTCACTTTGTATTAACTGTAGCACCCACCATCTTTAAAGCCTATATACATCAATTCTGGGGAAATGCTAAGCTTGAGGAGGTAGATGGGGTGGAAGTTTTTAGTACTATGGTGGATGAGAATGCGATTTTAGTTGATGAGGAGATTATTCGAGGGGTTTTGAAGTTAGATGATCTTTGATGGGTGTAGTTAACCTTTCGATCTTTGAGATTTTTGAAGGTTTAGAGAGGCTAGGATATACTCACACGGGAGACAAGGTAAAATTTTTTAAAGGCATGTTTTCCCAACAATGGATGTTTTTGATTCATACCTTGTTGATGTGTATAAGTAATAAGACCACTGGCTTTGATGACTTTCCTTCCAAAATTGCTACTGCTATCATATGTCTATCTGAGGGGAGGAAGTTTAATTGGTCTATGATGATTTATGAAGGGTTTGTGCAGAATATTAGGAAGAAGGGTAAATATTACTTATATCCTAGGTTTGTGCAACTGATTGTGGAAAGTCAAATAGAAGAACCTGTTGAGCATACTAGGGAGTATGAAGTGCATTATATGCTTCCTAAGGTCTTTGCACATATGAGGAATCAGAACCCTAATTTTCAAATAAGAGATGTTCCCTTATTCCCACATATTATTAATTTGCCTACTATTCCTGAGTTTGATGAAGGTCTTGCATCCCAACCTATAGAACCTGAACCCACTGCTAGTACACCTCAAATCACTGTTAGTGAAACTCAACCCACTGCTAATGCAACTGAACTCACTGCTAGTCAACCCCAAACCACTGTTAAACCCATTTTGTGGACTAGGAGGAGGAAGGGCACCAAGCTACCTCAGGCTGGTGTTAGTGGTGTTGTTCATGAGGCTGTAACAAGTTGTGGAGGTGACATGATTGGAAGGGCTTCCACTACTGATTCAAGCTTAGAAGCTGGTCAGGGAAGTGGAAACATCATTAAGACCCAACATTTGGCAACTTCTAATGTGGAGAGTTCTTTGGAACTCAACACAGGTGGAGGAATCCCTAGCCAATTGGCACACTTAGGGTGCATAGATGATCAGGCAAAGTCTGGTGCTATGTTTACTTTATCCAAGGATTCACCTCAGGCAGATTAACCACAAAGTGATGAGGATAGTTTGGAACACGAAAATGAATTGATGGATCCTAACGGTACATGATGACATTTCAATGAACCACCTCCACACAGTTAACACATTCGAAGTGGGAGGATATTCTTGAACACTTAAATGATTTGACGGCTAAATGTATCAAAATGGAGGACACAATCTCAAGTCTTCAATAGTTGGTTGTGTTTCAGGGTAGAGAGATTAGGAGGCTGAAGCATAAATGTTTGTACTGGAGAAAGTGAGGAGACCTGGGGTTGCTGTTTTAAGGAACATGAGAAAGTTGAAAAAGAAGGTGGACTCCTCTCCAGCTGTGAATGTGGAGGATGTACCCAAACAGGGGAGGAGTGAAGGCATGAATTCAGGGGAGGCTGTAGATGTGCATATGGATGAGGATGTGGATAGTGGAGATCAAGCAGAACAATTTGTGGTATTTGATAAAGATGGGAATGAAGTTGTTCTTGAAAGTTTGAAGACTGTGGTAGAAGATGAGGTGATGCAGGGGACATAACCAGCGGCCAGTGTGTATGCCAACCACGGCTAATGTTCTTGAAACCACTGCTGCAGTTTCAGACAAGGTAACCATAACCACTCCAACTTTAAACTTACCCACTACTATCATAACCACTTCTACAATTGTTACAACCACCTCTGTATCACCACCTAAATCAAAAGAAATTGAGAAGGAAGTTCCAAGTACATTGATCAATCTAAGCAAAACTTCAACTAACCCTACACCCATCATTGCACCTGTTCCATTATCTCTTAAATCTACTGCAACCAAACGCTTAGGTAAAAGTTTAAAAATTGGTGAACCTTTGAAGAAGAAGGTAGTTCAACCAGACATTGGAAAGGGTAAAGGTATTGCAGCACCAGTTTTGAAGTTTAAAAGTAAAGAAGAACAAATTGCTTATGATGAAGAGTATACAAGGTCTGCAGTGAAATTTGAAGGAAGCAGTGAGAGAAAGATAAGCAAGAAGAAGAGGAGGCTACTCAGAAATGGTTAGCTGAATGCAATGAAACACAAAACTATCTTCAAGCTTCTAATAACATACAGAATGAGTATACTACTCAAGAATGGGCATTGTTGTCTGTTGTTGAAAGAGCTAGAATCTTGGGTGAATGGGCAAGGAGGACCAGTAAGGAAAAGAAGCAAGTTCAAAGAAAGAAACCTCCTACCAAAGGTGAGATGAGAAATGTAATAATGAAGATTATCAAGAATTCAGGAATACATATCTCTGAAAACCTCAGTAAATGTTCATTTGAAAGAATTCATGAGCTTTATCTGATATGTATGAGGATTAACAATGATGATTTTATTCCAATGAATTCTGAAAAAGAAGAAAAGTGGATTAAAAGAAGTCAGAAGAGAAAATCTGAGATTCAGGAGACATCTGGTTTTAAAAGAATGAAAGAAGTGAATGAAGATGGTAATCAAATTATTTCTTATACATTTGAGCTTAATGGAAGTGAAGGATGTTGGAAAATTCAAAGAGTCAGTAATGAAGTTTCTGAGTATGAGAAATTTTCACAGATGCTTCAATATCTGGATAGAGATGATTTGATGAATCCTTGGAAGCTTTACAAGAATAAATTTGGTGATATACATCCAGATGACTATCATGAGAGCATGGTTTATCATCACTTGAAGATCTTGTTTGAACCTACTCATGATGAACCTGAATGGAAAGGACTCTACAATGGTCAAGTTACAAGATGGTTTTTATATCAATCTTGTGGAGTTTATGTGCTAACTGTTTCTGGAGAAGTTATTCATATGCTTGTAGAAGGTGATTATCCTCAACTGAATAAGTATACAGGAGTTATTGCTCGGAGGTGAAGCACAGTGGTGGTTTAAAGATCTTTGAAGCCCTATGATGATCAAGCATACAGTTTGTTGCTAAAGTATGAGAAAATTCTTAAAACTGGTAAGTGTTTGGATACATCCTCCAATTTAGGTGTTTTGAGCTTAAAAGAAACTTGAGAATTCTATTTGAATGTATCAAGTTTAGGGGAGGATTGTTGGGTTTTAGGTTCCTCAGATCATGAATTATTCTAAGTGTTGGAACCACGGACAGAGTTAATGAAACCACTGACAGAAGAACGAATCCACTTTGTGAGTTAAACCGTTGACTAGTAGTAATGTGAAACCACTGCTATTGTATTGTAAACACTGCTAGTGTTGTTTAGTCGGTTTAATATTTTGTATTAGATAAATATGGAAAAGATATTTATCTTGTAGGTTACGTGTTGTATTATGTAAAGGACTCCTTAGCCTATAAAAGGAGGTCCTAAGTTAGATTAGATATCGTGTGTTTTGCTATATCTAAGGTCGATACACTTCAAGGTTGTAAAACCTATCTTGGTTAGAGTATTCGTATTAATAATAATATTGAGGTGTTGAATGTTTATTTTTCTTCTTCTTAAGATTAAGTATTAAATTCCGCGTAATATTTAATAAGTCTTTGTTAAGTCAGTTTCCATAAAGGATCGTTTGCTCAACTGGGATCAACATAGAATAAATAAAATCACCGGGACACTCATAGCAAAAGATTCAATCATAAAAGATGTATGCTAATAAGAAATAGGCTCAAATCCTCACAATTTAAGGGCTATAATTTGTGCTAGCAAATGTTTATCGATCCCATAATGGATTGCAATAATAATCGGAACACATCTCGAAGTTTCAAATATTACAAGTTTTACCAATGGTTTGATCCAGTTATTCTAATATATAATCCTAAAAGTGTGAAAAATAACTAGATCACAAGGGCAAACAAAATTTTAATTTTAAGCATGAAAACTCTAATTTTTCCTATTCACCCCCCCCACACTTAAGTTAGACATTGTCCTCATTGTGAAAAACGAACTTAAAAGTATAGAAATAGGGAAAATATAGATGAAACCAGATATTCCAATGAGTTTGTCAGCTTAATTTTTCTTCATTCCTAGCATCCAGAGTAATCATTACCTGCACAAAATCTTATAAACAAACAAAATAGTTTTATTAAGAGGTGTCACCACCCCACACTTAAGTTCAACCAAAGGTTTAAACTTTAGGGCGTGACCACAGAAAATCAAATCGAAAACACACGGGTTGCCTCCCGAGAAGCGCTTATTTTATTACCGAGTCATCGGCCTGACTCGAATCTTCCGAATTCACTTAGCCACAGATCACCTTGAACATTTTGAAAAGTTGAGGGGATATACATGAATTCTTCACCGTAGCTTCAATATCGTCCCAGATGAACTCGTGAGATGGTTTCTAAGGAACAATTTATGGGATTCTTCACGGAAAAGGTGCTACAAAGGTGATGGTTTCAATTCATTTTGGAAACTGTTATGGCTGAAACTTAATTCATTTGCTCCTTATCGTAATATAACTTGATTCGGTGCCCATTAACAATGAAACTTCCATACAATTTGTTATAAAGTTCGACATACCAGGATGGATATCCATGTTTAACGATATATGGTCCAAACCATCTTGGTTGTAATTTAGGAGCTTTGAATTTGAATTTCATGTTGAAAGGCAGAACTTTATCTCCGGCTTTGAATTCTTTTCGAACTCTTAGATTTTTGTCATGATAAGCTTTTGTTCTAGCTTTATACAGTTTGGAATTTTCATAAGCTCGGAGTCTTAATTCATCGAGTTAATGCAATTGCAAGAATCTCTTTTCTCCAGCTATTTTGAGATCGGTGTTACAGTTTTGAGAGCCCAATAAGCACGATGTTCAACTCGAAGCGGTAAATGACAAGTCTTTCCATACAGGAGTCTATACGGAGTTGTGCCAATTAGAGTTTTATCAGCCGTACGAAAAGCCCACAGAGCATCGTCAAGTTTCTTCGCCCACACTCAAGGATTTTCCTTCACTATTTTCTCGAGTATTCTTTTGAGAGCTCTGTTGGTGTTTTCAACTTGCGGTTTTGGATGATAGGCAGCGGTCGATGAATCGATGATGAACTCCATATCTTTTCATGGTTTTCGCCATTTGCTGGTTACAGAAATAGGTTCCTCGATCACTTATCAAGGCCTTGGGAATTCCATAACGAGCGAAAAGCTTTTTGAGGAAATTAACGACAACACGAGCATCGTTCGTTGGTAAAGCTTCAGCTTCTGCCCATTTGGACACGTAATCTATAACAATGAGAATGTATTCGTATTTGTGGGATTTAGGAAAAGGTCCCATGAAATCTATTCCCCAAATATCGAATATTTCACACACTTGGATGCTTGTCAATGGCATTTCATCTCTTCGTGAAAGATTTGTGGTTCTTTTGCAAGCGTCACAATTTTGAACAAGTGTATGTGCTTCTTTGAATATTGTTGGCCAATAGAATCTAACATCAAAAACTTTTTTAGCTGTAGTGGAAGGACCATAATGTCCCCCAGTTGGGCCATGATGACATTCGTCAAGAATCTTACGGGTTTCGGAACCAGAAACACATCTTCGGATCATTCCATCGGGACACATTTTGAAAAGATATGGCTCTTCCCAAAAATAGTATTTAAGTTCGAAAAAATTTGCTCCTTTGAGCATGAGTTAAACCTTTTCGAGAATTCCTCCAGCTAGATAGTTTGCAAAGTCCGCAAACCAAGGATCGTCAGTTCCATCGACGGTCATGAGAGTTTCATCGGGGAAGTAATCATCGATTTCTTCTTCCTTTAACTCCTCAAGATCGGGGTTTTCAAGACGAGATAAATGATCGTGACTAGATTTTCACGCTCCTTTCTTATCTTTGATTTCGATGTCAAATTCTTGGAGTAGCAGAATCCATCAAATAAGATGCGGTTTAGCATCTTTCCTGGTGAACAGATATTTGAGTGCTGAGTGATCGGTGAAAATGACTGTTTTTGAGAGCACAAGGTAGGATCGTAATTTGTCGAATGCGAAAACTATGGCCAGTAATTCCTTTTCGGTGACGGTATAATTTTCTGAGCACTATTGATGTCTTACTAGCAAAATATATAGGCCGAAAGTGTTTTCCTTCTCGTTGGCCTAAGACGGCTCCAACAGCAAAATCGCTGGCATCGCACATAAGCTCGAAAGGTAGTGACCAATTAGGTGAAACCATGATCCAAGCACTAGTCTGTTGAGATTTCAACATTTCGAAAGCTTTTATGCAATCAACATTGAAGTCAAAGATAGATTCTTTCTCAAGAAGTTTTGTCATCGGACGGGATATTTTTGAAAAATCTTTGATAAAGCGACGATAGAAACCGACATTTCCTAGAAAACTTCTAACGGCTTTGACGTTAGTTGGTGGTGGAAGTTTCGAGATAATGTCAATTTTTTGCTTTGTCTACTTCCATTCCTGCTTGGAGATCTTGTGGCGAGCACAATTCCTTGGTCACCATGAAGTGACATTTTCCCGATTAAGGACAAGATGTGCAGCTTCGCATCTTTCGAGCATTTTATCAAGATTGGAAAGACAAGCTTCAAATGAGTCTCCGAATACTGAAAAGTCATCTAGAAAAACTTCCATGGAGGTTTCGAGCATGTCTTGGAATATGGCTATCATACACCTTTGAAAAGTCGCAAGTACATTGCAAAGACCAAAAGGCATATGCCGATATGCGTAGGTTCCAAAAGGACAAGTGAAAGTGGTCTTTTCTTGGTCATTAGGATCAATTGGAATTTGGAAGTATCCTGAAAATCTATCGAGGAAACAAAAGAATTTATTTCCTGCTAGTCTTTCAAGCATTTGATCCATGAACGGGAATGGAAAGTGATCTTTTCTGGCGGCTTTGTTTAATTTCCGATAGTCAATACAAACGCGCCAGCCAGTGACAGTTCTAGTTGGAACTAGTTCATTCCGTTCATTAGTCACTATTGTCATTCCTCCTTTCTTGGGAACACAGTGAACGGGACTTACCCAAGGGCTATCCTCAATTGGGTAAATGATACCAGCATCGAGAAGTTTTATGATTTCCTTTTTAACAACTTCTTTCATGTTGGGATTGAGACGACGCTGACGTTCAACAACGGTTTAATCCTTCTTGAAATTGATTTTGTGTTTTGCGAAATTTGGACTAATTCTGGAATATCGGATGTTTTCCAAGCGAAAGCTTGTTTGTGATTTTAGGCGAAACTAAACTTTATTTCTCATTGTCCTCGAGCAATGAAGATATGACCATTGGAAGAAGTGAGTTTTCCTCCAAGTAACCATATTCAAGATGATCAGGGAGAGGTTTGAGTACGAGATCTGTGGGTGATTCTTCGATAGAGGATTTAATTCGCATCTCGTCATTGAAAGTTATTTCTTCAAAGTTTTCTTCAATTTCTTCCTCTTCGTGTTATCTCCTTGAATTCTACTTTCATGAAATCATCAAACTCTTTGTCAAAGTCTGTTTCATTGATTTTTTCAGAAGTAGTCATGAATGGATCGGATTCGCTAAGTAATGCATCCAATTCTCCGTCAGTGACTTCATCGATAACATCAATGTTGAAACAAGTGTCATCACTGGAATGTGGATAGCGCATCGCTTTGTCGATTAGAAAGGTGATTCGATCTTCTCCAACTCCAAGGTTGAGTTGTTTTCCTTTCACTTTGATGATTGCATCGGCGGTATTTAGGAAAGGTCTTCCTAAGATAAGTGGGACTTTACTATCTTCTTCCATTTCTAAGATTACAAAGTCCACGGGAAAAATGAATTTACAGACTTGAACAAGCATATTCTCGGCAATACCCACAGGATACTTGCGCCAAGATTGGCTAAAGCATCGCATTTAATATTATTCTCGAAAGTACATGGAATAAGAAAGATCCCAGGATCTCCGAGCTTTGGTGGGATCTTGTTTTGGACAATGCTGAGCATTCTTCGTTAAGGAAAGTAGCTGATATTTGCTCTAGCTTGCTTTTGTTATTGAGAAGTTCTTTCAAAAGAATTTCCGTAATGGGCATTAGGCTAAGACATCAACGAGAGGAACATTGAGTCTAACCTCTTTGATTATTTCAATGAACTTCTTATAACGTTCTTCCATTTTTTCTTTCTTAAGGCATTGAGGATAAGGAATTTTTGGTGTATACGCCTTGACAGATGGGGTGTTTTTCTTTTTGATGGTTTGAGTTGTGTTGGTTTCCTCGGCTTCATCCTCACTATCTTCGGTGATAGGAGTATTTTCATTGGGATTCGGTGGTGGATCGTATGAGAGACCACTTCTTGTGAAGACAACATTGATATGCTCGTTTCTTGTTTGTGGTGGACGGTACGTCTTATCATTTGATGGTTTTGGGTTGGATTGGGTGTTACTTGGCAACGAACTAGATGGTCGAGAGGAATGTTGGTCAAAAGTCGCCAAACTTGTTTTCAAGATCTTGGATAGATGCTTGATGATTTTTACGCCACCTGCTCAACTTTGGCTTTGAGATTGAAAATTGATTTTTGATAAAATCATTTGAGATTTTGATTAGCCACGAATTCTCTCATGGTTTCTTGAATTTGGTTTCTTCCATCTTTTGTCGAGTTTTGTGGTGGTGGATTGTCGGTTCGTGGTTGAGAATACATTGTCATCCCTTGGTCTACGATCTTGCCAATTTCGAATTTCGACCGTAATAGTTACTACGATATCCTCCTCCACGATATCCTCCTTGGGCATAATTCGCTTCTCCTTATTTAGGTCCACTCATAGGCTTATCGTCGCACTCGGACGATGGATGATTTCCTCCACAATTGTTGCATCCGTCTCGCACTTCCTTTATTTCATCCTTGATATCTTTGTATTGCGAGTCGATTTTTGAGGTTAAGGCTTCCATTTTCTCCATGAGTTTTGAGGTATCGGTGTTTTCGAAAAAAGCAACGGTTTTTTGAAGAGGTTTGGTTTTGGAATCTTTGGACCAATCGAGTTTGAGAAGTACTCAATCTTCGAGTAATTGGTGTGCATCGTTAGGAGTCTTATAGAGAAAAATTCCTCCAGCATCAAGGATGCCTTGAGAGATTTCATCTAGTCAATGGTAAAAGATTTGGATAATGGTTCCTTTGGATAATCCATGTCCATGACAACTATAAAGCAAATCTTTCATCCGAAGCCAAGCTTCGACAAGTGATTCGTTGAGATTTTGTGTGAAAGCAATTTCTCCCATGTCGATCAAACATGGCGGTGGAAAGAATGGAAACACAAAGGCTTGCCTCATCTCCTCCCAAGTGTTGATAATTCATGGGGGTTATTTCATTGTACCATACTTTAGCATCTCCGGCGAGTGATGATGGAAAAAGATTGAGTTTGATGGCATTGACGTCGGTGTCACCATAACGGAACATGCTGCAAATTTCGATGAATTCGGCAATGCGCTTATGCGGATCGGCCCGCGCACGGCCATCGAATTGACGGTCTTTTATCATGGAAAGATGATGACCCTTCACGGTGAAGTTGTCACCAAGGGTGATAGCAATAATAGCACTCCCGGGGGTTGGTGCTACGGCTCGGTTGGTTCCCCACATGGGTTGATCATCTGCCATGGGAAAAGGTAAATTGGTGAAAGGGTTGTAAAAAACTGTGGCTTCTACGAGATTATCAAATGGTGGGTTTGGTACTCTAGGTACACGATTTTCCAAAGGTATGAAAGTGTTCTTCTTCTTCTTCGAATCAAATGTACGGGGTTGGTAAGAGGTGTAATTGGTTCTATTCCCGCTGCACGAGTGTTCATACAATGTTCTAGAGAATCCAGGAAATATCTAAACACACGGACAAACAACAAAAATAGTTTTCTGGGACAGATGGGATAACCGGATCGGTTGCAAGGTGCTACTGATCGGTTAGATCAGTTTGGTATGGTTTAAAGGCGTAACCGGTTCGGTTGTAAGGCAACCGGATCGGTTGAAGCTTCTGAGAGAAATTTTTTTTGAAGTGAATCGACTGATGAGGATTCAAAACTTGTTGAAACACAATCAAATCCCCGGCAACGGCGCCAAAAACTCGATGTGCTACGTGTGTACAAGTTTTAAATTTATAAAAGGTGAATTACCAAAGTTACCAATAACACATACGAGCAAGTGTACTCGTCCGTTATAGCAAGATTATGAAGGTAAGTCGAGATCGTTCGCAGGGATTTAAGTGAATCTAATTAACAAGTTTGAATCAACAAATTCTATCCAAAACATATAACAACGCAAATAGATATAATGAAATTCAGATGATTAAAAACTACACTTGCTTAAACTAGTTTCATATCCTAGATTAATGTGATTGTGTTAACCTCTTAACATGTTGGTTGTGATAATCAGTTGGTGTACTAATCTATTGTTCTTACAAGTTAAACCTTCGTCAAGATTTTAGTTCATAAAAACAAGCGTTACGTTTAACCAATCTATTCAAGATCAATTCAAGTTTCATAAGTTCACTTTCATAAACTTAAACATAAAAACATCCACTTGTTTCATCAAATTGCTTAAGAAATGGTCAATACAAAAGGTAACCGATTATAGACAAAAGACTACAATTGATTTTCAACGACTAATCTTACGACCTTTTAGATGTTTCCAATCAATCCAATTTGATAATCAAAAATCGTTTTTATTACAACCACACCTTAGTTTCTTTGTTTAATCAAGAATAATGGGTAAAAACAATCATCCATAGACAAAATGATTATAACTAGTTGAATAACAATAAGTTCTTTCGACCTCTATGATTACTATCAACTAGTCAAACTTGATTAACAAATGTCACTATGAAACTTTAGCACAATTGGATCTTAGAATCAACTTGAAATTGAATTAAAACATGTTAACAAAATCACTAAATAATCATATGATAATCAACATCATTTAAGCAAGCGTATAAAGAAACTAGCCACTCATAGCAAACATGAACATAAACTCAGAACTTTGAACATTAGAAAACATGATTAAAAGTCTTACAATGCTTGGAATAAGATTACAAATGGTGAAGTAATGATTCCCAAGGTATTGGGGTAGACTTCTTGGTGATTTGGCCTACAAATGTGGAACTTCTGGAACTCCAAACTTTCCTGGACTTCTAGGGACGAATTTGAGAGCTTAAGAGCTTTGTTTGATGAGTAGAGAGATTTATATTGAAGTGTGTGTCTCATATGCTCACAAAAGGCCTCTATTTATACTAGTTCCAAGGCCTAGGGTATTAACTTCTGAACTTGGCCTCCAAGGAGTTAGGAAGGGACTAGAATACACCAAGAGAAGGACCTAGAATCGTTTGGATGCAAAGGGGAAGCTTATTGATGAAGATTTGGCGATCAGGTCTTCCAACGGATCGGTTACATGACCAACCGATCCGGTTGGTCTTATACAAAGGAACCAACCGATCCGATGGCGGGCTGACGAGCGGTTGGGGCCGGTGTCTTTGGAACTTTTGGATGGTTTCAACCGATCCGGTTGCAATGGCAACGATCGGTTGGATTTCTTGAATTACAAAAAATTGATCTTTTACTTCTTTTGTCTTGTAGAACTTGGTTCTTCAATCACTATGGTCTTCAAGGTACTTGAGATCTGATTTGTGCTTGATGCTTACTTGAAGCGGGAATCTTCTATTTGTTGAACATTACTTTACTTTTCCTTCCGTTTCCCTGCACTTGGTTATAAACACTAGACAAACATCTTTTGATGCGATTAAGCACTGAAATCACGCAAATATGACCAAATAACATATACAAAAGCACACATAACGCTACTAGAAACATGTACAATCTGAGCGTTATCACCACGTCAGAAAAAGATATAGAAGCATCAGTTACTTCCGACATAATCTTTTTGTTTTGAACAAGCAGCAGATTTATCTGTATTGGCAGCAGATACAGGTTCCACATTTGTACTGCCACTAGATTCTGTAGCATGGAAAGCATAAACATCTTCACCACTGCCAATGCAAGGGTGTAATTAAGGACTAGTCAAGGCAAGTGACAACCGGCATGTACACATCAACATAGTTAAGAACAGTAGTGACATTCATACATTAATTTGAACCAAAAGAGGCAACGACATCTTAAGCAGTCTTTTTAGTTTCAACTCTGTTCTCCGCTGCATTAGCATCCTCCGTTGAAGCATCCACATCCATCCCAATCTTTCTATACGATTACGGACTAGTCAAGGCAAGTGACAACCACGCATTTACATATGAACATACTTAAGAAGCGTAAGGACACGCATACCTTTGTTTTGAATCAAAAGACACGCTAACATCTTGAACAGTTTTACTACCTTCAAATGTCTTGTCAAGTCCATTCGGAGCCTCCCTTGAACCATCCACATCCTTCACGGTCGTTCTGTACAATTACTGACTAGTTACAACGAGCGACAATAATGCTTTCATATACGAACATAGTTAAGAAATATAACGACACGCATACCTTTCTTCGGGATCAAATGAGGCACCAACATCGTGAACACTTGTATTAGTTTCCACGGACTTCTCACTTTGCAATATGGACCTCCTGAACAATCCATCCATATGATCTGAAAATCGCATTACATTCATTCGCCTCCACGCTTGGAATCATCATCGCATGATCAACACTTGCTTCTTTGGGAATGACTCAACTACGATGTTTTGAACCTTCACCAAGCGTTTTAGTTTCTTGGTGCCATATTTTCTTCTCCAACCGCTTAACCATCAGCAAATATTTTATATCATCTTATCTTTGAAGTTTTTCTTTGTTAATTCACATACGTTTTTACGTAGTTCATCACACTTTTCCACCAATTTATTTACTTCGGACCATCTCGACTTCCACGTGTGTTAACTCGGTGAGGAGTAAATCATTGAGGTGTGTAACCTCATCTCTTACCTACCATGACCGGAAAGATCCCCATTTTTTCCACTTGGTGGGTTCTTCATCGAACTTGTTCCACTTTGAAAATTGATTAATTTGAAGTTCCCGGTTTGAGATGTTGAAGCCAACATGTGGGTGTGTGTTGGGATTAGAGGACATCTTGATCCTTCTCCCAAATTAGAAGGCAGCAGCATGTAGGAACAATGGTGTTAGTGTCATCAACAATGCCCTGTCTTTCATGTAGTGAAAAGTTTTTAGTGTGACAGCAGACCAAGAATTTTTGAATGTTTGGGTGGTGTCTCAAAGATTGTCCAATAGCAGTTGTAAAAACCTTGGATACATATTGTTAATACAAATATCGTCATTAAATGTTATTTATATTTTTGATCTTTACCTAAGTTTTGTTAACGACAAAAGTAAATTTAATTTGTATAAAAGCTTAAAGCTTGTCAAGTTTAATAGATATTAAAACAAGCTTTTTCAAACAATATATTCATCATTCAAGCATTTACATTTATGATTAGTAACATCTTGATATGACTCTAATCATTATCTATGATAGTAGTTTTTAGAATGTGTTAGGTTCTTAAAACCAAACACTACTTAAGTACTTGCATATTTCTAAAAATAGAAATACAACATATGACATCATGTGATGCATCATGGAAATCATTGGAAGATTTCATTAGATATTTTGTGTGGATTTGTACTCTTCATATCTTGCACAATCTCACTTAGATAGAGTTGACTTTAGCAATGATTTGATATCTTGGTAGCCGGTGCGGTACCAAATTGGTAGTGAACCCTTTTAAGGTTCCGGTCGTCTGCAGCTCCTGTATTTTGGCTATAAATAGCAATGCCAAGTAGTTTTCATCCCTTTCTACTATACTCTCATACATATCTTCTCTCTAACCTTTCTAACTCGGTTTCATATCATATTAGTGATCTCTTTTGTAGCAAAGAAGATCAAGTCACATTCAAGCTTCAAACGAGAAGTTGGAAGTCTTGTTTGTTTAGTGTTGTATGATCTTGTGTTGATTCATACTTCATTGTTGTATTAAACCATCATAATCTTGTGAGTGTGAGTGGTTAGTATTTTAGTCCTCAAAATACATTGTGTGTGGTAGTGGTTCTACCCTTGGAAAGAACTTCGACATCTAGCTTAGTGTCGGAAATAGTGTAAGCGAAGTGTAAAGGTTTTCTCCGCGGTGAAAGGAGCTTGTTGACTAGTGAAGTTAAACTCTCGAGTGTGAGACTCGAGGAGTGGAGTAGGGCAAGGAAAAAGAGTCCTTGTAGACGAACCACTATAAACAACTTGTTGTGGTTTGATCATTTCTTTCCTTATTTACCTCTTACATATTGCTTGCATATTTCATTAACATATCTAAGATCAATATCAATTGATCTTTCAATAAGTTTCAAACAAAGTTTTTAATTGGTAAACTATTCAACCCCCTTCTAGTTTTCTACAATTGGTACCAGAGCCTCGTTGCTCAAGAATTTCTAAAATAACTTGTATTTTATAAACTTGAAACGATCCATGGATTCGAAAACTTTAAAGAAGGGCAATCTATGCAAAGACCACCACTCTTTGAAACCAATGGATTTATATATTGGAAAAACCGTTTGAAACATATGTAAAATCAAAAGATATAGATCTTTGGTTTATTATTGTTAAAGGGATTTTAGTTCTACAACAAAGGATATTTCCGTTGATGAACAAAAGAAACTAGTTGCTAAAATAATGAAGCTAAAATGATGCTTTATAATGCTTTACCTAGAAAAGAATATGAAAGAATTTTATGTGTGAAACCGCCAAAGATATTTGGGAATCTTTAATTGTTACACATCAAGGTAATTCACAAGTCAAGGATAACAAAATTGATCTTCTTGTTCAACAATATGAACAATTTGTTATTCTGAAGATGAAACCATTGATTGTGGCTTTGCTCGCTTTAACACTATTATTACATCACTTAAAGCACTTGATGAATCTTTTCGTAGTAAGAACTTTGTCCGGAAATTTCTTAGAGCACTCCATCCCAAATGGAGAGCTAAAGTGACCGCCATTGAGGAATCAAAAGATCTCTCAATAATGTCACTAGACGAGTTGATCGGTAACCTCAAAGTATACGAAATGGTGATGGAGAAAGATTCGGAGATCATCAAAGGAAAAAGGGAGAAGATCAAATCCGTTGCTCTAAAAGCAAAAGCGGAATCAAGTGATTATGACGAATCTTGCTCGAGGCGAAGATGAGGAATATGCCATGGCCGTTAGAGATTTTAAGAAGTTCTTTAGAAGAAGAGGAAAGTTCGTAAGACTACCTCGAGAAGAAAAGCCATTCGAAAGATCGGGATGACAAGAAGGGTAAAGGTGAAAGAAAATGTTTTAGATGTGGTGATGCAAGTCACCTCATAGGAGAATGTCCCAAGCCACCTAAAAGCAAAACTCAACGAGCTTTTGTAAGTGGTGCTTGGAGTGATAGTGAAGACGATGAAGAATCAAGCAAGGAAGAGATCGCTCTAATGGCACATGAGTCAAACGATGTACTTTCCGACTCTTCTTATTCTTCTATTGATGATGACACTTTGCAAAAACAATATAATCAATTGTGTGAGCTAAGTCTAAAAATCATAACTAAAAATAAATTTTTAAAAACCAAAAAGGAATTTTTGGAAAATGAAGTTTATGAGTTAAAAGAAAAAGCAAAGCGACTAGAAAAAGGAAAAGCAAATGACGATGATTGTAAATCATGTCAAGAGCCTAAACTTGAAATAGAAAAACTAAAGCTCACACAAGATGTTTTAATCGAAAACAATTCTAAATTTAAATGGTTTAACAAGAACATATTGCTTGGATGAAATAGTTAAAATTCATAAAACACCGGGAGACATGAATGGGCTAGGTTTTAATGAAGTATTAATTCCAAAGAGTCAAAATAAAAGGGCCAAAAAGGACGAACATTCATCAAAATTGCTTTGATGCAGACGGACGAACGGAAACCAAAATAAGGGTTCCGTCGTTGTGCAAAATGGTTCCGTGGGTACTTCAGAGCGAGAATGTTCGCAATACGGACGTCGAGAATTTGTTAAAATAACAAAGAAAACCAATAATAGTATTAAACTAAAACCGTTGTACTTGAGTAGGACTTGTCAAAATGAATTTAGATCAAAACTACTCAACAACGATATAAAACTCCTTTTGCCAAACGCCCCTTTCCTAAGAGCAACCACAGCGTACAACCCAACTACCAACACAATGGTTGGAATCAAAACTTTTCTAGACCATATCAAACTCCAGATTACATGCCATGGAACTCTTACCCATCATTTCCATACATGAATCAAATAAATGGTATGTGTAACCCAAATGGACCCATGAGATATTGGGGACCAAATGCATGAGTTATTTGCTTCTTAGGTATGCTTGAAAGTTGGATTGGAACCTGATGAATGGATAAAAGATAGTGGATGCTCACATGACGGGCAACAAAGTCTCTTCTCATCATACCAAGAGTATGACGGAGGTAATGTCAACTTTGGTAGCAATCTCAAAAGCAAAATTATTGGCAAAGGTACGATCGCTCATAACTTCCTAACTATTGAAAATGTTGCTCATGTGGATAGGTTAGGATTTAATCTACTTAGTATTAGCCAACAATGTGATAAAAAGTATAAAGTGCTATTTGATGAAAATGGTAGTAAAATACTAAAAGATGGTATCACCATAGCTAAAGGAGTTAGGAAAAATAACATATTCGTCATGAAAATAGATAAAACATATAATGACAAACTTTGCCTAACAACATTAGACGATAGCTCATCTCTTTGGCATAGGCGTTTAGGTCACGCTAATATGAGACTTATACAAAACCTATCTTCAAAAGAATTGGTTAGGAATTTACCAAAACTTAAATATGACCAACACTTTTGTGACGCTTGCAAAATTGGTAAACAAAAACATAGTAGTCACAAATCTAAAAATATGGTGTCCACATCTAAGTGTCTAGAATTATTACATATGGACTTGTTTGGACCATCCGCTATAAGAAGCTATGGAGGCAACTTATACACTTTGGTCATAGTAGATGATTACTCAAGGTTTACTTGGACGTTAATTTTGAAAACCAAAAATGAAGCTTTTGATAAATTTGAAATACTTAGCAAGAAAATTCAAAATCTTCTAGGTGTCAAAATTGTGTCGATCCGAACGGATCATGGTCGTGAATTTGACAACGAAACTCAATTTGGAAACTTTTGTGATACAAATGGTATAACACATAACTTTTCCGCTCCACGAACACCTCAATCTAATGGAGTAGTAGAACGTAAAAATAGAACAATTCAAGAAATGAGTAGAACAATGCTTAATGAACAAAACATTCCTCAAAAGTTTTGGTGTAACGCTGTTGACACTTCTACATATATTTTGAATAGAGTCTTAATACGTCCTTTCTTAAACAAAACACCATATGAACTCTATAAAGGTAAAAAGCCAACGTTAGGATATTTTAGAGTCTTTGGTTGTAAATGCTTTATTCTTAATACTAAGGATTATCTCACCAAGTTTGACCCAAAGTCTTATGAAGGTGTATTTCTTGGTTACTCTCAAACTAGTAAAGCTTACATTGTCCTAAACAAAGAAACAATGATAGTCGAGGAATCGTTGAACATAACATTCGACGAAAGTCCACCTCCCTCTAAGACATCACCTTTGGTAGATGATGACTTAGTTGAAAGTCAAATGATAGAAGGTCAAGAAATAATTAATAATAACAAGGAAGATGAACCATTAAATAAAGAAATTGTCAACATCAAAGAATCTAAAAGTCATCCTTTAGAAAAAGTCATAGGACAACTTAATCAAAGAACCTTAAGGTCACAAGCCCAAAATCAAAGTAATTATTTTTGTTTTGTATCCACCATTGAACCGAAAACCATAAATGAAGCAATAAAAGATGAATCATGGGTTATTGCCATGCAAGAAGAATTAAACCAATTCGTTAGAAATGATGTTTGGAAATTAGTTCCAAAACCTAAAGATCAAACTATAATTGGAACAAAATGGGTTTTCTGAAATAAAATGGATGAAAATGGGATAGTATCTAGAAACAAAGCTAGGCTTGTAGCGCAAGGTTATAATCAACAAGAGGGATTGATTATGATGAAACTTATGCACCGGTAGCTAGGCTTGAGTCTATTAGAATATTGCTTGCTTATGCATGTGTCTATGATTTTAAATTATTTCAAATGGATGTTAAAAGTGCTTTTCTTAATGGGTTTATTAACGAAGAAGTGTATGTTGCTCAACCTCCCGGTTTCACCGACTTTGAGAAACCACATCATGTCTTCAAACTCAAGAAAGCATTGTATGGTCTTAAGCAAGCACCAAAAGCTTGGTACGACCGACTTAAGACTTTTCTTATTGATAACAAATATACTATGGGATTAGTAGATAATACTCTTTTACCAAGAAAAAGGAATCACATATTATCATTGTTCAAATACACGTTGATGACATTATATTCGGATCAACTTGTCAAGAATTATGTGATGATATCTCTAAAATCATGCAGCAGTTTGAAATGAGTATGATGGGTGAGTTAAATTTCTTTCTAGGACTTCAAAAAAAACAACTAGAAGATGGCATATTTTTTAACCAATCTAAATATATAAAAGACATGCTTTAGAAATTTGGTCTTGAAGATTCCAAACCAACTAAGACACCCATGTCCTCGGACACTAAACTAACCAAGGATGAGGAAGGTGAATCCGTAGATAACACTAAATATAGAGGAATGATTGGTAGCCTACTCTATCTTACGGCTAGTAGACCCGACATTATGTTTAGTGTTTGTCTATGTGCTCGCTTTCAAAAAACCCAAAGGCATCACACTTAGAAGCCTTAAAAAGGATTTTAGATACATTAAAGGAACAACGTGTTTAGGATTATGGTATCCCAAAGGAACGTGTGTAGAAACCATAGTGTATCCGCCATTCGGATCATGGTGACTATGTCGATAGAAAAAGTACAAGTGGTATTTGCACTTTTGTTGGACATTGTCTCACCTCATGGTTTGCAAAGAAGCAAGCGGCCTTGGCCATCTCAACTACTGAAGCCGAATGCGTCACCGGTAGGAAAGCATGTCAACAAGCTCTTTGGATGAAGCAAGCTCTGCGGATACGAATTCATCTCAACGACATTGTGATACTTTGCGACAACAAAGGAGCCATCGATCTCACCAAGAATCCCGTTCAACATGCTCGTAAAAAGCATATTGAAATCCGTCATCACTTTCTTCGCGACAATGTTCAAAAAGGAAACATTTCAATAGAAAGTATCCTCGAAGACAACATTGCCGACATCTTAACTAAGCCTCTTAAACGAGAACCTTTTAATCTTCTTAGACTTGGTTTGGGGTTAATGGAACCAAACATGTAGGATAAACATAGCCCAAAGCATTAGAATAGTCAAAACTAAACAAATTTGTGTCTTGTTCAACGTAGCCACGGCAAACGACAACAAAGGCGAACCAAATTTTTGGTCTTGCTGCGTGGTGTCTCAGAAACCGCTATATATACAAATCAATCTCTAAAAACCACTTTACCAAAACGTGTAAAACTTAAACCAAGCTCATTATTGTCATCTTCCCACTCCTATCATCAAGATAACATCATTGTAAGTATCCTAACTACATTTCATCTCTTAATTCTGAGTCTAGGATTCTTATTTATGCACAAAACTATCACAAATCATTACATGGGTTTTATGTATGCTTTTATACCAAATATGAATTCAATTGGCAAATTGCATAACTAGTCATTGAAATTAGGTACTACATTATCATATTGCATAAACAAATCATGCTTCCCACTAATTGATAGATAATGAATATAAGGCCTATTCAAACAACCAAACACCCCATGTCCAAAGTTTTGAAAAGCTTCTCACTTGTAGGAAAACAATTTTTTCATTGCTAATACAAATAGAAACGTTAAATTTTCATCACTTGCATGCTCTTGAATACTAAAGGTATTGCATAACTAATATGCATTCCGGGTATATTCAAATGAAGCCACATTGAATTAGGAGCATTTGGGTTATCTCATGGTATTTGCCAAACACCCCTCTAAAACCATTTTGTGCATAAAATGAGTCGAGATAACCGCAACTCCAAATTGTTTTCATATAGGCACACACTAGAACCAAAAAAAGTTAAAACTTATTCGTTTTTAACATATTAACTCTTGTCCGTAGGAATAACCATGGTAGCCGCAAGATTCTATGATCACAAAGACACCCTTAACTACATTCCCAAACACCACAAAACCAAAGGACTTACCAAGGAACAAGTAGAAATATTTAGGGGTCTAGAATCAAGGTATTTCCATGAGGGTAGAACCATTCACTTATCCTTCCTTGAAAACCAATCTTCAGTGAAGAACTAGCCGCCATTCAATTCGATTGTCGTCTTGACATCGATGAACCAATTTGTCCTAGGTTTGTGTTAGAATTCTATGCTAGTGTGAGGCTTTGTGATGAAGACGATGAATTTTGTCTTAGGTTTAGAATTAATCAAAGCGACTACACCATCACCTTAGCCAACTTTGCTCAAGTGCTAGGAATTCCCTACCGAGGAACTTGTCTACTGGATAAATGGTCACTCACCGCTCTTGATGCTATCAATGACCGCCCTCTTCCCTACCAAACCCGTTTAGCCGATAAGGATGTTATCCGTGAACACCTATTTAACCCAAAGTGATACAACCCGAGTTACCCGAAAGGGAAAGAAGTAAACCGAGATCCATATGGAATGGAGCTAAATGAACTTAAGCCGAATTTAAGAAATGGGAGGAGCTACTTAGAGCCAACGTCATTAGCACCATAGGAAATAGGGATCACATTAATGCTTGCCTTTGTCATATGCTCTACAACTAGTCCACCCGTCAACCATTCAATTTAGCCTATTACATAGCTAGGAGAATGATTGATATTCCAACTCAAGGATCGGTTGCTCTTCCATACGGGATGCTCCTCACCCGTAGAAACTTTGCACCAATTCCACCAACACCAAAAGGGATGCACCTTACTATGAGCTCATCCCTCACATCTTTGTACCGTTGAGTGATGCACGAGTTGCTAAGACAAAGGCAAGAGAGCAAAACCTCCAACTCCATCATCATCATCATCAAATAGCTCTGAGGATGGTCTTCCAAGCTCTCGTCTTCTGCCTCATGAGTATTATCGTCTCTTCCCGAATAGAGAATGAATCAGCGTAGTTCAAGCAAACTAAGGGAATGTTCAAGTGCCTTGGTAGGATGATGAACAAGATTTACAAGAAGTTGGACAAATAAGGGTACTTTTAAGGAGTGTTTGGAACAATGCATTATCATTAATGTTTGATACAATTTAGTTGTTTTTATTATGTAGGATGATAATATAACTTGAAACAATGGTGAATGCTAACAATTTCATGCGGGGGATAGCACAAGTATGCTATCAAATTTTACCCATTTTCACTATAATGTGAAAATCAATAAGCCTTGCTCAAAATACATGCTCCACTATGTTTATATATATGTTATATGCTTTTCCTAACTAGAAATGTTTAGTATAACATGTTTTGAGAAAATTTGGTTTGGAAAAGTCCCGACACCTAAACGTACTCTGTCCATTTTTACGCCACGGATCAGGGGCACCATAAATTTGGTACCGTCCGTTATATAAATTGGTACCGCCGTACATCTGCAGTGGACGAACTGACACCCTTTTAGGGTTCCGGCCGTGTATGATTTTGGTGCCGGTGGATCCTTGGTAACTTTCGAATTTCGACTATTTCGTGATTCCAAATTACCATCCAATTCTTATAAGTCAATCCTAACTTGCTTATACTCTTATTAGAACTAGTATAATTCACTTAGGTATATAAGAAATCCATTTCCCACCAAAATTCAAAATTTGAAAAATCCACCCAAGGAGCCCTTTTGCATAAAGGAAGGAACCAAATTTTTGTTACCTTCAAATCCGTGGTGTCACGAATATTAGGAAATTCCACTCATTAGAACACATTTATTGCAAATCTTTTCTTCTTCACTCCATCTCTCTTGAATGGCTTGACTTGGGTGATATGACTAGCATTCAACCCACTTCCAAATCATTAGGAACCTCATCTCTTCAATGGTTTAACATCAAATCAAACACATTTCTCCATAATTTTTCACTTCTATAAATTATGAGGTTTTACCATGATCATCCTCACACCTTCTTCATTCTTACTATCATCTAGCAAAGAAAAACCAAAAATGACAAAATCATCTCCAAAACCGAGCAAGAAGACCGCTAGAATTAGTGTGAGGCCTTGTTGCCGTTAACTTAGCTCTCATCCAGTCTTCTCCACTCACAATCTCATCTCCCATCCGAGATGATACAAGCCTTACCTTAGCTACACCTACTCAATCACACATTGTGATCACCACTCCACCACCAACAAAAACACCCTTCACCTCCACGGCACCCATCCAAACATCCAAAACACCTCACACCACACCAGGTCTCCAACTCTCATTCCTATGGAGTTGTTATTTTCAACACCACCTACTTCACCAAATCCTTTCTTGGGACTTGGACTTGCCTCCTAGGCCAATCATCCACCACCATTGCCATCATTTGGCTCAATTGAGCGGATGGCTCATGAGTCACCTTGGTCATCCTTTGACCCAAACGCCCATTAGGGCCTAAACCTCTTCTCTTCCACCCCATTCACAAAGACATTCATGGTCCTTTGTATGGGATCATTCACTCCCCACATCAATGTCACCTCATCTTGAGGACATTGAGAAGTGTATGTGGGATGCCAATCCCTAGAGAGATTCAGCGGAACTCCACAACCTCCACCAATTCAAAGGCATGGTGGACTCCATGAGTGAGACAATGCAAATGCAAAATGCTTTGCTTGCTTCCATCATGACCACCCCAAACATTCCCACCAACACCAACACATCTACCATTCCACCACCACAACCTCCCCAACATACTACCCCCCAGGGCATGGTTGCTCAACTTGTGAGCAACGGCCCAAACAGTTGATAGAGGCGGGTTATGGTCCATGACTTTCAGAAAGAAATGAGGTTCATCCTCAATCACATCCTTGAGCGTTCAAGCTTTCTTTCTCATCCACCATCAATTAGGATGGTTTTAGTTTAGCATTTCTAGTTTTTTTCTCTTCTTAGGATTATTTTTTTCTTTTCTTGTACTAAAACACATCATTGTGTTCTCTTTCATGATCTTATTCATGAAAATTTTAACTAATGAATGTTGTTTTTTATATTATAGTTTGGTGCTTTTACATAGTGTTTGGAAATGCTTGTGAATGATCATTATTACTAACATTTTTTTTAGCTTTATTTTCACAATCCATGTATCTTCCCATTAAGCACCCAATTTAGGGGGAGCTTTGATCAAGGGGAGATGGCTCGGAGCTCATTACATTCATAAGCCTCTTCTTTTGTTGAGACAAAAGGGGAGAAAATATAGAACTTGATTATATTTTGACTTTTCTTAAAAGTCAATGCATACTTGACTTTTCAAAGAAAAGTCAACATCATACATCAACTAGTGACACTTTGACTTTCATAAATCAATCAAACATAGCATTTTAATAATTCTCTTTTCAAGTTCTAAAACTAATATTTTTATAACTCTTGTACAAACTTTGTATCTTTTATAAAAATAAAATTTATATTTTGTCCTCAACAAAAAAGGGAGATTGTTAATACAAATATCGTCATTAAACGTTATTTATATTTTTGATCTTTACCTAAGTTTTGTTAACGACAAAGTAAATTTAATTTATAAAAGCTTAAAGCTTGTCAAGTTTAATAGATATTAAAACAAGCTTTTTCAAACAATATATTCATCATTCAAGCATTTACATTTATGATTAGTTACATCTTGATATGACTCTAATCATTATGTATGATAGTAGTTTTTAGAAATGTGTTAGGTTCTTAAAACCAAACACTACTTAAGTACTTGCATATTTCTAAAAATAGAAATACAACATATGACATCATGTGATGCATCATGGAAATCATTGGAAGATTTCATTAGATATTTTGTGTGGATTTGTACTCTTCATATCTTGCACAATCTCATTTAGATAGAGTTGACTTTAGCAAAGATTTGATATCTTGGTATTGTCGGCGGTACCAAATTGGTACATGGGCGGAACCCTTTTAAGGGTTCGTGGTGGTCAGGCGCTCTGTCCATTTTGGCTATAAATAGCAATGCCAAGCCAAGTAGTTTTTCATCCCTTTCTAACATACTCATACATATCTTCTCTCTAACCTTTCTAACTCAGTTTCATATCATATTAGTGATCTCTTTTGTAGCAAAAGAAGATCAAGGCACATTCAAGCTTCAAAAGCGAAGTTGGAAGTCTTGTTTGTTTAGTGTTGTATGATCTAGTGTTGATTCATACTTCATTGTTGTATTAAACCATCATAATCTTGTGAGTGTGAGTGGTTAGTATTTTAGTCCTCAAAATACATTGTGTGTGGGAGTGGTTGGACCCTTGGAAAGAACTTCGACATCTAGCTTAGTGTCGGAAATAGTGTAAGCGAAGTGTAAAGGTTTTTCTACGGTGAAAGGAGCTTGTTGACTAGTGAAGTTAAACACTCGAGTGTGAGACTCGAGGAGTGGAGTAGGGCAAGGAAAAAGAGTCCTTGTAGAGCGAACCACTATAAACAACTTGTTGTGGTTTGATCATTTCTTTCCTTATTTACTCCTTACATATTGCTTGCATATTTCATTAACATATCTAAGATCACTATCAATTGATCTTTAATCAAAACAAAGTTTTTAATTGGTAAACTATTCAACCCCCTTCTAGTTTTCTACC
>OU343223.1:24533853-24547419 GCA_910596185.1 Chrysanthemum makinoi | reverse complement strand
TTAATGTGAAGAAAGCTAATCCAAAACCGTCTATCCCATATCCGTCTCGTCTTAAAGATCAAACTCTTCGTGAGAAGTTGAATCATCAAATGGAAACGTTCTTCCAAATCTTCAAAGACTTGAATGTGGAAATCAGTTTTGCGGATGGTCTTCTCTTGATGCCCAAATCCTGCTTCTAACGACAAGGGATTGCTTACAAACAAGGAGAAACTATATGAGCTTGCTACTTACATCTCACTGAATGAGAATTGTTCGGGCGGTTATCCTCAAGAAACTTCCGCAGTTATTAGGTGACCCCGCAAATTCCTCATTCCATGTGATTTTCAAGGAATTGTTCAATGTCTTTACGATCTTGGCGCGTAGTATCAATTTAATGCCAAACTCACCCACGAAAGCTTTCGTTACCCCCACTACCCCATCTGTATGACCCTCGAGCTTGAAGCCATCGCGACTACTACGTAAAACCAAAGGGGTATAGCCGAGGATGTCTTTGTTAAAGTGGGGGGGAGTTCGATTTGCTGGATTTCAAGGTTGTAGTCGCATTTTGATGCCGATCCTCGAGTACCCTTAATTCTCGGAAGAAGTTTCTTAAGGACGGGCCAGCGCGCTGATTGATGTCTATAAAGGAGAGATTACGCATTTAAAGTTGAGCTAATCAAGAAGCCGCCACATTCAACATTAATCAAACGATGAGGTACTCCTCAAATTTCGACGATGCTTCCATCAATCGAATCGACGGTATTGATGTTTCTTGTGAGGAGTACGCTCAAGAAGTTCTCGGTTTTGCTCACAATTCTACTGATTCACATTTTAAACCATCTTCTCGAAAGTTTCTTGCCGCATCATCTTCCCCTCTTTTACTCCTCGTTTGAGGGAGGTGATTTCCTTTTGGAAGAGATCGATGAGTTTCTTGCTATTGATGAATCATTCCACCGGAATTGATGATGGTGTTTATGATTCGGAGGGAGATATCCTTTATCTTGAATAATTGCTAAATGAAGATCCCTACCGCCACTCCTCCCGAAAGAGATTACGATTGAAGAAATCAAAGAAGTACAAACGTCTAACGAAAAACCTTCGGAGCCCGAGCTCAAGGATTTACCTCCTCATCTTGAATATGATTTTCTTGAAGAACCAACAAATTTCCGTCATCATTGCTAAAACTTAAAAGATGAGGAGAAAACCGCACTTTGGAGATTCTTCAGAAACATAAGAGTGCCATTGCTTGGCAAATTGATATCAAGGGCATAAACCCTCGTTTTGTACTCACAAGATCTTAATGAAGATGATTGTAAACCAAGTTATTCAACAACAACGAGTTAATCCAAAAATTCATGACGTTATTAAAAGGAAGTTCTAAACTCCTTGACGCTGGAATCATTTACCCAATCTCCGATAGCTCATGGGTTAGCCCTATCCATTGTGTTCCCAAGAAAGGTGGAATGACCGTCATTTCCAATGAAGATAACGAATTGATTTCACACGCTGGCCACCCGGATGGAGAGTGTATTGATTACCGGAAGTTGAATGATGCTAGTTGAAGGATCATTTTCCGCTACCTTTATGGACGGATGCTCGAACGCTTAGCGGGAAATGAGTTCTATTGCTTTCTCGATGGTTTTACTGGTTATTTTCAAATTCCGATTGATCCGCCAGATCAAGAGAAAAACGACTTTCACATGCCCTTATGGAACGTTTGCTTACCGACGAATGCCATTTGGCTTATGCAATGCTCCAGGAACGTTTCAAAGGTGCATGATGGCTATTTTTCATGACATGATCAAAAATTCTATGGAAGTTTTATATGGACGCATTTCGTTTATGGAGATTCTTTCACTTCTTGCCTCTCCTCATCTAGACCACATGCTCAAAGGTGTGAAGACACCAATTTGGTCTTGAATTGGGAGAAGTGCCATTTCATGGTTCGAGAGGGCATTGTCCTCGGCCATAATATTTCAAAATCTGGGATTGAGGTCGACCGAGCTAAAGTCGACGTTATAGCTAAACTACCTCATCCCACTACCACAAAGGTATTCTCGAGTTTTAGGTCATCGGTTTCTATCGCCGTTTCATTCAAGATTTTTCTAAGATAGCCCGCCCTCTGACCCATCTCCTTGAAAAGGATGCTCCGTTTCTTCACCAACTGAATGTGTTAAAGCGCTTAATATTCTTAAAAGAAATTAACCGAAGCACCGATCTTAGTTGCCCTCGACCGATTTGCCCCTTGAGCTCATGTGTGATGCAAGTGATTACGCATTGGCGCCTTTGGGAACGTAAATCGAAACATTTTCAACCCATACACTATGCGAGTAAGACATTGTCTGAGGCCCAACACAATTACACGACTACAGAAAAGGAATTATTGGCCGTTGTTTATGCTTTTGAGAAATTTAGACCCTACCTTGTCTTGTCAAAGACCATAGTGTATACCGACCATTCTGCCCTAAAGTATCTTTTGGCACAGCAAGATGCTAAGCCCACGATTACTTTCGTGGGTTCCTCCTTCAAGAGTTTGATGTTACTATTCTTGACAAAAAAGGAGCGGAGAACCTTGCCGCCGATCACCTTTCTAGACTTGAGAATCCCCATCAAAGTGTGCTCGAGAAAAGGAGATCACGGAAACATTTCCTCTTGAGACACTTGGGATGATTGCTAAAAAGACCCAAACACCCCATGGTTTGCCGACTTTGCAAATTACCATGCGGGCAATTTCTCTGAAAGGGATGTCGTCCCAACAGAAGAAAAAGTTTTTCAAAGATGTTAAGCATTATTTCGACGCACCCTACTTGTTTAAGATTTGTGCGGATCAAGTAATCCTGCGGTGTGTTCATGGCCAAGAGGCTCTTGATATTCTCAATGCTTGCCATAACGGACCCACTGGTGGCCATCATGGTGCAAGCTACACCGCTAAGAAGATTTTTGATTCCGGATTCTATTGGCCGACCATATATCGAGATGCTCATGATTTAGTCAAATCTTTTGATTCTTGCCAACGCCAAGGAAAATTTCACAGAAGGATGAAATGCCACAAAATGCTATTCAAGTCTGTGAGATTTTTGACGTATGGGGCATCGATTTTATGGGACCATTTCCGTCGTCTAGAGGAAATAAGTATATCCTCGGGCCGCCGACTACTTGTCTAAATGGGTTGAAGCCAAGGCGCCCCCACCAATGACGCTCAAAGTGGTTGTTAAGTTCTTAAAGAATTTGTTTTCCCGATTCGGAGCACCTCGTGCTATCATCAGTGATCGCGGTACCCATTTCTATAATGAGCAATTTGCTAAAGTTATGGCTAAATATGGAGTTACCCATCGTCTTTTCTAATACAGATCACCCGCAAAACGAGCGGACAAGTTAAGTCTCGAATCGTGGTTTGAAAAGGATTTTAGAGAGAACCGTAGGAGAGAATCGAGCTTCATGGGCCGATAAGTTAGATGATGCCTTATGGGCTTTCCGCACCGCATACAAGACACCCATTGGGTGCACCCCATTTAAACCGGTGTATGGAAAAGCTTGTCACTTGCCCATCGAGCTCGAACATAAGGCATTCTGGGCCTTGAAGCATGCTAATTTCGATCTTAAGACCGCGGGTGATCACCGAAAAGTTCAATTGAACGAGCTTAGGAATCAGGCCTACGAGAATTTTTGATTTTCAAAGAGAAGACTAAGAGGATTCATGATGCTAAAATCAAAAACCGCGTTTTCAACGTTGGTGATCAAGTTCTCCTTTTAAACTCTCGCTTGAAGATATTCTCGGCAAACTCAAAACCCGCTGGTCGACCATTCACCATCACTCAAGTTTTCTTCCGTATGGAACGGTGGATTCCACCCGGCCCCAAATTTCAAGGTGAATGGCCATCGTGTGAAACATTATTTCGGAGGGGACATCCAATCTATGGTTGTCCCGAATCTCCAAACTTTCCTAAGGACAACTGAATTCGGGATCGAGTCAAGCTAGCGACTGTAACCAAAACAAGCGCCGTGGGAGGCACCCCATGCTTATCCATCTATCTTCTTTCTATTTTCTAATAAGTGACGCGAAGGGGTCCGCCTCTTCGATTTCTCATGTTTGGTTGTTTGTGATGTTGTGTTTAGGATTTTCCCGATATGAAGACTCGTGCTCAAGTTTGTCATTTCTCCACTCGAGTTTCATGATCGATGCTGATGGAAATCCGATATCCTAATATTATCGACTAACGTTTATCTTCTAGCATACTTAATAAACGGCTTTTAGATTTTCGTTGATACCTTTGCTTTAAACATTGAGGACAATGTCCGTTCTAGTTCTGGGGTAGGGTAATCTTCGATTTGATTTGACCGACTTGCTTATTTATGTTGTGTTTCTCTCAGAACCCCGCTTTTCCTTAGAAAATGAAAAATTGTGCAAAAATGAGAAAATTTAAAATTTTTGTAAGCTTTTGTTAAATCTTTTTGATTGAAAAGTTTTGCTAGTCTCTTAGATAAGAAGTTATAAAATGCTAATTCTAGCTCAAAAGGCCAAGAATTTGCAAGTTTCCTGAAAGTGACTTTAAATATGCATAACTTTATTTCATTAGACGAAGCATTTGCTAAATTAATATACGTTTTGACACCTTGATTGACTTTTCCACGGTGAGAGTAGGAATAGAATTCTGACTTGACCGGGTGTGTTGAGCCCTAGCTTGTTCCCTTAACCATAGGTAATCTAAAAATTATCGGCTAAGCATCTGAGGATCTCATTATTTGGGATTTTAAATTTGCAGAGATCGAGAAATGATAGAGTTACTTATGAGTTTAGATGCTAAGCGCGGAGTAGTTGGTTCTCTTTAGAGCCCATCGAAGGTACTTATGGCTTTTTGTTCCCACAAAATTGTTTCACCCCATATCCGTCTAAATAATTAGAGATGTCGAGTTTTTGGCGATAGTTAGTTCTTTATCTTCTTAAAAGAATCTTTGTTTTAAAAATTGGGTACACATCAAGGATCCGTAATAAGTAATAAGTAATAAGTGATATGTGAAATGTAATAAGTAAAGTTGTGAGCTGCGGTGTCGAGATCGAACCCTTGGATCTTTAGCCGGGATTGAGTGAGGTCTTAGCCTAGCCAGTAGGGATTCTCATTTCATGAAGCCTATAGTCTTGGAATTACCCCGTGAAGCTCCGTGGTTCACAGCTCATACACATAAAAGTCTAAGTGAATGAAAATGAATGTTGAAAAAAAAAAAAAAAAAAAATGAATGAAAAAATGGAAAAGTCAAAAGTATAAGTGAATAAAAATTCCTTGATGTGGACCTCATTTTTACGACAATGGTTCTTGAGAGAAGGCGGATAACTAATTATCGACTTAGCTTTGTATCTTTATCGGAATAAAAGTTATCGAAACGAGAACTTGAAGAAATTCATTTCTCACAAAAATAAAAAATCTAGAGGAAATAGGAAAATGGGAACAAAAGGTAATTACACAAGTAACTTCCATGGGTAGTGTTAGCATCTAGAGTCGTATGTAACAATGATTTCGGTTTTACGCTTAGTTTGGGACTTGTGAAAATCAGGGACGATGTATTCTATCCAGATGGTCACTTCACGCTGGGTTGTGTTTTCTACTCCGTGATCCTAACGTGTCGTTTGAAAAATGTTGGAGTTATTTATCGACATGAAAGTTCAACAAACCACATTCATAACTAGAATGTGCTTAATCGTAATATCTACTTGTGAATTAAAAGGTAAACGGGGCGTTTTTAGAATTAAGGTTTTCTTAATCTCTTTTGAGGAATCTTAGCTACTTCTTCATAGGTTTAGTAGAAAGAGATTGAAATCCTTGGTTTTAGAAACTTGAGTTGATTGCATTATGCGTGAGGACACACGACAATGGTCTCGTCTGGGGTATTTTGATATGTGCTTATTGACATATCTTTTCATTATCCAAAACTGACCCAAAACAACCAAGAAAGAGCCTTTTATTGCTAATATTTGTGGTTTTCTTGAGTTTGTGCTTGTGCAGGTACGGATATGTAAAAACACATAAAAAGGAACCAAATCGACGTAAACCGAAAGCACGAGATCAAGAGAGTTTTAGCCGAAAGCTGGAAGGTCAAGATTGTGTATTTTGGAAGATTTTATTCTCAGAAGATGATTTTTGAAGAGTTTGAAGAAAAGTCAAGTTCAGTCCCTGCACTTTGAGCTTTTGACAGAATTGATCCCTGAAGTTTCAGATTGTACAAAAGTCACCCTTGGATTATTTGAGATTGACAAAATTGGCCCTTGATAGAGATTTTCTGAAAGTTCAACTTTGGTCCTTTGAAAATCCGAATTGTACAATATTGGTCCTTTCAAGTTAACATGGGTTTATATTAAATCCATAATCCAAATCCTACTAAACCTTCGGCCCAAAATATATTACCCGAGCCCAATTCCTAATACACTAATACCCGGTTGGTTATATTAACCCGAAACCTAAACCAAACCCGGTGTAATTACCCATGGTCAACCCCCAAACCCCCGGTCAAATGCTTGAACAATAATAAAAAATCATTCCCGCGCCCCTTTTTCCCCAAAATTACCCAGGGATAAACCCTAATTACCCACCCCGTGTAATTGATCAAATTAACCGTGATTAAGGGTAGATTGGTACTTTCTCTGACATCCCCTGACACATGGGAATGCCATGTCATCGATCCGCGTGATATCTCTCAAAGGACGCATTCCTATTGGCCGAAACATGTCATCAATCATGATCCAATGGATGAAATCATTTGGGAAGCGGTTATTATGATCCAAGGGTGGAAAGGAGCTCAGAAGAAGCACATTTGGGAAATTCGAGAAGCTTCCAAGCTCAAGCTCAGCTATATATAGGACTCATTTTCATTCACAATGATGTATCTTATTTTTCTGTTATTTTCCTTCTCTCTAGCTTAAGTAGTAGTAGTTATTTACAATTTAAATGTTTTAATTACTTTGTAATTCGTATTTTGTACTCAATTTCCATTATTAATAAAATTTTGTATTTCATTTTAAGTTGTTGTTTAAGTTTCTTATATTTTAAAACTACTTATTATCTTAATTTAGTGCTTATCTCAGTTTTATAAATTTGTTTTTAGCTCATTTCCTCAAAAACTCAAAAATACAAAAAAATCAAATTAAATCATTTAAAAATAAAAAATCACTTTAGATCTGTGTTTTGGATTGATCCACCACTGATCTATTGTTTCTTATAGTTCATTTAAGCTTTTAGTAGCTTATAGTGAGCTTAAACTTGTTTTAATCTCAAAATCACAAAACAAATCAAGGGAGAAACGATGCTACGCTTGCCGCCATATTTGCCGGGTGTTAGATCCGGTTTGGAATGGTACGAGGCTGATTGGGTTGAGATCTGAGCTGGAATTGGATTAGGATTAGGGGTTGTTAGGTTAGAGTTCATTTGTTTCAACTTTGGCAAGCCATAGTGGCTAAGGAGTATTGTAAGTTCATATCTCATATTGATCATTATATCCGTGATTGCATCTCATAATTAGTGATAATCTCTCTGCTTGATCTCGAGTTTGATATTTGTTTAGCTTGTTATAGTCTAGATCTGCTTATTAGTTCATATTCAGTAGCTTAAATAGTGTTTGGATCAGCTGATATTACTGTGTTAGAGGTTAGTTAAACAGTTAGGAGTAGTTGCTTCATACTTAAATAGGTAATTGATAATCATTTGAGGTTTTAGTTATATAGCTCACTCTAAAAGTCAAAATCTAGTTAGAATCGATATAGTGGTTGCTTCAAAACCATTGGGTGACATAAGTTGCAATTTAGCTTAAAACTAATAGATCTAGTCTTTGGTAATCATCATTAGTGTTAAAACTTCAATATCAGTCTAATATTTTGATCAAAACCGAAGTTTAGTCAAACTTTCATAATCGCTTCATATATAGTCAAATCTGTCAATTGTGTTTTTCACCAAATTTTGTGAATCAATCAGTGTTTCATTATTGAGTGTTAGTCTTTCAAACTTTGGAATTTAAAAGTTCACTTGGTCTAATATTGATAATTGCTTTTTGAGAAAACTGATTCAATCATTTTAAGCATCAAATAAGCTGCTCAATTAGTCCCTTAATCCCCTGTTCACACTCAGTTATACTGAGTGTGAAACAGGAAATTTGTATCTGTTGCATTGGCTTAATTTCAAGGAGTTAGAGTCTGGTTTTTGGCACAATTGTAGCTGGCCAGGTGGTTTATAGGACTGCATAAGTGATTTTTGGTCTAGCTTATTGGTTTAGCTGGTGCATAAGCCCCAACAGTAGAGGGTCATCACTGTTTGGCTTAGATAAGCAGTTGGCTTATTTCATTGATCTGAACTTAGGACTTGTTAGGAGTAGGTTTTATCAGTTGCTATTAGCTTATTTTAGCACTAGTTAGCTTAAGTCATCACGGTTTCCTAATTTAGCTTATTTGCTTATAGTAGTTTAATTTACATCAGTTTGCACTACAACTTGCATTTCTTACACATAACCTGTTGATTTCTCATTTTTTTATAGATTCATAATATCATTTTAGAATTTTCCTGAGAATTTTATAATTTTTGGTCATTATTTACTATTTGTCTCAATTTAAAGTAGTTTTTAATCAATTTTTAATAGTTTTTACTGCAATTAATTGAGAAAAAGTTCCAAAAAATAATTTTTCACTTTTCTCAGTTTAAGAATAATATAAAAAGCATAAAAAAGATTTTTCCATATTTTTCCACTTTTATTTGGTATTTTTCACCATTTAAATTAGATTAAAATAGATTTAAATTCATAAAAAATAGAAAATTAATCTGAAAAATACAAAAAATAGTTTTAAAAAGTCTTTTGAGTTATTTGTGATTTTTAGAAAATAGTTTCATATTTTTCTCTTTGATTTTATAATTTTTAGAATTTTAAATTAGTTTTAATAGTTAAAAATTAGTTTTTAATTTTTATAAAATCCAGAAAAATCCAAAAAAATAGTTTTAATTCTAAATTAGTTTTCTTATTACATTTTTAGAGTAAAAGTAATTTTAGACATTTTTTAGGATATAATTTAGACGTAGTTGCATTTTTATTACGTTTTATTAAATAATGCTTTTAGTTTAATTTGCACTTAGGATTTCCCGTAGTTTAGATTTCCTTAATTACTTTCCCTATTCCCGTAGTTTAATATAATCAAAATCATTAATCCAATACATCGAGCATTAAATCCAAACCAAGAACGACGTTGGCAATTCACGCCTCGTTGGGAAAACGATTCGGGTTGACTAATCCGTACACACGATCACACACGGGATTTGATTTATTATTCTTTTTCCTAAGAGAATTTGAATCTATCTTCGTGATTATTTTTTATATTGATATTGAGGATTTATCCACACACATAACCCTTAAGCCTTCATTATCAAAGACTCAGTGTCCGAGCCATTTTAAGTTTCTTACGACTAGTCATTCACAAGTGGCTAGTTTGTGTGAATTAAGCTTGACTTGTTTCTGGCACTGAATCAGCATGTAAGTATCATCCAGACCCATTAAGAACTGCATAAGTTTCATAAGTTGATTATGCTTTTTAAAATCATCAAGAGCATGACAAGTGCATCTAGGTAACTGAACCATAGCATCAAATTGTTTCCACAAAGTACTTAGCTTATTAAAATATTCAAAAATAGTAGTGCCATTTCGAGTTAAAGAATGAATCTTATGATGCAAATTAAAAGTAACGAACCATCAACCCTCAAAGGTATCTTTTAACTCATTCCGCATAATTAAAACACTTTTGGAAAATATTTGACCAAGAAACAATTCTTCAGAAATAGAGTTTAGAATCCATCCCAACACAATAGCATTAACCCTATCCCATTGTCTTCCCAAAACTTCATCAACATTTGACCTTCTACAAGTGCCATCAATAAAACTAGTTTTATTTTTACCTTCTAAAGCTAACATCATAGCACAAGACCAGACATTTAATTCTCGGTTCCTTTTAGTTTTATTGAAACCACAGTCAAAGAAGCTGAATCATTAGGATGTAAATATAAAGGATGACTCAAATCCAATTTACTTATTAAAGTGACAGGTTTTCAGTTCATACTCATCATCAATATAACCATGAACAGAATTATGAACAGACATGATTCAAGAACAGATAATCAATCACACAAGAAAGAGATAAAGTGTAGTTCTCAGGTCCTTGCCTCTTAAAGTGGTAGGTCAAGAGCACACAAGCACACAAGAACAAGAATAAGAATAAAAACAAATAAAACCACAACAAATCTCAATCTCAACCAATCACAACTTCCAATAATCCCAAAACCTATCCTCCTCCCGCAATCTAGACAGAAAAATAAGAACATAAATTAAAGAGAGAGTGCGAAAGGTGTTACAGAGCACGCAATAACAATCAGTAGGAAACTAAACCTACTATACTCTAGATTCACTTAGTCTAGAGATATAGCATATATAAAGCAAGAACCCAGAACCAAGATCCAAGAACCAACAAACCCTAATTTTTTTAATTAGGGAAAACCACCAGAACCACTTCCAATCTTTACCAAATACCAGATCTTATCGATTAATCAACTTTAATCGATTCAGAAGCCCTTAATCACAAAAGCCCCAAAATAAACCAAACCCTAATTTTTCGTGAAATTAGGGTTTTCCGAAAACCTTCAATTTAAATCAAATCCACCATTAAGATCTATCAATTAACACAAGTTAATTGACTAAGAACCAATCAATTTGTAAAACCCAAATTATCAAAACCCTAATTTTTTAAAACGTTTTGAGAACCCGCTCATACCATGAAGAAAAACAGATCTCTATGATAAACAAAACACTTTTATTACTCCAGAAACAATATTACAACCCAAATCTTCTATTCTCAAATAGATAACAATCAACGATCAGTATTTGATCTCAATCAAATAACAATGAATCAATAACAACCAGTAACAAAGTATTTTGATCAAGGCAATCAAAATACGATCTAGGGTTTTTGTTTTAAGAGAGAGAGTTTTGTATCGTAAAATATAGAGAGAGAATGATAGCAGATATATAGAAGACTGCCTATCTCTCAAGCTTATATAGCCTCAAATATTACATATTAGCCCTTTATCTTCTATAATTGTCTTATACTAACCAAAGTTATCCAAGCCAATATCTTTAGCTCTTCCAGACCTTCTAGAATCAAAAACTCCACTATCACCCCTCAATACTTCCATCAATTATAACTGACAAAAACACAAACAAAATATAAACTCAGATATCACAAATCAGATTAAATTCAAGCATTCAGATCATAATTCTCAACACAAAGAGTTGCCAAATTCAGCTTTTGCTGATATCCTGTAAAGAATGGGCAGCAAAAGTAAACAATATTATAAGTACAAAATTTAGATGTGAAAAATCAAATAGCTGTCTATTGTATCCCACTTTCTTCATCCTTAAGTCTGATGTTTTAGAATGGTAAAGTCACATGCACATGAAGTAACAGATACTTCTAAGAACATAACTTGAGTTCAAAACCGAAGCATTACCCAAGAGGATAATGCAAAATCCCAACCAACATTTCGACTGCAAGGGCTGATGCGATAGGAGAAAGCCCAGGACGTCTTACCGTACATTGCTAGTCTAAAGTGCGGTTAGCTGTTGACTACATGATATTACGTCTAAAAAACATAATGTAACTAAAAGCTTATAGTTTAACATATTATATTACGATCCTTATTACTATTTGCACTTGAAATCACAAATTTGAAAATGGTTTGGTTAAGAACGGTTATGTAAGAATAATTATCTGAAAATGTAACATTTTCGAGTGTTGTGTAGTTAACTCTTTTTTTTTCTATTCTATATATCTTGCATATTATTTACATGTTAAGAAATCATTTTTCTTATATAGTAATGTTTACTTCAAATTAAATCATTTGTTATCTAAAAATTAATAAAAAAAAAATATTCTAAAAACTTTAAAAGTACACTTTTATAAAAAAATACTCTGTGTATCATATTGTAAATTTTAAAACTCAATTATATGTCCATGAGTCCTCACGGATCGTGTCAAATAAGCACCCACAAATTGTTCTAACATATAACCAACGCAAACTATAATAATAAGTTGTACTTTAGAAAACTCTGCACATTTTTTCTTATTTCATATTTTTAATTTTTATTTTAGGTATGGATTGAAAGATTGTGGTGGTATGTTTCCGTTTTTATAACCAATTTTTATTTATACGTTTTTATATGTTTTCGTTCGTTTTATACGTTTTCTCATGTTTTTATACGTTTTTGTCCGTTGTTATCCGTTTTTATCCGTTTTCATCCGTTTTCGTTTGTTTTATATGTTTTCATCCGTTTTATAATGCTTTTGTTCGCTTTATAATGCTTATCCGTTTTATCCGCTTTTTATTTGTTTTTCTTACTATACAATCTTATCCGTTTATGTACGTCCTTATATGGTTTTGTACATTTTTATATGTTTTTGCACCTTTAATACTTTTTAAGTGTTTTAATAAGTTTTGTACATTTTTTTTACGTTTTTATCCGTTATTTACCATTTTTGTCTGTTTTCATACGTACAAAAATGTAAGAAAATGTGAAATGGACGAAAACGTATAAAAACTTATGAAAACATAAGAAAACATATAAAAACGCATTTAAAATGTATAAAACTTATGAAAACGTGAAGAAAAACATATATAAAACGTGATCTAAATCGTATTCAAATAGATGAAAACATATAAAAGCGGATTAAAACGAATAAAAACGGATAAAACGTTTGGAAACATAAGGAAAAACGGATGAAAGCCTCAGAAATGGACTAAAATGTATAAAAACGACTAAAAACGACATGAAAATTTATAAAAACAGATAAAACCGTATTAAAAAAAAGAAAAAAAAACAAAAAAAAAACAAAAAAAAACGTATGAAAACTAATGAAAACATTGTTGATCAACAAAAGAAGAACTTTACTCCACAAAAGAAGTTGCAACATACTTTATGTGTAAATGTGAAGGTGTAAGTTAAGTTTGACTTTTGTAAGTCAAAGTGTTGAAAGTTCTTGTGAGACTCATAATCATTGACGATAAATTGTAGAAAGAACTAGAGAAAACGAGACAATGTAACAAAAATATTAACGATATAAAGAAATAATCATAATAAGATTAGAAGATACTAGTTACTGTTGATCCGTGGAAGTAAAAATAACTTAAGATTTCCCAAGTGAACCTTAACACTTGGCGAAAATCCTTAATTGAAATAGAAAGGAAAAGGAGTTATAGCAAAATGTTTAGGCTGATAATATAATCACTATGGTAGAATTGAAATGCCAATTCGTATAGGTTAAACGTTTAACTTATGTAAAGTCAAAATGACATAAATTTTCTCAAGTGACACATAGTCCTTGATTAAAAAAGTTGAGTATAGTAAGTAAAAATGTGATGTGATGAAAATGAGGTTGGCAAAATGATACAATGATTATACTAAATGTGTCTTTGTTGGAATCACTCATAAACTATATTTCAAGTGTTAGTGATTAATATGTAATAGTTAGCTTAATATGGCTTTTATGTTAGTAATCAAGGCTAGGCTTATGTAGAA
>OU343223.1:24432821-24533753 GCA_910596185.1 Chrysanthemum makinoi | reverse complement strand
TTGTTCGGATGTTTAAAAAAAAAAAAAAAATTTTTGGGAGAAAGTGAAAAAAATGGTTTATTGTCATTTCAGGCAGTAACCCGTTTTTCAATGAAAGAACAGAGCCATGCTTTATCTTAAATCTTCAAACCTCATGCTCTGATTCTAACAACAAATGTTTGTCGTTAAAAAGACAAATGTTTCCTTTCTAATATTTTTCCTTCAAATGATTCTTCTGAAAAATATTTGTCATCTAATGAAAACAAAATTTCTTTGAAAATACTTCGGACTCTACTTTTGAAAATCATCCGGGCTTTTCATTTGTCAAAATCTCTATCCTTCAATCAACAACATATGCCATTGATTGAGGGGGAGAATGATTTCAATCCGCCTCATGTAATTCCAGGATCCCAAACTTTGACTTGTGGTTTAGTTCCTTGTGGAGCACATTGTAACCTGATCATAATATTCACAAAAGAATGCTCATTATGCTGCCTGAAGTTGGTGTAATGAAAGTCTTTTGCTATAATACTGTGACTTGATTTTAAACTAGAGTTAGGATCAACTATGAGGTTTGTTTCTAGGTCCATCTTAGGCACTAACTCCTCTTGAACAAACAGACCAGTCCTTCCCTTTGTAAGACTATTTCTGATCTTAATACTTCATCCTGCAGCTTTGAAGACACCGTTGTTGGCAGCAAAGGTGTGCTAACAACTGATGTCGAACGTTTGTTGTATTGCGTACCGCCATTGGTACCAGTAGCTCTAGAAATATCAAAAGCAGTACTTTGATATTCCAATCTTGCCTCTGCCACACGAGCCAACGAAAACACATCCCCAGGAGTAGTTGGTTTTGCCACAAACAGCTCCCGTTGTAGAGATAGTTTAAGACTGGATATATAGAAAGAGATGAGCAAAGTATCCGAGATATCCATAACCCTATTCATTAGTTTTTCAAACTCTCGTTGGTAATCCTCAACCGTACCTATTTGTAATAGCTTCGACAAAGCCCCTTGCGGGTCTTTATATTTCGATGACCCAAAACGGTTTTTAACACTCTCAACAAATCTATCCCAATCAAGATCAAACCGTTCCATGTCATCCGCCGAAACCACTCCACAACCGCACCTTCTAAATTAAAACCCACAATCCGCAATCGCTGATCAGCGGGGGTGTTAAGCAGCGAGAAATACTCCGTGATGGCAAAGATCCAACTATCCGGATCGACTCCTGTAAATTTTGGAACATCCAACCCCATCGCAGCGCGTAACAGCATCCCATGATGCGCCGTCACCCCATTCGATTACGGAGAAGTCCTCGAATCACTGTAATTCGACGCAAAGTGTCAAACCGAAAGCTATTTGAAAAGCTGTGGTCTGTTGTTGTACCAGCTTCTCAGCCGTGTCTTGATGCTCTTTCAGCCATAACCGAACCATTTGTTCATCCATGATTTCAATGAAAACAATGAAACAGGAATTTCTGGCGATGAACAATACCCGATAAACAGTGAACATTTAAAAAAAAAAAAATGAAACCCTAATTTGGTAGCCCTCTGAATGAGGACTCTCAATGAAGCACCAATTGATACGACCCGTTGAGGTTGTATCAAGATAGAGCATCACTTCAAGCTAGCGCGAGCTCCTTAAGAATATTAAAGAATGAGGAGAGTTATTTTACATACCAAACTTTTCTCACATATCAAATGACTCATCTCCACCATCTATCTAAAAAAAATCAATGACTGAGATTAAAAACATTTTATTATTTCACCCATTTTTTATAATTTAAATATATCTTGAACCGTTAATCGTTAAACGAAAATATTTACACCGTCGTAACGAGCATTTAATTATCTTTCTATAGACGGGCACTTTGATTTACTTTCGAAAAAAGAAAAAAATTTCATTTTTTTCACGTTTCTCGTCTTTTTTTCGTTTTTTTACGTTATTGAAATTTGCATGAAAAAAATCATATATGATTAAACACTAAATTGAATATCACATGTGATATTAGTGTTAAATCAGATATGATATGTAATATCACATGTGATATCATATATGATTTTACACTAATATCACATGTGATATTACATATCATATATGATTTAACAATAATATCATATGTGATATTCAAATTAGTGTTTAATCATATATGATTTTTTAATACAAATTTCAGTAACGTAAAAAAAAATGAAAAAGACTTCAAAAAAAGGTGAAAAATACGATTTTTTTTGTCAAAAGTATATCAAAGTGCCTATTTATAGAAAGATAATTAAATTCTCGTCGCAATGATATAATTTTTTTCGCTTAACGATTATGTTTGAAAGATATTAATATTTGAAAAAAAGGATGAAAGTGGGTTTTTTTTTTAAATTGTTGTGATTAATCTCATCCATTAGATCAAATAAAAATGGAGGGTGGAGATTCATCCCTTGGTATATAAAAAATCTTTTGTCCTCAAATGATCTTAGGGCCCGTTTGGTTTGATGGTTTATGATAGGAGGTTTAGGCTCATTCCAATAAGTAAATGTTTGGTTGATGGATTTTCTTTTCAAAACCCACTCATAAAGGTTTTGAGAATCCCCTACCCATTGTCCAGGTTTTATTTAAAGTTGTGGGGCCATTTATTTTTTCCCTCATATACATCATTAATTAAATATTTAAATAGTACTTTTTATTTAAATCTTATTATAAAATATATTTAAATATACAAAATTTCTCTCTCCTAAACCTATAACAAATCCAAATCATAAACTAAATCCAAATCTTATTTTAAACCCACTTATAAACCAAATGGACCCTTAAATCTTAAAGAATAGAAGAGAATTATTTGTTTGACATAACTATGCTATCGTTCATTATAATGGCTAGGTATTTATAACCTTACAATGACCTAAACAATGACAATGGGCTTAGACCCAATTACACTCGAACATGACCTAACAAAATAAGATAGATAAAGATAACTTAGCACCGACATAATCCTTATGATATACGGGACTAGACACCACCCAAGCGGTCGTAAACAGTTCATCAATAGACAATAGTAATTGGCTAGATCGGTTGCATACTGAAAAGTAAAAGTGACATTTTCAACAACATTCAAGCATTTTTTTGCTATATCATAGGAGTTACATGGCTTGTAATTAGCTAGATTAGCTTAAGTCTCTTATGTTGCTCGCGAGTTATGGCGTGCGATGATGTGTTTTGATTTTCATTGCTGGGAGTATCAGGCTTCTTTAGGCCTTTGGTTTATTTTATTTTTATGCCTTTTATTATTGTTTCTTTTCCTCGGGGCTTGTTTGGCACTACATCAAAAACTCTCCGGAGTGAAAACCATTGGCTCGGCCTCCGTGGGTGGGGATTTTTCTCTTGTCTTGGTTCTTCGTAATCGGAAAGAGTTTTTTCATTATTTTTGTAGTCCTTGAAGTTAAAGCCTCGGGTAGAATCTTGGAAGTATTGTTTAGTTTATTTCTAGATTTGTATTGTATTTTTTGACTTCTAGCCAAAGTTGTAAAAAGCGCTAGGCGCTAGTCGGGCAGTCGATTTCTATCCGTAACCGATTTATGCCTGATTTAGCCGATTTAGGCGCTAGTCGGATTTAGCCGATTTTTTTTCAATTCGAACGATTTATGCCTGATTTAGCCGATTTTTATCCGTAACCGAGTTAGCCGATTTATCCAATTTGGCCGATTTATGCCAGATTTGGCAGATTTTTATCCGATTTATCTGTATGTTGACCGATGTTTGATTAAACCGACTAGTGAAAAGCCGGGCAGTTAATCCCCGCCTAGCGTCTAGGCGCCGATTAATCGCCGCCTAAGCCGGTTTTTGCAACGCTGCTTCTAACGCCTTGCTAGTAGTTTTTGTTTTATATAATATGTTGCTGCCGTTAAAAAAAACAAAAATAGGCAATAGTGGTTGCTTATAATCCCTTTTTGAGAAATGAATAAAGCCGTATTTGATGAAAGTTTAATTCAAAGTTTGAAATGTCTTTCATATCTTTTGATATCAAGCAGGTGGTCTGGATTTTGTCCTTCCAAATCCTTCGATAAAAATATCCATTATGCAAGTCAACATATTTTATTTCATTTTATTCAATAAACATTTATCAAAACTTAATTATATTGTTTATAAGCAATATAATTTTGTTTTAAGGGGCATTTGATTCGCTGTAATTCATTATAATCCGTTGTAATTGTAATCTGAATTACATTTTAGTCATATTTGGTTGACAGAGTGGAAGCAATTGTAATTCAAATTACATTACAGTGACGGTTTGATTTGCATTGTAATTGTAATTTAGTCACAACAATTCCACAAATGAGAGAATCCATATTAAATAGAAAGTTGGATAAAAAGTTTTGAATTACATTGTAATTCGGAATTTGTATACCTTTTAAAACATCAATATATAATAATAATAATCTTTATTAATTTTATATTATTATTATTATTATTATTATTATTATTTTTTATATAAAAACATCAATTCATTAGAAAACATAACTTCATTTTATATTATTATTATTATTTATCATTTTATTGATTATTATTATTATTATTATTATTATTATACTAATATTTTAATTCTTAAAAAAAAAATTAAATTAATTTATGTTGTGAGTCAACCAAACACATCGACTGATTTTATCAATTATAATTACTTCACATTACAATTACAACACATTTCAATTATTATATAATTACACCAAATTACAATTTTTTTCAAAAATTGCATTTCGTTCAAAAATATTATATGAACTAAACGTCCCTATAAAGTGTTGTTACATCATCTTACGATTTCCTTCTACTTGTATCCTTACACACTTTAAATCAACGCATGTGAAATTCACACTCTTTTATCATACATCCAATCATTTTGACACATGTAAATATTATATTTGTAACTAAAAGAAAACGTAAGAACACATATTTTGAAAAAACATACTTTTATTAACACTATAATTGATACGGAAAATGATTGAGATGCCTAATTCATGTGATTAATTTTATGCCTAATTTATTCATTTAATGACACATGTATTTCATTTATTCTCACTCCTCTTATTTACCATTGATTTTGCCATATGTTCCAAGATCCTTGTTAAACATCAAATTAAACACATAAATTAGTCATGCAAATCACTACTTAATTGTTACTAGTGCTCGTATATTATAGGTCAAACTCGATAACTTTGGCATCGTTATTACACGGCTTCATCAGAACCCAAGATTTAGATTATCCTACATATGCACTAGTTTTGTTTTTGTAACATGTGTTATCAAAAGTAACTTTATTTTGTAGCTATAAAATAATAGATGTTTTTCACCTATAAAAACTCGCGTGCAAAATTATTTTGTTGTATTGCTCGTATTTGGTTAAATTAGTTTTTTTTTCTAATTATATTTTTATTCGTAAAATTGCTACGCATCATTAACCTCGTCGGTTAATTTTCATTGCTTAATGATATTAACACTAATCATTAATCTTAATAATTACTTTACATTAGAAAAGTTATACATATTTATATTGTGGTTAAAGTTAAAGCTAACTTTTTTATTACTCCAAACAAATAAATATAGAACAACCAAAAAGTGACAAACAGAACCTTCTTTCTCTTTTTGGTGAATAGAATCGATTAGAATGATCCAACGTTATGACTTTAGTATTTTTGTAAGACAAATCACATAAAATTAGGTGAATAAAACCATATATGTATATGTCTTTATATCACGTTAATCTTATTTGTGTGCATAGTTACCTATAATCAAAATGAGTCCAGATTCATTCATGCATGAGACGTTGGTATGACCTAATCTAGTCTGTATTTTTAGCTATTACATTGAGTCCAAGAAAATATATACCCTTACTAGATCCAAGACCAGCCCCGATGGGGCGGCTAGCTTTAAAAATGTTGGAATCACTCCTAAACTAGATTAAAAGTGTTAGTAATTAATATGTAATAGTTAGCTTAATTAGGCCTTTATGTTTGTTATTATGCTAAGGCTTATGTAGAAAGCCCATAAGCATTTGTCCAAGCCTAATAAGAAAAGGAAGGAAACTTGCATGTTGCCCTAGTTCCTTCCTATAAATACCTCATGTAAACCATCCTTAATGGTTGGTTGTTCACTTTTCTCATTCACTCTAAGCATAAACCTTTCTTCATTATATTCGTGTGTTTGGCTAAAGTGTTCATTCGATCTCTCTTACCTTATTTCTTATATTGATGCTTGTGTTACATAAATAGTGACCTAACAGTGGTATCAATCGCCAAATAGTTGGGTGAAAACGATTTTGTTTTTGAAGTTATAAGCTATACGCGTAAGTCTCGGGTTTAAAACTTTGAAACGCATAAAAACTCATTTTTTTTCACTTTCAAATCTAAGATTCATGTACTTTTAAGGTTATTAGGTGTTAAAGTTTAAGTTTTTGGCAAAAACGTTTCAAACTTTACGTGTATTTTTATTGTTTTTAAGCTTGGTTTTCGTCGTGTGTTCATTTATACGCGTAAGGTGAATACGTGTTTTGAATCATCAAGTTTCACACTTTTGTGTTCTTTTGGTGATATTGAAGCTGTTTCATCAACAAAATCTGGTTTAGAAACACCTTTGGGCTGAAATTTCAGTTTTGGCAAAAGTTGGCAATTCCTACGAGTAACTAAACCCTAGTTATACGCGTAAGATATCAAAGTCTACGCATAAGGTTTTCCTTGGTTTGATCTTCAGTGCTCTTGGTTTACTCAGTGTTTTCTTGCTTGGATAAGCCTGAAAACACTTCGACTTTGGATATCTTCTACACTGAATAAGTGTAAAGGATTTTTGGGATAAAACACTATTTTTACGCCTAAGTATAAAAGCTTATGAGTAAGAAATCCTACGCCTAAGCATTTCCTACGTATAAGCACGTCTTACGCCTAAGGAAATATTACGCATAAGTTTCTTACTACTAAGTCTTTAGTTTACGCATAACCTAAGGTTTAATCAAGTTTACGCTTAGGCTATCACTACGCGTAAGTTTATTCTTTACGCGTAAGGATTGGTTTTTACGCATAAGCTCTTCTTTACGCATAAGCTGTTTTCTTCGCCTAAGGATACTTCATCAACAAATTTTCATTCGATTACAAAGATCCATCATCAACACAAGTTTCAAGATGTCTCAACCACCATACTCTTGCTATTTCCCTCATGTGTATCCTCAACAACAACAACAACAACAACTCAATCAACAACAACAACAATTTTATCAACAACTACAACAACAACAACAACAACAACAACAATTTCAACAACAAATTCCTCAAGGAGCAATTCAACCACAAATGATTCAACCACCCGCTAGTCTTCAAGTACAACCTTACACAAACTTTCACAATCAACATCCATCCAGGAATACTATGAAGGAACCGTCTTGGTTTGCATAGATGTGTGAAGCTTTAAGCGACCAACAATCTATACATGAAGTGGATCACTTGATAGACCTCCAATGCTCACTCCGGAAACTATGATCAATGGGTGATAAGGTTCTTTAGGTTTTGTGATCTAAAGAAGCCACATAGAAAGTTCTTGAAGAAGGTTATCCCGAAGGTCCATTTCAGATGCCTCATCCTGTACCGTGAGATCCAAATGCTAATCCACCAAGAGATGATGTCACTAACATTGCAAGTCTTAGTGACCTTACTACTGATGAACTTCTACACTTTGAAGCCGATGAACTAGCAATGCAATACATCCTTTTAGGATTACCCAATTTGATCCTTCAAAGTGTTGATGCTCAAAAGACTACTAAAGCAATGTGAGAACATATTCATCTTCTCATGGAAGGCACTGAACTCAATCAAGAAGACATGGAATCCAAAATCTTCTTGGCTTATGAACACTTCATGATTGAATCAGGAGAGACATTAGAGTCATATCATCATCGATTCTCAGATATCATCAATGACTTGGAAAAACATAACATCATTATGCCAAGAATTGCAGTCAACACTAAGTTCCTAAGTAGTCTTGGTCCTGATTGGGAAAAGTATGTCATATTCATCCGTCAAGCAAAGAATCTTCATCATGCTACATACGGATTGTTGTACGACTATTTGAAGCCCCATAAAAAAGAAGTTGACAAAGAAAGGGTTATTCGTGGACAAACTGTTTCACCTTCACTTCCGGATAATCAACAATTAGCTTTGTGGGCTCAAGCTTGTTATCCTCAATTTCCAACTCTACAAACTGTCTTCACAAATCCTCCACAACCAATCACTACAATTACCCCATATGATCCATCACAAAGAACAACCTCAAGAAACTCAATTGGTTTCATACAACAACAACAATGATCAAGCACTCCACAGTGAATCAAATGAGGATAAAGAAGCTTTTAATGCATTGCAACAAGGGTTTGTTATGATTGCTAGAGCTTTCGGCCGATACTCTAACAAATCCAACAATCGCATTCGTACCTCATCAAACACAAGGAATCAAGTTGTTGTTAACAATGGACGGTTGAAGTTCGAATCGTGGTAATGTTCGTCGGATGGGCTGGTCAAGGGTTTAATCAAATGGGAAGAAATAACATGGGGGCTCCACAACAATAAAGGGCTCAAGTGGTTGAACAGGGTAATGCTTAGAATGAGGTTAATGGTATTCGTTGTTATAACTGTAATGAGAAGAGTCATCTGGCTAATGCATGCCCAAAGCCAAGGACAAGAGGCAACGCTTATCACACATAGGCTTTACTCTTGGCTCTTAAGGATGAAGCTGGTGGAACTCTTACTAACAAGGAACAGAGCTTCATGGCAAATGCAGATTCTGATGATGATATGGAGGACTTGCGGGCTAATGCACGTGCAGATTATGTTGATGGCAAACATGCACGAACTCCACATGAGTGACACAGCCCGTGTATGACACCGGCGGCTTGTCTCGGTACGGATCAAACCATATTCATTACTGATATGATATCTCCGCCAATTTCTGTATCCAATGAGGATCAGAGTGTTCAACATGAGCCGTCTACATCTCATTCCGATGATAATCAAATAGATCCAGTAGTTATATTTGACGATCAAGATGACCTTATGGTTACCATTGATAATCAAATTGACTCCGTGGTTATACTTGAGGATCTGACCAATGATCATGTTGAGACTCACGTTGAACAAGCTGAACTTCCGTCTGAGCTCATGACCTTACTGAAAGACCAAGAATCTCGTACGGCAATATGCAAGGACATCAATAAGCAATTAAAAGACAAAAATGCACTGTTAACTAGGGATATTGAATGATTAAAAAACCAACTCAACGTTTTTAAAACTCAAGAAAACATGAAAAAGGTTTTGAAAGTCGCTTAAATCTTACCAAAACGAAAAATCATTAGAACAACAGATACGTGATCTAGTCACATCCAAGAATGCTTTGTTGTCTCAAATAGAACAACTGAAATATGATCATAAACAACAACTTAACGCTCTCACTTTGGAAATTCAAAAGCCAAGTCTGAGTTGTTAACTTGTCAAAACAGTTATCGAGTACAAAAGCATTCAACTAAACGAATCGATAACTATCTTGAAGAAATTGTCGACTTACAAAACAAACTCAAAGAGTTTCAAAATGTTGTTTATAAACACATTGGAGTCAATCACAACTATTCAAAAGTTTACTTTTAAACCAAATCCAAATGGATATGGACCGAATCTTGCTGATTACAAACCAAAGTTTTCAAATATAGCATTCAAACCAAACCTCAAGTTTACAAGCAGTACATAGAATTGATGATTCAATTATGAGTGTTGTTGAATACAATCGTCAAGAGGAATTAGATGCAGAAGACGAGAGTCGGTCAAAATTGGAAAATGTTGTTTATAACAAACCATTTAACTATTCAAAAGCCATTACTTTCGTCACACAACAGGATTTTTCTAACACACCTTGGGTTATCACACCTAATTATGAGTCTTCTAATGAGGGTCCCCTTTCCAATTCTGCACAGATTAATGGTCCTTTACCTTCACTCAGTGAAATAAAGCTATTAGTCGAACAATGTAGGGTTATAAAATATTTTGAAACATTCATATCGGACATCAAACTTTTGGAATGTGAAATTGAAATTAATTCTGAAATAAAAGTTGAACATTTTCAATCGCCTCAAGCGCGAGCCCAAAGAGATATTGATAAGGATTTAAAATGTACCTTTTTGAGGGGTCGTTTAAGCCCTTATTTGATCACTTTTGTATCCGTTATTGCTTAATATCGTTCCTTTTCACTTTTTAAGACTCTTGAAGGCAAACTGATGTAATGGCACTTATTTGGATTAAAAGGCGCGAATATATGAAGAAAATGGCCAAAGTCAAGAATCGAGACACTCAAGGTGATAAATTACAAGGAGGCGACGTCATCGCTTAATATCGACGGCCGGAGGAAGTTATGACGGCTCGAAGAGAAATTGCTAGTTTTTGGAGGGCGCGTCGGGCTAAAAAGTAGGCGTCGCCTAACTTCGGACGGCCTAGATTCAAATCGCACGGCGCCGAAGCTAAAAGAGGCGGCGCCACAAGCATAAGGTGGCGCCGTCGCAAGATTAACTTGGCCAAGCGAAACCTAATGAATGGCGACACGGACGGCGTCCACAAATCATAAGGTGACGCCGTCGCACATGTAATCTTATATATAGAATCCGAATTTTTTCAGTTTTAGAGAGTAGTCTTTTGGGTAAACTTTTGGAGTAAAACCTAAACCAACCAAGGTCGATTTTAGGGTTTTAAACCCTATCTTACACCAAGATAAGTTGTTTAGTTCATTAATTTAATTATGTCTTCAATTATTTGTGTGTATGCTTGCATGTTCTCCATGTCCGGCTAATTTACTTGTGTGTTTGCTTAGGGAATATGAAACTTAATTATTGAATATTGATTGGTTGTTTCTTATCTTAGTTGATTAATGATCTAGTAATGCGATAGGTCATTCGTTGTGTACTTAATGCTTGATTAATCTTTGTGAACCTTAGGTTATAGCACTATGAGTTGTTGTAAGCTAAACTATACAAAGAGGCCTTAGAGTTAGAGTTTATCATCCCTAGTGGGTTTTGTAGACGAGACCCTTTGGTAACTTCAAAGAGTAGGAGAAACGTACCCTACAACTTTAGACACACAACGCAACTATGAATAAGGACGTGACAATTCAACCACCAATAGGAGATAATTAAGGAGCGAAAACCTAAGTAAACACATCTTTAAACTATCATACGAGCACACAATAATTAGACATAGACTACGACCACCTTAGTTTAGATAATTAGATAATAGTAGAGTAATCGGTAGGAATACCAACCCCCCCCCCCCAAATCCAAACCCCAGATTAGTACTTTCCTTTTCTAAAAACATAAAAAGATAAAAAAATAATCTTCCTCAACCCCAACCTTAGCGTAGTAACTTCTCACTAGCATTCCTATTCCCCTAGAGAACGATATCAATTCCGTGGCTTACCCTAATACTACACTACAACGATTAGGTTCACTGCCTTGGTGGTTGAAAACTTGCTCTCGAAAGGAAGTTCCTTTGACCCGGCTAGCGTAAGCGTGATCGATATTTTTAGAAAAGAATTTTACCACATTTCCTAAATTTGAAAAATTGTGCAATATATTGGGAAAGGGATTTTCACAAGGAACTTGGACTTATGAAAAGAGTTTTCGAGCAAACAGAAAGATCGATTTCAAATACAAAATGTAAAAAAAAATGTTAAGAAAAGATGTTGATCGACTCTTGGAAGATGTTATCTCAGGTGATATCAATAATGTTGTGTTATTACATTCTTGCATATGCATTTGATTATATCTCTCTGATTACTCGTTGATTCCATTGCAAATGTTGAGAATCGATCTTGATCGTAAATCACAATTTTAAAAGTTGAAAATGAGCGATTGTTAAACGAACTTTCAAATGCAAAACGTCTTCAATGGTGTCAAAAAGATTGTCACACTCGTGAACTCGCTGCAAAACAAACTCCAGTTGCATACCAAAACTCTTAATCAAAAGCTGAGCAACCTGGATGATGAAAATGTGTCTTTGAAGTGTCAAATCTCAAAATATGAACAAGAAATTTCAAAAGTTAAAAAGGAATATAGTGTCATATTTGAGTTACTCAAAAAGACTCGTGCTAAAGAGTCAAAAGATCTTGATGATCATCTTGCATACACCAAAGATGTTTTCTACGAAATGGTCTCACTCGTTATGAAAATCTAGATTTGTTACACAAAATCCATGATCTACAAGCAGAGTTGGTGAAACTTAAGCAAGATAGGGATAGTAACACTTGTAGCTTTAACCTACAGATTCAAACTGAATCTAGAACATCTAATGACAAACCACAAGAAACTAATGTGTTTCCCTCCAAACAGGAATAGTTGCCTCTTTCCCAACGCCAGCACTTCACGCCTAGGAGCAATACAAGGAAGAATAGGAAGTTGCGTCGTAAGAAAAGAACAATAAAGAATGCTCAAGTAGAAGAACACCCTAGGACTTTGAATAAAACTCAAGTTGCACCCACTTTAGATATTAGTCGACAAATGTAATGAACAAAGTGATGTAACGAATGCTGAATCTTTAAGTACTCTTAATGTTTTTTTTGAAGCCTCTTTTGTTGGTTGTCGTAAAAGCATGTTTTCTGGTTGTCATGATAAATGTGTTGCTAAGGCTATCTTGAATCGTAAGTGGAATAATAGAAAACGGAATACCTCTAGGCCCACTAATGCTTCTAAGTTTGTGCTAGGTAAACCACCTTCTAGAGTTCCGGCTAAGATCATTGATGTACCCATAGTACCCCCTTCACCTCCTAGGAAGACCTTATCACCTAGTGCATTTACTAAGACCAAAGCTAAGACTAGTTGAGATGGCGTGAAATGGTTACATAATACACTTAGCTTTACATGGATACCTAAAATCATGAACATGTGTGTTTCATCTATATCGATCGGAACCCTCTAACTCTTCGGGTTCCACATCTACTTCTATTCCATCCATTATTAGATGCATTATTGTAATGGTGTCTGATCATCCTCCTCAGGTTGTTGATAGTGGATGTTCCGGTACATGACAGCAATCTCAAACTGTTATCAAACTTTATTTCAAAGTTCATTGGCACTATCGTGTTCGGAATGATCACTTAGCGACTATTATGGGCTACTGGAGACTACATCAATGGTAACATCAAAATTAGCAGGGTTTATTATGTGGAAGGTCTCGGTCACAATCTCTTTCAGTCGGTCAATTTTGTGATGGAGATTTGGAAGTTGCTTTTCAGGAGAAAACTTGCTTCATTCGTGATCTACAAGGAAACGATCTTATGTCTGGTCAACGCACATCAAGTCTCTATACAATCTCAATGCAAGACATGATTGCTTCATCTCCCATCTGTCTACTCTCTAAGGCTACATCTACAAAATCTTGGCTATGGCACCGTCGTCTCTCACATTTAAACTTTCAAACCATAACCAATCTTGGTCGATACAAACTTGTTGAAGGTCTCCCAAGATTTCGGTATTCTAAAGATCACCTTTGCTCAGCTTGTGAACAAGGGAAAAGCACTCGTGCTCACTTTCCTTCAAAGGTGGAACACAGCTCACAGCATGTACTTCATCTTCTTCACATGGATTTGTGTGGCCCGATGCACGTGCAAACGATAAATGGCAAACTCTACATCTTGGTAATTGTAGATGACTACTCAAGATGGACTTGGGTTTATTTTCTTAGAAGTAAAGATCAAGCTCCATAGATGATCGTCACCTTTCTCACGAAAATTCAAGTTCAGCTTCGAACACGTCGATAAATCGAAAAGACAAAGGAACTTAATTTTTGAATCAAACTCTTCGTGCATTTTATGAGAAAGTGGAAATTGAGCATCAAACATCAATTGCGCGAACACCGGGAACAAAATGGAGTTGTTGAAAGAGAAACCGTACGTTAGTGGAAATTTGCAAGAACAATGTTAATTAATACTAAACCTCCAGTTACTTGTGGGCTGAAGTGTCAACCGCATGCTACACTCGGAATCGCTCAATGATTACCAAAGCCATACAACAAAACACCTTATGAGCTTATCCATAACCAAAAACCGAATCTCAAACATTTTCATGTATTTGGATCTCTTTGTTATCCGAATAATGATCGTGATGACTTTGGTAAGCTCAAAGCCAAAGCTGATATTGGAGTCTTTGTAGGATATTGTGAAAACTCTAAGGGTTTTCGGATCTGGAATCGTCGTACAAGGGAGATTATGGAAACGATTCATGCAAATTTCGATGAGCTTACAGAAATGGCTTATGTGCATAACAGCTTGGAACCAGGTCATAACCGTTTAAACTTCCCTCAAACCTCATCATCAGCTGAACCTAGTTTACAACTAACTCGACGTCAAATGGAACAACTATTTGCTCCTCTTTTTAGTGATGATATTGATGAGCGTGCTCAAATTGTATCAAATGTTTCGCTTCAACCCGATCAACATCAATACACTGATACACCACTACAACAACTTCTTGTTGAGGAAGCACCACCAGTTGATTCTACATCAACAGTTGAACAAACCACATCCAACGACGCTGAACCATCTGATGATATTTTGAACAATGAAGTACCCCCACCTGCAGATTATGATCCAAATGCGTTCTTCAATCCATTTGCTAATGAAACTGCCAAACCTGATGTTGCGGAATCATCAACAAGCCATTTGAATCCTCCCAATCTGCGGCATGTATATCAACATCAACCTTCCACACATCGTCGGAAGAAAGACCATCCTCTTGAAAACATTATTGGTAACCTGAATCAACCAGTCATAACTAGACAACGTCTTCACACAGACGGTAAACATTGCATTTATGCACTCACACCGTCGCCAATCAACCTAAAACATTAAAGATGCAATGACCAAAGACAACTGGATTGAATCCATGCAAGAAGAACTCAATCAGTTTAAACATCATGAAGTATGGGAATTGGTTGAAAGACCAACAGGGTCTTCGTCATTGGTCTCAAATGGATTTGGAAAAACAAATTAGATCTTTGAAGGAACCATAATCAGAAATAAGTGGCGTCTGGTGGCTAAGGGTTATAGACGGAAGAGGGTATTGACTTTGAAGAATCATTCGCTCACGGTTGCTCGTCTTGAGGTCTACGGATTTTTCAGCGTTTTTGCTCACATGAACATCACGGTCTTTCGGATGGATGTCAAAAATGCCTTTCTCAATGGACAACTGAAAGAAACGGTCTATGTTAGCCAGCCAGAAGGATTCGTTGATCCAAAGTTCCCTAATCACGTCTACAAACTGAAGAAGGCTCTCTACGGTCTCAAACAAGCCCCTCGGGCGTGGTATGATAAGTTATCATCCTTTCTTATCACGGGGCACACATTTTAATCGTTCAAATTTATGTGGATGAAATCATTTTTGGGTCAACACATCTAATGTAAAACCCTGAAAATCTCAAACGTGTTAAAAGACACTTTTGCCCTCAAATTAATAATTATGAAAACTCGTAAACATGTCAAGATCGTTGAAGACGTTTTACATTTGACTCATAAATAATCAAATGGTACAAGATGATAAAATCAATTCCCACTTATTGTCTCATAATATTTATCACACATATATATATACGTTACTTGAACCTAATCATGTACAAAGTTGCACTATACATTATTAAAAATAAAACTAACACATTTTACTTGAGGTCACCTAAATAATATTGACTTTTGTCATGAAATCTTTATCTCCTAATTGGCCTAAAACCCACGGCTCCTTATTTAGCATCTACCACAAATTGGTTAACTACTCATGTAAGTATGGAATTTATACAAATTGATTTGGTCTCCTCAATACTCGGCCAAGAAAAAAGAAAAAAACGCCAAGTCTCCAATATTTTCTCCAAAATAAACTCTTTCACATCTCATCTTGATCCCATATTTTTTTCCTTCAAAGGTTCATAAAACCCTAGCTCCCTCATCAAAAGTGACGGCAAAAATTATGTTCCTCCTTCATCTTTCATTCGACCATCAGGTAGTTCAAAAAGGGAGGTTCAAGGCTGCTATGATCGCATGTACTGTTTCAAAGGGCTGTTGGTTGTCGTGGGTCTTGATCTCCTTGCTGTCGTGGGGTTTGGCTAGGACAAAAAGGGTCGTTGGTTTGCCTTGTGTGATGTGTTGTGGTCGTGGGTTCTAGGATCAAGGAAGGATGCCGAATTCGCTTGACCCTCGTTTTGCTTTCCCTTTTTACACGCTTAGAAGGTACCCTCATTATCGTCTTCTCGCCTCATTTGAATCATGAAATCTGGTCATTGGCAAAACACCCTACGCATGCTTGTATCTCCTTAAGACATGTCACGTTAAATGTTGAAACTAAAATATAAAAACCTAGAAACACATGATAGGTTGGACATGGCCACGTGAAGGATATATAGTCACATAAACTATTGATATGCTGGTATATATGTGTCGAAAGAAGTACATAAAACTGGTCTTGAATTACGTGGATATATCACATGACACACTTTTGTTTTACTATCATTATCATGCTTAAATAATACCTAAACACGTGTATATAATTTCGAATGGAGTGTCTAAGAAAACCAAGGTTTTGAATGCATTTTAAGGTCTTATAGGGGGCGTACAAATTCTGTTTTGGGGAAGTATGGGTCGACACTTAAGGGGTATCACACAAGGAGTCGGGTAAATTTTATGATAATCGAACTCTAATGGTTTAAAACGTCTACGTGAATCATAATCTAAAACTAGGGTTTTGAATTACATGACTTAATAAGTTAAAGGGTTGTTTTGTAAAAATATGAAACTTGATGGTTTAATGTGTTAATATGATAACTAAAGGTGTTAAATGAGTAAAATGAGTGAACTTGCTATATTTACACTTTGAACCCCAAACTTGTATAATTTGGCTTAAATGATCCTTAAAGTATATAAATGCTCACTTAACCTAATATGTCTTCAAAATGAATCCTGAATGGCTAAACTTACTAAATATGGAAACCTGCCTAAAACAGAAAGTTACCTAAAATAGAAAGTACTTAAAATGGAAAGATTACTAAAAATGGAAAGCCGTCTTAAACGAGTAATCTGATTCTTATAGAACGTTATTTAATTCATATAGGTTCCGGGCGACGGGATTGATCTTCTTCTTGATTTTACTTTCATTGTGATTTGCTCCGAATAAGGTACAGATATTCTGACCTTACTTCTTAAGGTTTCTCATGATTCGTATTCCATCTTTCGATATTAGCTTGAACTGTTATGCTTTACTCTAAGCCTCCTTACTAGGGCTTCCCTATGACTTTGCTATGCTCCCTTTGATATGAATCTTTGATATGAATCCTTGATATGAACTTTGATATGAACTTGATATGAACTCTGATATGAACTTTGATTTGAACCCTTATGATATGATTATGATTTGACCCGTCAGTTTGATACCCGAGCCAAATATGTTTCCTAGTCAGGAAGGTAACCTGACCGTGTCATTGATGCACCAATGGCATGACTTTAGTGTGGTTGAGTGATGTTCCACACCGTCCCCATTCTGATATGATTATGAGCTCACTATATGTATATGATTTGGCCACTATGTTTCCGGGGGGCGTATGGATGCATCCTAGATTTGATATGTTTCGAGGGATTTGATCCGATTGGAGCTTTTGTGGTGAATGATGTCGGTGCAATCCGCGTCTTCACAATTCCGGGAGCTAGCTACTCCATTTGTTACTGAGGTCTCCCCTCCTATTATATATGGTATTCCGAGGTCACCCTCCGAATACAATGGCTACTTATGATATGATATGATATGATATGTTTCCGGGCTCGGGTAGATTTCTGATAACCCTTACACTTTTGATAAACCTATATTGTACCTTCCGTATTCCCCAACGCACCATAATCTGTATTACTTGGTTATTACTCAATACCCTTATATGACTCACTCTACTACCAAGATATATATGTTACATTGCATTGATCTGTCACACTTTCATTTCGTTACTTCAGACTATGGTTCCATTCACGTACTGGGTTATTATATGCTTATTGAATTTGATTATGCTATTCATGTTTTATGTGACTACTGATTATCCTGCTATGATGTGATTAATATGTGGTTATCCGAGTTACCTGTTTTCAACTGATGATATGTGATCTCACTGTTATGTGACCCTCTGAATTGTCTGGTGACCATGCTAATGTGTAATCGATAGTTTTGTCTGTTTATTATGTGTACTTGTTCAGATAATTTCATGGACTATGATTATCTGATAGTTTCCTTATCTGCTTGTTGTTGACCTGCCATGTTTGCATTTCGGTTTATGCTACGGTTTGATTGGGTAAATGGTTCAGCTTGAGACGTCTGGCTTGTTAATTTGTTTAGTTGCCCTGCTATGTCTTTAATTCATTTAATTATATATTTATAATGTATTCCTACTTATTACGTGTGACTGCCATGTATTGACTGCTGTTAGTACTTCCGCTGTTATGATACTGGTTAAGTTTTCAACTAAGGGTTTTGACCTGTGTGAATTGCCATGCTCACTTATTAATTAATTGTTTCCGCTTTCCTGTAGATATCTGTTTGGCTTGTATGTCTTCTGATTTTCCTGAATTGATTGTATGCTGTATATGTTGTGTGGATATAACGTCTGCTATGCCTGCTTATGTTTCAGTACTTGTATGCCTGGTTTGTATGTGCTTGTATGCTTGTCTTGATGCTTTGCTTGGCTTCGTTCTCCTTGTTTTATGTGCTTGGATATCTGTATAATTGTGTTCTGCAGGATCCTCATTGACTCATTGTTCTCATTTCTCGCGACTTTGTTATCCGTTTCCTTTGTTTCATTTCGCATTCCAGATTTTATTTAGCTTTCGTTTTGTTATATCATTCCATGGGCTTTTTAAGCTCACCGCATTTCTTTTCTCGGCAGTTTTAGGTTTGAAGATGGGCTTTGATGGGCTGAGAGTTGGATTATCTGAGTGGACCAATCATAGTTACCTTATTATCTTGGACTTATTTTGATGGGCTTTTGTTTGGAGTTTTTCTTTTCATTTTGGATATTGTATTTCCTTGTCAGTCAACTGTTCATATGATTTGATACTTCATTTTAAGGTTTTCGTTTAGCAAAGATTTTTATTGTATGTTCTGATATGACACCAAAATGTGACACTTCTACCCTTGTCGGGTTGGGGTGTTACATCTAAAGTACTCAAACGCTTTTTCAAAACTAATGAAAAAGCATTTTGAAATGTCCATGATGGGTGAAATTACATTCTTTCTAGGACTTCAAGTTCATCAATCACCCCGTGGTATTTTCCTAAGTCAGTCCAAATATGCCCTTGAAATTTTAAACAAACATGGGATGACAAGTTGTGTTACCTATGCCACCCCAATGGCACACACCAACAAACTGGATGCTGATTTACATGGGAAACTAGTTGACCCTACCAAATACCGAAGTATCATTGGGTCTCTCATGTATCTAACAACAAGTAGACTCGACATTGTATTTTCAGTATATCTTTGCTCCGTTATCACGGTCAAGACCAACCGAGAAACACCTCTCTAAGGCTAAAAGAATCCTCCAATACATCAAGGGAACCATTAACTTGGGGATTTGGTATCCGAAGGATTCTGGTTTTGAACTAATCGCATTTTTGACGATCACCGGGTTGCTTAGATTCTCGAAAAAGTACTTCAGGTGCTCTACAATTTCTTGGTGATAAACTGGTGTCATGGCAATCGAAGAAGCAGGATTGTACATCGCTGTCCTCCACAGAAGCAGAATATGTAGCCATGTCGGCGTGTTGTGCTCAAGTCATTTGGATGCGAACACAACTCAAAGACTATGGTTACGTATTTGACAGAATCCTGATGTACTGCGATAATCGAAGTGCTATTGCGATCTCGTGCAACTCTGTTCAACATTCAAAATCAAAGCACATTGATCTTCGATATAATTTCATCAAGGAGCATGTGGAAAAGGGTACTGTTGAATTATATTTTGTGGGTACTGAATACCAACTGGCAGATCTTCTCACCAAAGCCTTGGCTCCTGCTAGGTTTAATGAGTTGGTCCACCGGATTGGTATGCGGTGTTTGACTCCAGAGGAACTGGATGAATTTTTAAAACAATCTTAAAACCAGTCAAACACCAAAACCTCTATTGTAAATATTTTTCAAAAATAAAATACAAAAATATAAAATTTATAAAACTCAAAAATATTCTTCTATTCAAATTTCTCTCAACATGGCAAGTACAAATCTTCCGTCAACACTTTTCACTTTCAAAATTCAGTATTTTTTCGGTCAAGTATTGAGGAGGAGAAAGTAAATATTTTTCTGTTTCATAAAATCTTGTACTTGCATGTTATCCATTACCGGTAGTATCTTTGATAATGGTGGTCACATGTCTGGTTTACTGTCACTCCCCGGGCTCAAATTTATAAAATTCCATTATTTCTTAAGTCGAGGGGAGTGTCGTCAAGTTTCTTTCCAAAACTATACTTCATAACGTAACCTAAGTGGAACTTATGGGCTGTGGATGAAAATGGTTAAGGTGGAGGGACCAATATTGTCAAAAGTTTAAACTCATTTTAATAAAATCTCTTATCCTAACATTCTTAACACATTTATTACTTTCAACCATATCATCCTACGCCTAAGAATCAAACTACAATTTCGTGCTTTAAAATCGTGATTTGTAAGTGGTTTTATGATCTTAACATGTTTACAAACATAGGTTTTGAATTTCATTAACATCCAACGGTTGGATTTAGTGTTTGGATGATGTTTGTGTTCTACGCATATGCGTATGAACACAAAATCATCACTTGAGTGTTTGTGATGTTTAAAATGATGTTAAAATGTTCAAAATCATATACCATAAACATTTCCAACATAAATTTCTACCCAGAAAAAGTTTTAATAATGATTCATGAATTAGGGTTTAAGCGAAAATTTGGGTGTTTTCATTTGAGAGTGTTTTTGGTCAATTAGTTGTTCTTATGAGGTTGTATACATGTTTATTTAACCAAAACCATGCTCAAATCTTACCCAGAAACACTAATTCTGTGATAATTAAGAATTAGGGTTTATGTTCATACTAATTAGGTATTCTTGATTCATGAAGGTTTTGATGTTAAAACTTGTTTAAGTCAACTCATTAGGCCTCTAAGATATCACAGAAAAGATTTGGTGTCAATCCTATGGCTAGATTTCATACTCGTAATCTTAAATCCTAGGGTTTAAGTTTCTACGCGTATGCATATCCTACGCGCAACCAGTGTTAATTGTGACTTCATGTTAGACTGAAAGGGATTGAATAAATGTGTTAATGATGATGTTATGATGAATTTGTTTCAGGTTTTAACGCGTGAAATATTCAGAATCAAGGTTAACTGAGATACTACACATAAGGATCACCTTACGCGTAGAATGTTAAGCGTAAGAGTAATCTTACGCGTAACCTTTACGCGTAAGGTTCTACAAAGGGGAATACGCGTATCCTGTGAAGGATATGCGTAAACGGTTAGCTTTACGCATAAGGTTCACTCTTACGAGTAAGCCTTACGCGTAAGCTCCCATATACGCTTACGCGTAAGTTTTATGCCTAAGGCTCTCTTTTCCTACGCGTAACAATTCTTACGCGTAAGTCAAGATCCTACGCATAAGCTTATGCCTACGCGTATGATATACTGTTTACGCATAAGCTTGCAAAATCCTACGCCTAAGCCTAACTTTTTAGCCTAAATTGTGAATTGTTACGCATACAAACTTGTAAACAAACAAATCATAACGTCATGAAACCAAAATGTCACTAATAAGCTTTAATGGTATATATGTTGTGAAAATAAGTTAAAATTTGGACATGAAAATTCAAAATTAACAAACTCACGAAACGTTTCACGACTACTTTGGACTATTGGACAAACAAGTGACGTTGGAATCGTAACATTCATTAACATAACATATTCAATAATTGGACAAATAAAATCAACTGTTAACTAACGTAATGTCTTTCGATATGTTGGTTCTTTTGGCTAAATGTCTTTCAGATCACGATATGGACGTCCAAATGGAAAATGTTGATGCACCAAATGTTCTCTCAATGGAAGACATCTTCCCCGATGGTTACACAATGAAGACTGGAAAGAACAACCTCAGAGTCGATTTCGATAACTTCACATGTTCCGAGTCTTCTTGTCGATTATGTGGATATTCAAGACTCATTTATACCGAACATGCTCACAAATTTCTTGTGCGCAGAGATCTATCTTCACCAATTCGCACCGATACAAAAGGTCAAAGGTCAAAGTGCCGTGGACGGTGATGCTTAATAACAAACAAGTCACCATCACTCCTGCAGATTTAAGGGTTGTTCTTCTCCTTCCAACCATCGAGCCTACGATTTCTCGCTACTCCCTACGGAAGAGGTGGTTCTCCAATTCATGGTCGACATCGGCTATGATGAAGCTGGCTGGGTTATCACAAAACACTCCTCGGAGATCTCAAGAATATTCCTCAACCATGGAGAAAACGCACATTATGATTGCTAAATCATCGGTCTCGGACTTGACAGGGCTATGAGCATCCGAAGCTCATGGAACTTCAAATCTTTTGGGGCATGGTCAACATGAAACATATCGAATTGCAGCTCTTATCTGGGACGACATGATGACTTACCTGAAAAGGCCTGGCTCCAAGATCCCTTATATCAGATATACAAAATTGTTGATCAAAAGAATTCTTGAAACCAATCCAGATATTCCCCAAAGACTTGAAGATCCCAACCATCACTCCGTGCTACTTGAACCCACACTCAACGTGGTAAGATTCAAAGAATCAACTACTAAGAAACAAGGTGTAGTGTTTCCAGATAATCTTCTCACTGATGTTATCAAAGGACTTCAATCGTTCAAACGATATCTGGTAGCAGTTGAAGCAGCCAAAGTAGGTTTCTTAGATGAAAAATCTTCTGGCACGCTTGTTAGGAAGACCAGAAGAGGTAGTACAAGAAGTATAGCGAGCACTGAGAGTACGATAAGGTACCCAAAGAGAACTCACACACTCAAGAAGAGACTTCCGCGTACTGAAGCCATCCGTATTCACAAACCAGAACCAATGAAACTAATGGACGAGGAATCAGAGGAGACTGAAACCGATGAAGAGGTTATCTACTCAGAAACTCCCACAGATGACCCACTAATAGTTGCAAAACCTCCAAGTCCCAAGGCTGATAAAGGGAAAACTCCAGTGCTTGAGCAAGACGAAGAGAGCTCAGAAGAAGCTCCACTGGATGAAGACATAGACTACAGAAAGAAGTTGAAGAATCTCAGACTTCAACATGTTGCTCAGGAATTCACCCGTGAACAAACTCGTGGCCCTGGAGGGTCAAGTGGTGATGCACTAACTACACCAGTTTCCGATGCGGTTAATCAACCTGATATGGGAACTGGTACCACCACCCACGATCAACAAAAGCAACTTGAGGATTCTATCATCTATGACTTTCAGGAACCAGAAAAGGAGAAGTCTGAGAAAATTCCTGATGAGGATGCTGAGGCTGCAGCTAAAAAAAAGCAGAAAAGGAAGCTCAAGCTCAAGCAGATGAAGAAGCCAGGATTAAGGCTGAAGAAATGGCTAAAACTGAAAAAGAAGCCGATATTGATTATGATGATTATCTTCTAGATAGTCCCAAGACGCTCCAAGGAACAAACTTTTTAGCCACAAAAGGACCCTGAGCCATCTCATGACTCATCATCAGACTCGTCTTCTCATTCATCACCACAAACATCAAAGGATAGCACAAGATCATCATCCAAATCAGTAAAGAAACCTACCGACACTTGGGCATCACGAGCTAAGTATAAGTTTGTTAAAGCTGTCAAGCAAGCAAGGAAGAAGAATGTGGTCAATAAGAAACTAGATCAGCTTGCAGACAGAATCAATCTACTTCAGAAAGTGATAAACGAGATGTTGGGAGAAAGGGAACAAATTCAACAGCTTCTTAACAAAGATATCCAAGGGAAAATGCAAAAGACAGCCAGAGAAGTCACACACAAGTTCCTTCTCAACACTGTTCCTGGAGTGACAAGGGATATGTTCGCTAGACAACTTTCTCCTAATATCGTCGCATTGGTTAAACATACACTGGCCAACTCACCTGATCTCTCTGAAGCTGAGTTGATCTCGAAATTGGTGATGCAAATGTCTAAACGGTCTGCAACCTTTGCTTCACATGAAGCCAAATTTTTTGAGGCCCTTCTAGAATATCAACTCAAATCTTCATTCAAATAGTCAGCAGGTCAACCTAAACGACCAAGAGATGACGATGATAAGGACAAGGATTCGACACCAAAACGTCCAAAGAAAGCTGGCGAATCATCCACCATGCCACCACCACCCCAAAGGACCTCCACCCGTAAAAGATCTCCTCCACGTTCTGCTGCTACTGATAAACCTCAGGACTCTGAGTTACCACCATCAATGGAGAAAACCAGTGATCATTTTGAATACACTGGTGGTGACGATGAAGAGATCCCAGAGTCCCAAAAACAACCCACATCTCCTGACACAACAAAGAAACCAGAGTCCTCATCAAAGCCAAAGAAGAAGAAGAAGAAGACCGATGTTGTCTCATGGTTAGATGACGATACAACCGAAGAATACGACTGGTTTTCAAAACTTGTTGTTGCTACTCCCTTATTACCAGAAGGTCAAGAAATGGTAGATGGCCGTACTATGGAGCATGTGAAGCTGATTCAAGAACAGTTTAAAGTGAAGAAGATGACTAAGGCTGAGCTAAGGAGAATAAAGAATGATACCTTCCAACTGCTTAAAGACTGCTCAGAAAGTGCAATTGAAGTCGAATGCCATCTCGAAAACATTGCACGAGCCATGTCGAACAATATTGTATGGCTCAATCCCGAAGCTAACATCGACTTCACAAGACAAGACAAGGCTCCCTACTACACTGATTGGACCAAACCTCTACCAACAATTGGCCGACCGGATCAACCCCAAATTCCATACCGTTACTTCTTCAACAATGACTTCGAGTTTCTTCTACACGGTAGTGATGTGACAAGGAATTACGCTACGTCACTTACATTTCCTTTCCCAGCAGCAATCTACTCTCACAATCCAGCCATCGAGGAAGAAGCAACACATATGTTTGCTGACAAAGTGGAAAAGTATGAACTTGATCCGATGTATGGGATTCATCATTGGCCTGAACGCCGAAGAATCTTCTACAAAAGCTTCGAGGTTCTTAAGTATAAAAAGGAAGTGTTTAGTGAAAAATGGATCATTGCAATTAAGCATGTTACCTTGTCGTCGAAGTGGGACTACACATTCCTCAAGAACAATGTGGTCAAACGACAAGACGAAGAGGATTATGACTTCTGTGAAGCGGATTTTCCGAGACTGTCACTAAATGACATTGAAGATATGTATCTCGCTAAGGTGCAAGGACGAATGCGACATTTCTCCACAACCATCTGTTGGGAATTATGTGAAGTTCGAATTATGCTGTTGTTTCTGCTGAATGGATTCTGCCGATGTGTATGGATTCTGCTGAAGACATAGTTCTGCTGAAGATTAGTTTGTTTCTGCGGAAGTTGTTATTCCGTGTTTAGTATATTTAGTTTGGATATACATGAGCTTTATTAGGAAGTGATTGTGTATATCTTATTTAGTTTTATGTTTATACGTTTCTTGGGAAACGGTTTAGGGTTTTGTTTAGGGTTCCTTGTCTATAAAAGGAACACAATAGAATGGATTATGTACGTGAATATATTAGACGTTTATAAGTTATTAATATAACGATCCATAGAGGATCAAAGAGTTCTTAGTTATCTGTGTTTCATACTTGTGTTTATATTCCGCTACAGAATACAAGTTGTAGAGATTTTCTTTTAGTTTGTTTGTGATTACACAAGCGATACTAACGATCTACGAAGCTCAAGATTTATCAAGGTCTTCTAGTTTTCAAAAAGTGGTATCAGAGCCTCGTGAGAGTCTCTACGATACTAAGGACAGGTTTTTCTAAACACTAATACAACCAAAACAAAACTCACCATGCCTGGATCAGACGTTGATGCTAAAATCACCAACAACCAAAACACCACCCATCTGCAACACCTAAGTCTCTCTAACAGCAATGCTAAGTTTCCTTACCTAAAAAGGGAGGAGTATGACCTTTGGGCGATGAAAATGCAGAACTGGATCTCCAACATTTATTGGAATCTATGGGAGATAGTGCTGAAGGGAAACAGTTTGAAGAAAACTACCACTGATGCTGCTGGTAAGATGACTTATGTTCCTCCCAAAACTGCTGAAGAGTTACTGGCGGTTCAGAGAGAAACCAAGGTTAAAACCATTCTTCTTCAAGCTATTCCCGAGGATCACTTGAGTGATTTTCACTTCATGCAAGATGCCAAGGACATATGGTTAGCTATTAAGGCGAAGTTCGTGGGAATGAGGAGTCTAGGAGAATGAGAAAGTCCATGCTTAGACAACAGTTTCAAGACTTTCAAGTTTCTGAAGAGGAAGGAATTCATAAGGGCTATGACAAGTTTCACAAGATTTTAAGTCAGTTAAATCAGCTGCAGGCAAAGCCAAATAATGATGATTGTAATTCTAAGTTCTTGAGGTCTTTACCTTCACCCTGGCTACAAGTGAGCATTGCTTTAAAAGCAAAAGGTGGTTTGGATATGCTTACTTTTGATGAGCTGTACAACAAACTTAAAGCTCTTGAACATGATGTAAGAAGTCCTTTTAGATCATCATCTACTGCAAGTCACACAACATTCGTTGGATCCTCTACCCCTAAGATGAGTCATGGTCCAAGTCCAACTTACTCATCATCATCTTACACTACCACTCCATCAAGTTCTAAATCTGGAGGTATAATGGAAGATGTGCTTGGAACCTTCTTTGCTGATTATGATCCTCGCAGAACTGGCCTATGAGGATTTAGATCGGGTGGATCCACTGGAGATGGAAGAGATGAAGCTGAAGTGGCAGGTGGCTATGCTGTTATGGATATCAAGAATTTTGAGCGCAAAGTGGCGAAGGTTTGGCTTCCAAGGAAGAGATCCAACGAGGTTTGACAAAAGGAAGGTCAAATGCTTCACATGTCAACAGATGGGTCACTTCTCCAGAGAGTGCAAAGACAGAAAAACTGGTGATGAGACGAGATACTCTACTTATCGGCAGAATCAGAGGGACGCTGGAACTTCAAAGGGATCAGCAGCTTTGGTCACTCTTGACAGCAATGTGGACGAACAACATGAGCAGAAAAGAATAATGGTCCTGACATTGATAATGTTGGTTTGATTGCAAGCTGTACTTCATAGGATAGTCATGATCGATTGCCTTGATGGGCATCTCTCAGGTACAAAACTGTTTGTTTGGTTGTAGTGAGCGTTATAATGAACTCAAAGAAGCTTATGATATTTTGAAACCTAAATATAATGAATACTTTGTAGAAGTTGAAGCTTATAAACAGGCTTTAAAACACTAGAAAGACAAAAGGTTTGGTTTCAGAAGAATCAAATAGCTTATGATGAGAAAATAAGTGTGTTGGAAAGGGATCTTGAATGTGCTAAGAATGAGTTAAAATATTCTGAGAAGTTGAGAGCAGATGTAGTGTCAGAAAATCTAGAGCTAAAAGAGAAACTAGATAGGAAATTGCTAGGCATAATGAATGGTTGTTGAATGGAAACAAGTTAGCTAGTCATATCTATGCTAGTCAAACTCCAAATACTTCTATAGGATTAGGCTTTAAGAAGTATGTAGGGTTAGAAGCTAGGGATGACACACGCAAATCTACACCAACAGGCCTAGCTAATTTTGTGAAAGAAGGTGCTCTACATGTCTGACGTGGACCTATTAGAGGTGAGCACATGCCCATTGACCTTTCCATTACTGTTGACTTTGATGGATCACACCATCTCTATGGCAAAAGGTCAAAAGACTTGCCACCCTGATACTTCTTCTAATGACTTTGTCTCTTGTGTTAACAGTGACAAGTCCTCCGAGCAAGGGTCTACAGAGTGTGATTCAAATGACAAGTCTGACCTTCCCAAGTCTTCACCCTTGCCTGCACCCAAGACTACCAATAAGCATGTCGAGTTGCCAAGGAATCCTCTTCCAAGACAGTTGTCTCTGAAGACTTGCCTTTTAATTCTTTGCATAATAATACTGTTAAAAACAATTCTTTTCATGGTTTTGGTTTGAATACTTCTGCTTGTAATAGAACATCTTTTGGTTTGAATAAATCTTCTAAACAGAAGACATGTTTTGTGTGTGGAAGTAAATTTCATTTAATTAAGGATTGTGATTTTCATGAGCAAAGGATGGGTAGGTGTGGTGATTCTAGGACATCTAGACCAATGTGGACCAATGTTAATGCTATACCACCTTATGTTCCACAAGCAACTTATACTAATTCTCCTTTTCATTGGAGAAGACCAGTTGCAAAACCATATGTACAACCAACAAGTTCATATTTTAAGAATGGTTTTGGCCCGATATGTTGACTCAATGACTAATGGGAAAGGGTACGGATATCAAGTCCTCAGAAGTTGTTCTTGGAATAAAAAGGGACCTAAATTTCAATGGAAACCCAAGAACAATAGTGGATCCTATACATCTGCATGGCATAATTCCTATGATCCACAAGGCGTGTTCAAGTCAATGACTTGAGCCTCCATAGTGTACTAAAATTTTGTATTGTTTTTGTTGTTGTAGAATCATCCTCTTAAGCATAAAGATGTTGGCATTGTTGATAGTGGTTGTTCAAGAAGTATGTCAGGAAACAGGATATGATGCATAACTTTGTATCAATTGAAGGAGGAGGCAATGTAACCTTTGGAGGAAGTGATGGAAGAATTACTGGGAAAGGGACCATCAAAACACCTCAACTGGACTTTGAGAATGTATACTATGTCAAGGAACTCCAACACTTCAATTTGTTCTCAGTCTCACAAATCTGTGACACCAAGAACAAAGTACTCTTCACAGAGAATGAATGTCTTGTGCTATCTAAAGACTACAAACTCCCGTAAGAAACTTCATTCCTGAAAGTTCCTCGAATCACAATCTTTATACATTCAACTTAACTGATGTTAAACCCAGAAGGTGATTTAACTTGTTTGGTGGCAAAAGCATCCTTGGATGAGTCTACCAAATGGCATAGGAGGATGGCCCATGTCAACTTCAAGACCATAAACAAGCTCTCTAAACTGGGTCTTGTTGAAGGTCTTCCTTCCAAAGTCTTTACAAATAAGCATAACTGTGTTGCCGCAACAAAGGGAAAGCAACATAGAGCCTCATACAAAGTTGTTACTGCCAGGAGCATTATTTCAACCTCTTCAGTTGCTTCATATGGATCTGTTTGGTCCAACTCAAGTGAGAAGCATTGATCAAAAGTATTTTTGTCTGGTTATCACTGATGGTTATAGCAGATTTTGTTGGGTATTCTTTCTAAGGACCAAAGATGAAACATCTCCAGTGCTGAAAGACTTCATTACCCTTATTGAGAATCAGTTGAACAAAAAGGTTAAAGGAATTCGGTGTGATAATGGGACAGAGTTCAAGAATGCTATCCTTATAGAACTCTGTAGGTCAAAAGGGATCAAAAGGGACTATAGCACTCCAAGAACCCCACAACAAAATGGGGTGGCAGAAAGAAAGAATAGGACCCAAATAGAGGCTGCAAGATCAATGTTGGCAGACTCTAAGCTACCCACCATGTTTTGGACTGAAGCTGTAGGCACAGCTTGTTATGTACTGAATAGAGTGTCCATTACTAGACCACACTTCAAAACACCATATGAACTTCTCTATGGGAAAGTTCCTGCTATTCATTACCTTAAACCTTTTGGATGTCAAGTGACTATTCTGAATACAAGTGATCCATTGGGCAAATTTGATGAGAAAGCTGATGATGGTTCCATTGTGGGATATTCAGCTCATAGTAAGGCGTACATAGTTTACAATTTATCTGCTAAGAAGATTGAGGAGACATTGAATCTGAGGTTTCTAGAAGACAAGCCTAATGTTCTAGCACAGGGTCATGTTTGGTCTTTTGATCTTGATTACTTAACTGACTATTTGGGTTATTCTAGACATATGGTGAATCAAAATGCAAGTACTCAAGAGTCTCAAATTAACAATGCAGATACCCTGGATGCTGATTCTGACAGTGAGTTTGAAGATGATGAACAACCTATTGTAGTGCCTTCTTTCTCCCCTAACAATTTTACAGGTGACACTTCCAAAGTTACTTCTGATGAGAGTGAAGACGAGTCCAATTATGCAGAGGATCTTGCTAGGCTGAAGAAACAAGAGTATGCAGCTAATCTAGATGCTGAGAGGAATGCTGAGGAGAATGCAAGTGAAACAATAAGTGGAAACATCAATTTTACTGAACGTGATCCAGTTTCTCCTATCATCACCAATTCTGCTGAAGGCTATGCCGTTTCTACTCCCATTTCTACTAGAGTGTCCACAGACTTTGGAGATCCTTATACTCGTTTTCCAAGACCCTCCGATCTTGGTAATCATCAACCCAAAGCTGGAATCTTCACCTCACCTTCTTATGACACTGATTTTGAACCTACTATGACTAATCTTGATTCTTCCATTGAAGTCAACACCACTGCTACAAAAAGGATTCACAATACTCATCCACAGTCAAATATTATTGGTGATCCTAATGCACCTGTTAGAACAAGGGGTACCGTGGCAAGTTCTAAATATGGTCAAGTGGCTTTTATCTCTTATGTCTCAAATCAACAAAGAGACAATCACACAGACTATGAACATTATCTGTTTGCTTGTTTTCTTTTTCAAGTGGAACCAACCAGTTGTTACTCGTGCTCTTGAAGATTCAAGTTGGCTTGAGGCAATGCAAGAAGAGATGCAACAATTTCAAAATCAGCAAGTTTGGATATTGGTACCACTACCTGATGGCAAGTATGCAATGGGGACTAAATGGATTTCAAGAATAAGAGAGATGCAAGAGGTGTTGTCATTTAAAACAAAGAAAGATTGGTTGCTCAGGGTTATAGACAAGAGGAGGGGATTGATTATGATGAAGTGTTTGCACATGTGGCAAGAGTTGAGGCCATACGCATATTCTTGGCTTATGCATCTTACATGTGATTTATGGTGTATCAGATGGATGTTAAAGGAGCCTTCCTGTATGGTGAAATAGAAGAGGAGGTTTATGTCACTCAACCTAAAGGATTTGAAGACCCTAATCATCCTACTCTTGTTTACAAGGTTGTCAAAGCTCTATATGGACTACATGAGGCACCACGATCATGGTATGCTCGGCTTTCATCATTTCTGCTGAAGCATGGATATTGAAGATGTGCAATTGATAAAACACTTTTCCTGAAGAAGAATTCCACAGACATTATTCTTGTGCAAGTGTATGTGGATGACATTATTTTTGGATCCACAAAGGAAGCTTGGTGCAGGGAGTTTGAGGAGCTAATGAAGGGAGAGTTTTAGATGAGTGCCATGGGAGAAATGACTTTCTTTTTGGGTCTCCAAGTTCAGCAGAAACCTGATGGTATCTTTATAAGTCAGGACAAATATGTGAGGGACATATTGAAAAAATTTGGAATGGAGAGTGTAAGGACTGCCACTACACCTTATGAAGCTCCAAAGTCAAAGATCAACAATGAAATAGATCCACCTGTGAATGTACATCTTTACAGATCTATGATTGGTTCTTTGATGTATTTAACAGCTTCACGGCCTGATATTAATTTTGCTGTGAGTGTTTGTTCTCGACATCAAGTTACTCCACTTACTTCCCATCTCAATGCTGTTAAGAAGATCTTTAAGTACCTCAAAGGCCAACCTCATTTAGGCCTTTGGTACCCAAAAGAATCTCCATTTAAGCTGGAAGCATATAGTGATAGTGACTATGCCGGTGCAACCGATAGAGGTCCACTACCGGAGGTTGCCAATTCCTTGGAAAGAGATTGATTTCTTGGCAATGCAAGAAACAGACTATTATGGCTACCTCATCTACTGAAGCAGAGTACGTTGCTGTTGCAAATTGTGGACAGTTCTTTGGATTCAAAATCAATTGTTGGATTATGGGTATAACTTCATGAACACAACAATTTTTATTGATAATCAAAGTACCATATGCATTGTTAAAAATCCAGTTTTTCACAGTCGAACAAAACATATTGAAATCCGGCACCACTTTATAAGAGATGCATATGACAAACATTTGATAAAAGTGGTTAAAGTTCACACTGATGATAATGTGGCATATTTGTTAACAAAAGCTTTTGATGGACCAAGGTTTCAACACCTTGTGGTCCATATTGGTATGCTTAACCCTTAACTGTAAAGTTTAAGGGGAGGCATAGGCCTCAGGGGAGGCATATGCCTCAGGGGAGGATTTGTGTACACTTTGCATACTTTTATGTAATTCTTTTATGTAAATTGGTTTGATTTATGTGTATACTTTTTGTTGATTTTGTTCACTAACACTAACCAGCTAATGTAATCTTAGTTTGTTTTTCTTTGTTGGTTTGTGTGTTTCTTTGTGTTTGTTCTGTTTTGCAGTTTAGTTATTCAAGTTGGAATTTACCATGGTTGTTAATTTGGAATATGGTCAAGAAAGCTCTAAAGCTTGTTTCTATTGAATTTAAAGTGCTGAAGTGAGCTATTTGTTTCCATTGAAGACAATGTACTGAAGTTACAATGTTCATTCAAGAGAAGTACTGAAGCAAATTGTTCATTCATTCGAGGAACAGTTTACAACTTACAGCTTATAGAGTACAATCAACATCAAATGCAATTACAAGAAAAGAGCTATACATGATCTAATAATCCAAATCTTGTTTATATCATCTATTCCAACATCTAACAGGCTGTTGGATATGCATGATTGCTCACATCTTTCACACTAGATGTTGGATATGCATTTATCAGGACTTGCATAACCACCCATTCCTTCTATCTTGATGGCTGGATATGCATGGCCTGTACGACGAGGAAGCTAAGGATCAAAATGGGTAGGATGGATTGATGAAAACGATGAAGATGACGATGACCACACATGATGATGAAGAAAAATAATATGTCCTTTGTGATTCATCTACTGATTTCAACCAAAATGCAATCCATCCACCATCCCTAAGCACTTCCTTTATACGATGTGTGATGATGCACCAAAACCTGGTGCAGAAAGACCAAGAACCACCTCTCTATCCTTAGGGAGTGGAGGATTTCTGGCTCGTGGCTTTCGTTGAGGCTGAGGTGCTGAAGGTTGGGAGTAAGATGTTATCTCCTTATAGGAGTCATCAGAATTATCAGCAGATTCACTTGGATTCACTACACTATCATCTTCTGAAGAAGGGAGAAAGGGTGATTTTCTTGATCGTGGATATGGTTGAGGAAAGTAATGAAGCCATGGGTTTGAATCATCACTTGATGATGATGAGGATGATGTTGTGAGATCTATGATCTCAGGTTTAGTACTCATGACTGATTGTGGTTAATTTTGGAACATTGATGAAATTAGGGTTTGTGATGATATTTGGGGTTTTTGATGAAGTGTTATGTGTGCATTGGGATTGTTTTATAGACAGTTTCAAGACTTAATGAGATTTAATGCGTATGCGGGTGAAACAAAGAAAAGATATTTACTTGAAGCTTCTTGAATACGTGATCTGTTTCTGCTGATTAGTATTCTTCAGCAGATTGATTAGTGTTTCTACCGAAGTTGAAAGTTAATTTGGGGGAAAAGTAGCAGACACGCCAAGACACTGGTCAACATTTGACCAAAATTGGGAAACTACTACTTATTCTCTATTCGCATATCTTCGTCTCAAATTAAAAGTTTCCCTCATTACTCACATTCAAAACACTTCCACTTGTGTGACTCTTAACCCTAACTTACGAATTTTCTCATGGCGCTTCAATTCAAGCATGATCATAATAAAGTAGCTTTTCTGGGAACAGCTAAGGGTGATGAGTTGTATAGACCAATGGTAGAATTCTTACAGAGGTCCAAGATTCATTATGCTTTAACGCATTCTCCGGAAGTGATTTATGAATCATTGGTTAAACAATTTTAGGCTGCTGCTGAAAAGAGGAATGATACAGAGATTGTTGCAATGATTGACGGAACAGAGCATGTGGTGACAGAGGAGCTGATAAGAAGACAACTTCGTTTGGATGATGCTAATGGGATTTATCATTCTAATGCGGTGGATATTCTTGCTGGATTAAGAGCTATTGGATATCAGGGTGCAAGGACTGATATGTGGTTGAAGAATCAGTTGTGTCCTATGTGGAGATTTTTGGTTCACACCTTGCTTCAGTGTATGAGCAATAAATCCGGAGGATGGGATCAATTTTCTACGTATGGGATGTGGTATTGTTTGTCTTTCTCAGGGTTTGACTTATAATTTCTCTAAGTATATTTTTGATAATATGGTTGAAAATATAGATAAGAAAAAGCATAAGTTTTTGATGTACCCTAGGTTCCTTCAGATAATTTTAGACATTACCACACAAGCCCAAGTCTTTTATCCCATAGGAGCTTTATCTGCTAAACTATTTGCTTCGATGAGAACTAAGTATGAGGGGGCACATCATCCTTTGCTAGCGGCTATGTTGCCTCAGGGCAATGAATCTGCTGATGAGGGGAATGTTGTTGGTTCTCCACCTTCTACTACTGTTGCTACTTATGGGAATCCATCAGTGACAATAGATGAAGGCCCTTCTAATGCTGCTGAAGCACATTTTGTTGCTCCTGAACAACCTTTATCTACTCCTTCACCTAGTTCTAGTCCACCACCTACACAAGTTACTCTTGATGAGGTTGAGCATGAAACTGATAGACTGCCATCTCCTAGTCCTGTTAGAGATTCAGTTGATGATCATGTTTCATTCTTTGAGCATATTGATATTTCTTCTGAAAGGCCCGATGATGTTCCTATTACCACAGAGCAATCTGTTGGTGGAGCTGAGGACCCTATTACACTTACATCGATATATGCTCTAGTGAACAGGTATGCAGGTGAGGTGGCTGATCTCAAGGAGGAGCTTGCAGAGACCAAGTCTAATCTTCGTAGTAAGATTGTGGAATTGCAGTTGAAAGTTAAGAACTTGGAGGAACAACTTGGAAAAAGGGGCAAAAGGAGAATTTTGGTTTCTTCTGATGAGGAGCAAGAAGATACTCAACTTGCATCACTAGGAATTTTGGCTGATGCAGCTCTAACAACTCATGTTTCTTCTCATATTGCTGCTGAATCTTCAAAGAAAAAGGAACCTATTCGATATACTAGCAAAAGGAAAAGACTATATTTGAATACGGAATCTACTGAAGCTTCAAAGGGACAAATTGTTGCAGATGTGTCTGCTGATGTTCAAATGGAGGATATTTCTGCTCAACATGGTCAAGCTTCATTTGTACAAGAACCACCAAGTTCTCAACCTTCAACAGATGATTCTAAAGTGTTTCTTGCTGGCAGAATTTTTAACTTGGATTCTGATGTTGAAGTATTTTCTACACCTGTTAAAGCATTTTCTCAAAATGTTTCTTCTGAAGATCTTTTTGTGCATATTCCTCAAAATGATTCAGCTATTGAACCTTCTGACAAAGGAAAGGAAAATGTGATTGATGAAGTGATTGGTTCAGATCTGGTGTCTGAAGAAGAAAGGTCTGCTCAAGCTAGGATGTTTGCTGATTATGAAAATATGCGAAGAGTCGCGTGCAATGGCTGAATTTCTTCATGCTCAGTCTGATTCTAATTTGTCTACAGAGCGACAACTAGAGCTTGATGAATTATTTCCTACGATTACTGATGCTCAATGGGATGCCTATACTAATCAAGGTGCATCTGATCCTAATCTTGCTAAACGTACTTTAGGTGAAGCCTATGATAGTGAGAATTTTGTGGCTCAAATGGTAGCTCTTGGAAAACAAAAGAAGCTAGAAGCAGCTGCAAAGAGGAAGGCTATTGTTGCTCAAAGGAATAAAGCAAAACGGGAAAAACCAATGACTGTAGCTCAGAAGAGAGCTCATATGAGGAGGATTGTGAAGAATCATAGTACTTCTGTATACACTACTGACATGTCAATGAAGCAAATCTTAGCTTTATCTGATGATGCTTTGATAAGAAAGTATAATATGATTATGAAGTTTTCTTCATCTGGTTCTACTTCTTCTACATTGGACAGGATTGATAATACGTCTGATGTTCCTAAAGCAAAGAGAGCCAAGACAGTTGAGATTGTAGATAATTTTGATGCTGTGGCACCAAAATTAAGTTCTCCTGTAGTTAATACTGATGTTGAGGAGAAAAGTTCATCTGATATGGTTTATCTGCTGAACCTTCTACTGTTTCTTCTGAAGCTTCGCCGAGTGTTGAATCTATTGATAATTTGGGTGATACATTGAGTAAGAAAAGGATGACTAAAAGGAAACTTCGTTCCTTAAGGAGATCTGTGAGACTAGCTAGGAAACATATTTCCAAGAATATCCCTTTAGATCTCAAGGCTGCTGAGTCAACTTTTATTCAAGTAGGATCAGTTGATGTTTTTCTTTAAAGGAACACATGCTGTATTGATCAATTGGACAGCTGGGAAGTTTAATACTATTTATCGATTGGATAATTCTTCTATACAGTTCAACTTCTTGAAGGAAATCTTTCATGTGGTGGATAGACATGATTTGAAGATGCTGTATGAACATGTTACTCAGTATTATACTATTCATTCACCACAGGGTTCTGGTTTATATTTATTGGGTGATCTTCAAGTCTTGTTTGATTCTCATTCTCTAGATGGTAAAGGGTATTCTATTTGGAAGGATTCACATAAGTGGGAGATTGAGAGTTGGAGATTTTATCCTATGCCATGTGTTCATGTGGTTCAGACAAAATGTGGCATGATTTTGTGTATGTTCTCGGATAAGACTTATCCTTTGTCTGTTTCATTAATGGAAAGAATGCTTAGACAGAAGTTGGAAGTACCTCCTAACCCAGTTGGCAATGATGACCTTCATGCAGAACAATGTGTTGGATTGATTAAAACTCAGCTTCTGCAACATAAAGGTTTATCTTGATTGTGGTATTTTGTATCTTTTGTAATATTTATTTTCTTTATTTCTTAGTTAAAAAAAAAAAAAAAAAACTATATATTTGATTTTGTCTAACTTTTATTGCAGGTTCGTTGTATATTATTGCTGGTTATTAACTCACCAGATGTACTTTGTATATATCAAAGAGTTGGCTAGTCCAAAGGGTACAGCTTTGGTAAAGACACATCAAATCTGTTGATAGCTGTAATGGTTTGCTCAAAATCATAGGGTTTGCAACCACCCATGCTTAATTGCTGAGTGTTGTATGGTCATCAATTCACCATGGTTTATTCCTTTTTGGAATCCAAGAATTGACTAGCCCACATGTATATGGCTTGTGGTAAAGGCAGTGGAATACCATATTTGGTTATGATGAGTGTCTAAATACTCATCATTTTTGTACCGTTTAGAATGCCAAAAACATCTGAAAACACTCAGAAATGTATCAAAATGATAAAAATATCACAAATAAGTGTTTTATGTGTTTCAAATGCAAAAATACCAAAATCAGATGAAAAATGTATCAAGTTTGCATAATTGGCAGTTTTAGTCCCCCAAGTTTCAAAAGTTGTCAAATCTGGTCCCTGGAATCCAAAAATGTGGAGTTTTATCATTCAAGGTCCCTGAAATATTCTAAATTGTCAAAAATGGTCCTTGAATGAATCTTTGGGCAAATGACAGAAAAGGTCCCTAAACTTTGAAAAATGTCATAAATAGTCCTTGGGTATTTAAAAAATGGAAAACTATCAAATTATACCCTTGTACTATTTACATGTTACAATTTAAGCCCTTGTGATAACTTTGGAAAGTTGGCAGGTTCAGCCCCTCAAGTTTGCTAGAATTGCATAAATGGTCCTTGTGTATACAAATCCAAACCGGATCCTATATTAAACACAAGCCCACTCAAATAGCTGGCTCAAACCCAACACAAGCCCAAACCCTTGACCCTTGACCCCCCATTTGAACCCCCCGTTATTAATATCATTCGGTCAAAATAAGTCAAACCCGCCAAACCAGAAACACTGTTCATCTCATTCACCACGCCTGTAAACCCAAAACCAGTGGTTTCTCCACCACCTCCACCTCATCACAGCTGTCTAAGCCACTCATACTCACCCCTTTCCACCTATACACTTGCCCACAACGCAGTTAATGCATCTCCACCACTTTATCTTCAAAACCATACTTTCCCCTGTTTTTCTTTCCAAATATTCCAACTAGGCCAAATACCTTTTCCTTTGTGTCTCCTCAACATGTACAAGCTTCCAAAGTGCATTAATTGCAAAATTTCGGCTGCAAGTTATATAAACTACTTTTGGCGCCAAATTTCATTTAAATGGTTGAGATGAGTTTGACTGAATCAATGGCCAAGATTGTTGATGGGAAAGATTCAGAGACATGTGGGGAGTCTAAAAGATCAATATAAAGAAAAGTGAAGCAGAGAAGAGATAGATAGAGAGTAAGTTTTCTTAATATATGTCGTTTTAGTAAAATATCAATTTCCAGTGTAATTTTAATCTTTCAAGTCTTTGTTTAAGTATTAGCAGTGTATTGTACAACTTTTTAAGCAATCAATTTCAAGTTTCAATATCATTCTCAGTTTATGCAATTTTCAAGTTCAAAATCTCAATGTGTTCTAATGTTGTTGTTAGTTGTTATTAAGGACTGATAAGCCCACATAAGCTCCTAGATAGCTTATTTAAGCTATTAGAAACTCATAAAAGTCAGTTTAGAAGCAAAAAGAAAAAAATACCAAAAATACCAAAAAAATAGTGAAAAATCAAAAATCATGGAAAGGAAGATCAAGAAGCTGGAGCAGGGTTAATAATGGATTGCCCTTTGGTTTAGAGCTTCTTGGGAAGCTATAGGTTGTGATTTCAGTACTTGGTTCTCAATTTTCACTTGGAATCCAACTTGTAAGCCTTTTACTCATTTTGGCATTTCACTGTTTGAGTCATTCATAAGCTTAAATCTTTGTGTCTTTATGTTCATTAGTTATAGCTAAGTAGAATTAAGAATTAAAACAAGTTACTTGCTTATTAGAATATGTATTTACTCAAAATCTTATTTTAACAGTTAAATTAGCATAATTATCATTTCTTAGTTTAAAGATGTTATTGTTGTTGTTTAGTGCTTATTTAGTCTTAATATATTATATTATAAAGTCTGGAATCAAATTCATGGTCTGAATCTTTGGAATCATTTGAAAATCTTGCAATCAGTCTCATAAAGGACTGTTTGGTTTTGATTTGTTAACTGTGTTAGAAAGTATTCTATACTTTGTTCTTGTTTGTGGCATATCTCATTAGGTCATATTAGCTCATATAGACAAGAAAAACCAGTCCTTGTTAGTGTAAAAGTCAAAATCACCTTTAATCTCAATCTACTTGCTAACTGTTAGGATTTAGGCAATAAAATTCACCACAGTAGCTTAAAACTTGTTAACATAGCTTAATATAATCTTATTATACCATAATATAACATAATAAGTGAGTAGGATCAATCACAAATTCATATTAGTCAACCTTTAGTATAAATCAAAAAGTCAAAATTTGTAGTTTGGTAGTTTTTGAATAAAATAGATAAATTTATATAGCACTTAATATTAGTTTTCAACATTTGAGCTTTTGGGATATCAAAATCTAGTTGCTCATCTTCCTAATAGTATTTTTTATAATTTCTGCCTAGCTTATTTAGCAGCTTATTTTCTAGCTTCTTTTTAGACCTTTTTCAAATAGGTGCCCTGTGCACAGTTTAACTAACCATTTTCACAAGCTCATAAAAAGCTTAATAGTAAACCATAGCTTGTGAAATTTGGTTCTTTGGAAAGCTAACCTAGCTGTCTTGAAGTTCCAAGCTTAATATTTCATTTTCTAGCTTATTTACTAGGGCTGCAACAAGCTTATTGTTTGTCCCATTTCTGTGTAAAACTGCAAACTCAGTGTTTACAAGCTGCTTTCACAAGCTCACACAGAGCTTAATAGTTGGTCAAAACTTGTACACTTTGTTTTTTTTGGAAAGCCCACCAACCCAGCTTGTTGACTCAGTGCTTATTTTGAGCTTAGGAACTTTTGCCCCTAGCTTAATCTTGTCTACAAGTTCTGTGAAGGACTGTTTGGGTAGTAGGATTATCATAAGTGCTTATTTGCTTATTAGAGCTTTTCAGTGTGATTATTTGTGTCTTTTAGCTTAATATTAGTAGCTTTAGTTTGTTGGTAGCTTATTTCACCTTTGGTTCCATCTTGTAAGCTTATTTGAGCTTGAAAAATCCAAAATAAGCTTATAAGCTCACTGTTGAGATTTTTAGCTTCTAAACAGCTTATTTTTAAGTTCTAAAAAGTTTGTCTTTTTAAAAGTTGTTTATATTTAGTAGCTTAATCAGTTTCAAAAAAGAAAAATCCAAAAATAAAATAGTTTGCAAAGAGCCAGTGCTGGGATTCGAACCCTGGCCACCCAGCTCACCACACACACACCTTACCAACTGCCCTTGGGTCTTTGACTGGTATTCCTTTGCACAATTTATTACTTAAGTCATTTTTGTCCATTTAGCTTATACGATTAAGTTAGCTTATTTTCAGCTTATTTAAAGAAGCTTTTACAACTTTTGTATTTTTCTTATCTTTGTATTAGTATAAAGTATTTTATAAAAAAGTTTCAGATTTTTCTTAATAGTTTTAGTATTTTTAATCATTTAATTAGTTAAAAATAGTATTTAATTCATAATAAAAAATATAAAAGTAAAAAAAATATAAATCTTTTTTCTAAAATTTTCTTTTGTCATATAGTAAGTAAGAAAATTGTTTTTACACTCGTAGGACTTTTATTTTACAAATTTTACGTTTTATCTTGCGCACTCGCGTAATTTTTACATATAACGCGCGTTTTCATTCTAGGTCACGTTTTTAGGTAATTTAGGTTTACGCTTCAATTAAAATAGTTTATTTAAGTTATTTTGTTTTATAAATCAAGAAAAACATCATTTTAAAAATAGTGATAGCGTTTATTTAATATATTTTAGCCTTTTAATTTTCTTTAATTTGCATTTAAGCCCCTGTAATTTACAAACTTTCTCTTTAGGTGTAATTATCATTCACAATCCTTACTGATCACTATCCTTAGTGATTATTCGACATCTGAAAGTGTTAAACACCATTAATCCTCCGTGGGACTTAACGACCTGTGGAAACACTATACTCTCTAGATCTTAATTGCATTGTTTCTAAGCTGTTTGAAGTTTATTACGGTTGACCATTCACAAGTGGTTAGCTTGTGTGATAAACTTGACCGTTTGGGAACCAATCAGGTTATCAGTTCACCAATTTTAAGAATTGACTAGTCCTGAGCAAACGGCTATAGGTAAAGACATTTCAAATCCGTTCATGGTTGTTGATTTTCTAATAAATCAGATGATTATCAGTGTACCATGGTTTTCGAACTTAAACATTTGGTACTCCAGTAGTGATGGCTATTGGTAAAGAGACATCAAATCCATTATTTTCAATGATTCACCTCTCACAGGAGTTAACACACCTGGATGTGATGAGAATAGTATGAAACTACTATGTTTTGATGTACATGTTGTCATTTGTTGCTGCAAAGATCTGAAGTTTCAGAGTTTTTTTTTCATCAAAGAGATGATTTTGTTTTGTTTCTTTGCTGATGATGTTCGAGTACAATCCTCTAGTGATGCAAGGTTAAAGATCTATCAAGAACCGAACTTAACCAAGTCAAATTCCAATTTAGGGAGGATTGTTGGGAATTATGTGAAGTACGAATTATGCTGTTGTTTCTGCTGAATGGATTCTGCCGATGTGTATGGATTCTGCTGAAGACATAGTTCTGCTGAAGATTAGTTTGTTTCTGCGGAAGTTGTTATTCCGTGTTTAGTATATTTAGTTTGGATATACATGAGCTTTATTAGGAAGTGATTGTGTATATCTTATTTAGTTCTATGTTTATACGTTTCTTGGGAAACGGTTTAGGGTTTTGTTTAGGGTTCCTTGTCTATAAAAGGAACACAATAGAATGGATTATGTACGTGAATATATTAGACGTTTATAAGTTATTAATATAACGATCCATAGAGGATCAAAGAGTTCTTAGTTATCTGTGTTTCATAATTGTGTTTATATTCCGCTACAGAATACAAGTTGTAGAGATTTTCTTTTAGTTTGTTTTTGATTACACAAGCGATACTAACGATCTATGAAGCTCAAGATCTATCAAGGTCTTCTAGTTTTCAACACCATCCAACGCGAGTACATCAAGTCATTATTACTCTTCATCAGAAGCATTGTGATCCAGGAACGTGTAGAGGACATTCAGCTTGCTGTCGAATCTTACCAAAAACGGGTCAATCTCACAAAACCTCAACTAGACCTTCCCGACATCAACCGACTTCCTCAATATACCCTTATCAAGAAACCTTTTGGAGTAGTCTACAGAAGTGAACTACACCACAACTGTTTCATGGCGTGTAAATAGCTTAACAAGTTTGGGGATCACAAGTTGAAGAAAGTTAGGGACGGGCTAGCATACAGATTGAAAGAGATTCATGACAGGATCGGGTCACCGAAGCGATGGAATTCGAGGGAGAGAAGGGATGTAAAGAATATCATCACGAGGATTGATGAAAGGTTGTTTAGAAGGGATCAGCTCTTAACATTGGAGAGTTTCGTTGGTGGTCGTCCAAGCATATCTCTCACAGGCTACCAACGTCCATAACGCATTCTTGGAGTTATTTCTGGAATACCTGAGACTCCTGGTACCCCTTGATCTATTTCTTTCATTAACTGTTTGGATGTGTGATTTTTTATCTGACAATGGCTTGTGCACACATAACAGTGTACAACCCATACTTGTAATGAAAGGACCCTGTGGTACGCATCAGTGCCACAATCCTATAAAAGGAGCGAAAGCTTCTTACTTTTGAGTAAAACTTATCAAAACTTTCATTTTTCAAAGTTTTGCTCAAAAGAACAAGTACTTCCCCTTATGATTTTCAAAACCTCAAAAGTTAATATCACTTGTTGAGGGGGAGTATTTGCTTAAAATCTTTGTTCACAAAATTGTTCTTAGTGGTAATCTTCCCACAAAACTTGAAATGGACATATTCGATATCAAAATTTCATCAAAAATAATATTTATATGCCATTTTTGAGGGGGAGAAAAATTATGTGATAAGAAATATGTTGTGAATTGCTATTGAATCTTCGTGATAAAGACTTAACCAATGAATTGACGAGCTCTTAAATGTTAGTAACTCGAAAAGACTTATCCGGGACGGGTAATAATTTCAAACTAGTTCCCTAGTGATGTAAACGTGTCTCGCAAAGGACTTGTCTTAGTAGAATGTACCATTCGAGAAACTCTTGATAGACATGAACTTTGACGGGTTTGACAACCTTTCGAGGTTTGTCCACACCTTCAAGGTAGTTATTAGAGCTAGTTGTCACCTAAAAGCTGACAATGCAACTCTTTAACTATGAAACGTAACCGCGTCTCGCGGGGAATTGTCTATCTAGAGTTGATCAATTCAAAAGTGCGCGCTCTTCTCTCACCATGCAGATTTCTGTCAACATACTTAAGCACGTGTGGAGGGGGAGTATTTATGCAAAATCCTAAACTCTCAACAGTGGTACAAAATGCTTTTACTCATAACCACTTTGAGAGATTTTCATGAAATTGGTTTTATGGCAACATAGGTTAGTCATGGAGTTATAAGGTGACTAAGGTTAGGAATAACCGTCCTATGATCCGCCAGAGCCGGAGGGATCTACCCAAGGACACCACCAATAGTTAGAATTAGAAGTCCTTAGGTATGATTATAAAAAGGAGAAAATGAGAATCGGAGAAAGAAGGAGTTGAAGAATTAAAAAGAAAAGTAAAGAAAAGGGTGATAAGAAATAGCCCTCCAGATTATTCAACTTAGGGCAGACACCGAGTTCAATTCATATACTACTGGTTGTCACTTGATGAGACCGGTATTGAAGATTAAAGTCATCATGGACCCAATGACGTATGCACTAAACCTTCTTATCCACTCAAGTTTCTCTCAACGGAAGCTTGTTTCATTCTCACTGGGAACCCTACGTAAACTATCGGCTTTCTCTTAGAGATTGCTGGTATTGAAGAAGGAGACCCTCTCCCTAGTCTCCGCTCAGGAAAACCAAAGTGCACTATTGAGTCTAGAGCAACGAGATTCATCAAATGATCTTTTAGGGACACTTGACATTTCATCACTTGTCATTCAACAATAAGAACGCAAGTGATACAATTATAGAGTCCTACACAGATCTTACCAATCTGTCGAGAACATTTATGAGGGGGTCACACCTGTGATCCTCAGTGATTGAATGGAAACTCCTGCCAGGGTTAACATCAAACAGCCCTGACAGCAGGTCACTTCGGTAACTCCTTGTGGGTTAAGCTTAGTGTGTCTCAAACGGTCTATAGTCGTGGGGTGATGCTTCGGTGTACCTCAGCGACTCACCTGAACTGTAGATATACTTCGGTATATCGCGTTATCTCACTTGTGGGACTCCAGTTCAGGAACAGCCTTTGTCAGAATTAGAGATGTGTTTTCACACTATGCTGTTAACACGCTCGAAGTTCAAACTTGTAAGCGTTGGATTCTTTCTAAACCATGTTTTATGTTTTCTTCTTATGGATGCTCGCGGGAGGAAGAGATCGTGCAGATTCTCCTCATGCTCATACCAACCACAACATACAAAAAGTTCTCTCACATTCAAAGGCAACACAAAGTCAAAATGATTCTTCATCAATCAAATAATCTACAAAGTTCAAAGACTTAGAGAACTACATCAACAATGCAATCCAATGTCAAAGAGTGTGTGAGCATGTTGGAGAGAGACGTGGAGACACTGGAGCAATGAAGCGGACCTTATGTAGATAACAACAACATACTATCACTGCCACCACAAAGAACAAAGATCAAAGAACAAAGATTATGAAGACGTCAAAGCTGAAAAACTTCAAAGTAAACAAGATCCCTACACTGGGGAGATTGTTGGAATCAAGGCACTTCTTCTCACAAGAAAGAAGAATGTCAGAAGACGTCAAAGCTACTATTACATCAGCACCTACAACGTTATCACTCAAATCATTAATCACCAACACTTAGGGGGAGATTGTTGGAATCGTTAGTAATTAATATGTAATAGTTAGCTTAATTAGGCCTTTATGTTTGTTACTCCGTATTATGCTAAGGCTTATGTAGAATGCCCATAAGCCTTGGCCCAAGCCTAATAAGGAAAGGAAGGGAACTTGCATGTTGCCCTAGTTCCTTCCTATAAATACCTCATGTAAACCATCCTTAGATGGTTGGTTGTTCACTTTTCTCATTCACTCTAAGCATAAACCTTTCTTCATTATATTCGTGTGTTTGGCTAAAGTGTTCATCCGATCTCTCTTACCTTATTTCTTATATTGATGCTTGTGTTACATAAATAGTGACCTAACAAAAAATTTCATTATACGAAAAAATAAACAAAAAATAAGTATGAACGTGTAGTGAATTCAATGAGAGAAAACGAATAAAATAAATATGCACGTATCAATAAATTAATATCGTTAAAAAAACTAATGTTCAAAAGAATCGAATTACATAAAGTTTATAATCTATGTAGAACCTCTTTATAAATAATGTTGGTTAAAGAGTTGGTGTATTTGCCGTCTTTGTCACAACACAAAAAATTTAGACCTCTCTTGTTTTTTAGTCTTGAGACAACCACATAAAGTTGTCTTTGTCACAAGACAAAAACTTTAAAGCTCTCTTGCTTTTACTCTTGAGACGACCACATAAAGTTGTAAGTGTGAAAAAATAGGTCTCTCCCAAAAAAGCCTACATTCGATAATGCTTGGCTTTGACATTTAGATTGTATTAAAATCCACATCTAAATCTGAGACTGTGTACGAACTATAATGCAATCTCTCTATCCCACTAAGTTAGGAAATCATTCGGTCATTCACTTTGTCAACATGCTTATATGTTGGTGCAATAATTGATCTATCTTGCAAAAAAGATGGATCCCAAAGATTTTCCTTCCAATTGTACATTGTAAAACAAAGTAATCACTTATATGCTGAAAAATGCCATACATTGTTTCCTATTGTTAGGCCCATGGTATGCAAAAAAAGCCCACAACCCGGTTTGAAATATAGTACTCCGTATCTAACTAAACCGATTTATGATTACATGCAACTAAATATTTGGTTGAGTGTAACTTGCACAATACACTCATTGCGGCACAAATATCAGATTTACTACCTAATCAACTTCCCCATCTCAAGGTTAGTAAATCTTTTTTTACACCTAACAACCCAACAATCTATAACTCTGTAAGTGTAAAATTTATAGCAATTCATCATCCAAATATTATGTTGTTTTCAGAATATTGTTTTGCATGTTTGATTTATATTTATTTTTTCTTCAAGTTCTTAAGAACAGTGCTTGATTGTAATGATCCCTAAAAATCGGTTTGACTGATATAGGCTTGAAAATAACTTAACATACCCTGTTTTAGTTGATAATAGATTGTGATTAATTAAGAATTTGTTATCTAGGGTATTTCATTCGGATTAATGTAAATTTCGTAATTTATATTTGGATTTTTTTATAAATATGTTATTGGACTCTTGCTTAATACTGATATATTACAAACATAGGTCACAAAGTTTCTGATAGGGTAGGATTTAGGAAATGGATGGCTATGATACTGATTAAGTACATAAGCATGATACTAAAAAAGTCGATGTTAGGTGCTTTCAAGTGAAGTGTTTACATCTATTTATAACATAATTGATTTGTAGTTACTGATTTGGCCCTTGTATGTTGATTTGGTAAAAAAAACATGTTTGATAGTTTTGTAGTAGGATGCCATTTGACATTGATTAAGTACTTAAACATCATCCTATAATAGTACTATGTTAGGTGCTTCCAAATAGAGTGTTTTGCATATCTTTATAACGAAACTAATTTGTAGTTTTTGATTTAACTATTGTATGTTGATTTGGTCTAATAAACGTTCATTGTTTTTGTAGTAAGGTATCATTTGATATTCATTAAGTACGTAACCATCATACTAAAATAGTAAATGTTAGGTGATTTACAAAAACATGTGTTTACATCTCTGTATAAGGAAAATGATTTGTACTTTCTGTTTAACAATTAATGGAAGTTACATACATAGGCCACCAAGTTTATGATTGTGTAGGATTTGTGAAACGGATGCTTATGATGATGATTAAGTACATAAGCATCATACTAAAATATTATGCCATTTGATATGGATTACATAAAAAACATCATACTAAAAGATTAGATGTTAGGTGCATTCAAATGAAGTGTTTACATCGATTTATAACTAAACTGATTTGTAATTACTGATTTGCTGATTGTTAATCTTATTTGGTCTAATAACATGTTTCATTCTTTTTTTAGTAATGTGGCATTCGATATTGATTAAGTACATAACCATCATACTAAAATAGTATGTGTTATGTTTTAAAAAAAAACCTGTGTTTACATCTATTTACAACGAAACTAATCTGTAGTTACTGATAATAGCATGTTTCATTGTTTTTGTAGTAAAGTGACACTTGATATTGATAAAGTACATAACGATCATACTAAAATAGTAGATGTTAGGTGATTTAAATAAACATGTGTTTAGATCTCCGTGTGAAGAAACTGAATTGTAGTTACTGATCTGCACATTGTATTATTTTTTTTGTCTAAAAACATGTTTCATTGTTTTTGTAGTAGGATGCCTTTTGAATTTGTTGTTTGGCTTAACCGTAGAACGTATATGAAATCACAGGTTCTTCTAAACTATGGCATATCTAATTTTACAATTATAATCTTGTTATAATGGTATAAATTTAGCTTAAAACATGTATACTTGATAAACACCAATAGGGTTCGTGTGAAAGTTAAAATAGTTAAACCGCACCATTGTCCTTTTGCACTGAAGGGATACAAATGGACTGAATTTGCAAATGAGAGTATCGGACAACGTGTTAGGTTGCTGCATTTTATTCAAGAAGGAGATGACACATATTATGTGACAGGGTATGATGGTCATGGGGAGGAATTCGGAGGATACGAAGGAATAGAGGGACGTTATTCTCGGTTTCATAGTCGTGTTTGGGCATCATCATTTAGGCCTCAGGTATTACATTTTGTAGTTAAATTAAAATAGCATTACTTTACTATTATGATACTGTATTAATTACCATTTCGATAACTGGATATATAAAACTATTTTGAATTTTAACAAATGTGAGCTTTGTTTTCAGAAATTGCCGGGTTCTTTCTTAACTGGCCTAGGGCAAGCCGGGAATATTGCGATTAATGTTGAAAGTCACAGGTTTATAGTTCCTGTTAGCCGTGTTCAAGTGAATGGAGTTAACGTTGGTAACGAATATGAACTGTTACAACAATCTTGGGATGAAATTCAAACAACTTTGCGTTTGAAAGCTGGAATGCATTTGGTGTTCACAAAATATGTGGACACTGAATTTTGGATGATGGCTTTTAATAATGACGGGAGTCAACATACTGATGTGCATTTCTTTGGAGCAACACGACTTCAGCAAATACAACCTCCAATACCGCCTGAAGATAGAGGTGCGATATATATTTAGTTATAATTATATTTGTAATTCTTTGCGTTTAAACTTGTGACGATATATTTAGTTATAATGTTACTCGAAATGGTATGACAACAACTAATTTAACACTATGTGATGTAGTATAATATGTACATTATTGAGCAACATTTATATGGAAAGGGTATTAGTGATTATTAAGAAATTGCTTTTGTCTGATGTAACGTGTTTAACAATAATAGATCCTACGGTTTGTTATAATAATCATTTAATATTTTGTATTCAAATACTTAGTCAGTGGATAATAAAGATGATAACCGTTTTTTTAGATGATGATAGAATGTATCACATGTGTCGCTGGCTAGCTCATACAGATCGTTTTGGTAAATTCCGTGATGCATTCTATAAGAGGTTTTGTTATATAGTCGTTATGCAACGATTGGTACGTAGTATTATTATATATTAATTATTATGATTTGCGTGTTTAGATAAGTACTTAGTGTTATATTTTATTCTTAATAATTTGTAGAAAATACCGGCAGAGTTCTTAGTGAACCATCCAATGCACACATACTCTCATGCGTTGATGAAACACCAAAATGTTGAATACACGATGAATGTAAAGATGGAGTTTCACAAAGGAGAACCAGAAAGGACAAATCATATTAACATATTCGGTGCATGGAGCGAGTTTGCTGAAGAATGTCGATTTGAGTATGCTAATATGATACGATTCAAGTACATGTATCTGCTAACATATTTGGATGGAGAAGAGGAGGAGCAGATTCCAGTGTTTCATGTGTGTTAAAGTATCCTGTCTTATGAATGTTTGAAGTTTATTTTGGGCGTTAAGTATGGTATATACTAACTCTGAATCTCAGTAGACTATATTATGTGACCATTATATAAATATTACGTGGATTGTAAATGATGGTAGAAGGATTGTCAGTTTCACTTTTTTTTGAACTTATGCCTATGAAGGATTCTTAACTAAGTATGTAAAAATATTATTATAAAAGCTAATGCAGTGGATTCTATTATGGTTAACATAAGTTTTATTAAGAATATATATGCTTTAGTTTGACATATTTTTAACGTTGCTTATAGTTGGTCTGTAACCAAAACAATAAGGATTAATTATATAATTACAATGTAAACATTTGTAAACGACAAACGTTAAAACTTCATTCATATTGATTACCAAAAATTATAAGTTTTAGAAACTGAGAATATAAAACAAAACCAATAACTGAAAAGAACTTGTGAATGAAGTATCAATCACTTATCGACACAAACTTCAGCATCAACACCTTTGTGAATAGAGATCGATTTGTCCTGGTCATAATCATGATCAGGAGTATGGTTGTGGTGTTCATATTCTTGGTTGATACACATCCAGATATCATTTTGATCATCTTCAACAACATCATCATCAACATCATCATCAACATACTTTTTTAATACAATGTTTTCTTCGTTGTAAACATGGTATTTACAATGAGTTATGCTATTTTGACCTACAACACAAGCCTAAATATATACCTAATGTATAAATCACTTGTACAATTGCATTAAGTACTTTCTCTCTCTAAATTCTCACCAATCAATTTTTTAAATCAACCATGATTTTTCATTTACAATGATTTTTCATTTACAATATCGGTTGATACAAATCCATTCCTCTTCCTCATCATCATAACGTACATTACTATTAACAGATTCGGTTGTTTTTGTAACTATTTGCATTTTGTTTTTTGGAAGACAATCCTATAATGAAAAAAAAAGGGATAGACGATATAAGTGAGTTAGTAATATTTTGTTATAAGTAATGTAAGTCATACCAATTCATCATCTGAAATTATTATGATAGGTGCCTCTTGCATCCAAAAATCATTTGCAACCTTAGAGTCAACTTCTTGCTGGTTATAATAAAACATACGAATGTTAAAACGATGTATTTCCATCTACATTTAAGTTGACAATAAAAATCATGGAAAATATATAAAGTAAAATACAAAAGTATATTCACCTTTGTTGCATTACGTTGATGATGATCCATGTGATATTGTTCTTCACAATAGTTTGACAAAATACTTGTAAAATTAACTTTTTAGATTATAGTATATATAGGCATGTAAAAGAAACTTAATTTTGGCAACGATATGCATATAAAAAATATATTTAAAAAGTAAGACCTTGAATATTAAAGTTTTTAAAAATTAAGAACAATAACAGTGTAAATTTGGAAGTTGTTAGTATGTATTTTCGTTTTTTATTACATTTATTAACTATTATATTTTATTTCTTAAAACAACATATGTAAATGTCTATGAGTTTTTATATATTTGAGTATTAACAATTAATGTTGTTTACTCCTGTCACCAATTATATATGATGTAACAAAAATTAAACGATTCTTCTATTTATTGAAATGATTTGATATATATTGTCCAAAAGTTTATTCTTATGCCATGAATTATTGTATTTAGGTTTAGTATTCATAATTGTTAATGTTATTTGGAAAAAAATGAAAGTTTAGTAAACTAATTGTTGTTTTAGACGTGTTACTAAAAAAATATGCATATTCAAATTTATATTTAACTAATAATAAAAGGAAAACAATTTATACAACAATTTATAAGATGATGTAAAGAAAAAGCATGAATATTCTTCATATTGATTAAACCTGATAATGAATAAAATTAGACAAATTAAAGGAAAACCATAAACTTGTATATTTTGGCATTTCATTTTTTGTAAAAAGCACATTTGTTCACAAATTTTTTAAATAAAATAAAAGAAGAGAAGAGTGAAAATATGCATAAAATAAGAGGAGATGAATGAAATTGAACCTTTTTATATCATGTTTCCGAGTAAGGAGAGAAAAGATGAAATAACTGATGATTTGACAATTATACCCTTGGGTGAAGAAAAAAGTTATGGTTTATATTAGGTCATTTAAGTATCTTTATCTATTTATAGCTTCATAATATAACTTCAATCTAAATCATCCCACTTTTGGAGATAAAGTTTTAGAGAGAAGTTTAGCCAAATTTACTCTCATATTTTATTTTCTTCTCTCTTTAAAAAAACTCAGAAACACAAATTTATTTTGTTTTCTACCCACTGCTTATTATATGTTATAAAATAAAACTCGGGAACACAATTGGAGAAGCTCTTATCACACCATAAACTTATATCCAATAACATAATCATATTCAATACATAAACAAATGTCATATAACTAATTTATTATCTCATTGTTTAGTTGATATATTAATGGAACATGTTTACTTTCTTCGTTTTATTTTTATCTCATTTTCATGTTCGTTGAAAAATAACTACTTCAATGATCAGCAAAATGTGATGATACACAACTTATAAAGGTGAGATTCGCAGTATTTTACGAATTTATTCGTAACATAGTCTATTTTATTATTAGAATACCATCATTTTGTAAGCTACATAATACTCATTTTAAAAGTTGTATTTGTGGTATTAATGTATTTTTAAAACGATTATACATAATAACAAAAGCCAAATATATTTGTTCTATCAATGCATATCATCATTGCTAAAAAAAATTGATATTCGTGTATAGAGAGATTATAGCTATGATTTAAGTCTCCATTATAGACCCAAAGACTTTTCATTTACTACTATCCATCAAATCAGGTTCTCCTCCTTCTCGAATACTCTATCTCAATAACAGGTTTGGTGTGTCTTATGTTAATTTTTTTTCTTTTGTTGTTGTTGTTGGTAAGTTTGTTACTCTGTTACACCTATTTGAACGATTATCTCATTGTTAGAATAAAGATAAAGTTGATCTAAAAACTAACCAAATGATGTGTCGATTTAGAATGCATGTGTAGTAGAGTTGTAGAGTTAAAGAAGTTAGTTATGATATTGCAGCCTTCGATCATAAGAAATAGGGTTTTTAGTAAAAGTAGGCATGATCAATGTATAAGTTAACATAATCGGTTAAATGTATATGTATGGTCAATTTAGTAATATGAGTAATCATATTCTGGTTGATCTTAGGATTTTTTTTTAGAGAAACTTGTTTATTGGACTATATAATTTTAGTTTCTGCATATAAGATATTTTGAAGGATACTCACTTTGTGGCGATATTACATTTCTTATTAGTATCATCTGTTAATGATACATGTTTTATGAATATCGGATTATGGTAATGGTCTTAGATGTTTCATATGGTAATTGTGAAGTAAAAGTAATGTTTATTCTTAGTTAGTTTTTTTTAATGAAACTGAGTAGCTCATTGGATGATATAAGTTAGAATAAGATTTCATATACTTATTTGTAAAGGTAAAAAGTCAGTCGTATTACGTTAATACAATGAAAGGAATATAGATAAAGTATAATACGATGTCAGAATATAGATTTCGTAAACCACGTTGGAGTATGATAACGGTTCGAAACTTCTATGGCAGAATAATACTTGTGTTAGTAGGCTTCTTTTGTGAATGAATAGGAAAATGGTTATTTAGATTAAAATAAACATGTAGGTATGCTAAGTTTTTGAAAATATGTAAGTTATTTCTCATACACGTTTCCTTTTTTTATTAAATAGAATGACGACTCAATTTATCGTGGAGGCAAACACACGAAACTTTCAAACATTGCAGGTAATTTGCAACCCTTGTTACCTATAATAGATTTGATCTAAATTTCCCAACATGGATATCACAAAACTGAAAAGTAATTGCTGTAATACGTTTTAATGCAGATCCTTCCAGATGTGTTTACGGATGAGCTCTGCAGAGGCAGCAAATGGTTATATTTAATTCATAACAGACGTACAATGCACAAAGTATGGCTTAAGAAATTAAGTGGTAACCGTTATGCCCTGCACTCAGAAGAATGGAAGGAATTTGTTAATAACAACAGTTACAGGAATGTGGCAATTCTACATTTTATTCGTCAAGGAGAAGACATGTACTACGTCACTGCTTATGACAATGCTGGTGCTGAAATTGGTGGATATTTAAATGCTGATATAGGACCTCGTCAAAGAAGATGCTTTGGTACTTTGGGAAACCTTGACCAATCTGATGTAAGTACTTCATCATTAATCTATCGATGGTCATAGTTTAATGAAAATTGCATATACTATGATTAACACGTACTAACAAATATCAACATTATATTTACTCGTTACGCAGCTCCTTCCTCATCAATTTATGCCAGAACTTGAAAGAGTGCGAGTTATGGTTGGTGGCCGGCTGACTGCGACCGTAACACAGCGTCGCATTGCTCTTCCAGGTAACACGCACGACCATGTTTTTAGTGGAACTGGATGGAATTTACTGGTTTTTTTGGAAGGCCTAAAGGTTGGATCGCGTATGGTGTTCACTGAAATTGAGGAAGGTACTGTCTCGATGATCTCATTTTCTGATGCTGGCTTAGGATCACGTTTTGAAAATGTACCGCGTATAATTTTGAACGAACGTTCAAAAAAAGCACAATAGACAAAGGTATGTTTATTATATTTTAATTCAACATGTGTTTCGTTGTTTTTAAAGATTATAAATAATGTAGTTGCATCTTATAATGTCATTGCAATGTTTAAATTGTAGATCCTCGCATGAAACATAAATGTGAATGGTTTAATCACTCCGATCATGATGATGAGAAAGACTGCTTTTATCAAGACGTTCTGGATTACGTAACTGGAAGAGGACGGCTGATAAGAATATCGTATTTTTAATGTAATAGTATCGGTAGTCATTTATAGTATGATATTTTCTTGGATAGTAGATGCATTTACTTATGTTGCCTATTCGACATTGATTTGTTGAATGCAGACCATACCACATCATTTTGCGGGACCGTATGAAATGTATAAGTACCATAACGTAGTTCTGATATACCATGAAGAGTCTTTCTATGTGAACGTGGAATGGGAAAAACATAAAGATAGGCCTGACAGCAAAAATCATGTTACCATAAAAACTAATTGGAAGGAACTTGAGAAGAGGTGTGAGTGGGAGAAAGACAAAACGGTAAGGTTCAAACTTATGAGTATGGTCAAAGATGATGCTGAAACGGTTGATGCACACAAACCGGTGATGATTCCATTGTTCCATATGTATTAAACGAAACTGCTTTGGGTATTTGATGTATTTTGTTACTGTCTCAGCCGAAACTGTTATGATAAAGGCTTGGAACATCTTGAATTACTTGTTTTATTTGATACTTTAGGATTAATTTCAGGGTGCTTGTGAATTTGACAATAGTGTTTTGATTCACCGTTCTGGTAAGGCGGTTAGAAGTTAATGTGTAATATGTTTGGGACGTAATATTTCAGTATGGTTTTGAAATGGCCACAGACATTATATTATGTATCTGGATGATCCATACTATTATGAATCAAATTTCTATTATGTATATGGATCCGTACTTTTAAAGAAGTTGTAGTTCACGATTACGTATAACGTGATATGTGATTTATATTATGCATAATGCACTTATATAAATAAGTTTGATTCCAAGCTAATACACATATTATTTGGATAATTATATCAATCATCATTATGAATGGATTATTGATGATAAAAATTGAAATAGCTACTTTCAAAACATGAAAGTGGACATATAAGTTTAAAGCAAAATGTTTGTTTTATATAGAAACGTTAATTAAGGGATTTAAACGATTTATAACTGATGTGCAATATTTTTTTTATTAATGCTAATATTTAATGACAATTATCATTGACGATTTCATTAATGGTAACATTGATTGACAATAAATGCATATTTCATAATAACAGAAAGAAATTTATAACATAAAAACGTTTCATATAGAAATATGCAAAATATCATTCAAAGATCGTGTTACATAAACCTAACTAATGAAAATAAATTCGTGGCCGAATACATTTATTATTGAAAATGAAAGAAACTAAACTTGCGAAGAATGATGAGGATATTTCAATCATCATCGCTAAAGAAGTTTAGATCCACAACGTAGTCATCAGTTAACTCATGACTTAATCATAGCATCTGTTTTTAGGATCTTTGACTTAACACTGTTGAGAACTTGTTGACACTCTTGAGGATCTCCAACTTTTACTTTAAGCCAGTTGAGAAGAATTGATTCGTCTAACTCATCTGTTAAATCAAAACAACATGAAAGATCATCTTAATATGAAAACATATTCCTGTATATAAATCATAGTACAAATCTTATATGCGATACCTTTATTATTTTGAGAAGATGAACCTTCTTTAAATAATGAAGCAAGAAACCTCAAAGCTTCATCGACTTTACTATTTGCCGATTGATTGTGTTGATCACGTACTCCATCCTTATTCTTTGGTTGAGTCACTTTTTGTTTCTCATCAACGAATTGATGATGGGACTTTGAATTAGATTCAGGCGAATGTGATTTTGGATCTTCAAAGGTTTTAGGGTTTGATGAAGCCATGTGAAGATGATATGTCGTAATACATTTTTTGATGAAGCCATGTGGAATATATTTTAATGGGCCAGGTTTTTTGTACATTAAACTAAGATGGGTTTTTGAACAACACTAAGTTGTAATTGCTTTTACTGAACTCGTCTTGTAAGGGACGGGTTTTGGAAATTTCGAAGTATTAGTTATTGTTATTAAAGATATCAGAAGTAAATTGAACGAAAAAAATGAAACGATGCACATTGAAATTATTCAAAATTGATTTCATTCCGAAAATTGTCTTAAAATTATAAACGTTAATGTTGCCATAAAAATACACTGTTAAGCTATATTTGCCTGAGTATAAATAAATTAACAAATAACCAAGGATATCCGGATTTATCTATAATTCTTATACAAATAGAAAAGGACACAATCTGTTATTACGATATTGGCACACATCAATCATCATCTATAGAAACAAATATTATCGAATAGACATAAATAATTTTTTTAACATGACTGATTGTTTTTTCTATATAAAAAATGTATATTCCACAACTAATGTTGCAACATAGTTTGGATATCTTAGTTTATTAAATAATTTGTTTCCATTTTTGGCTATAACTAATTCACAAAAGATGGAAAATGTTGAGATAAGTAAAAAAACTATTTAGTCAATGCATTTCAAATAGGAAAACAATTGTTGATCATAAATTAACTGAATTCAAGAATAGCATAAAAATGTATTTGTGATAAAATCACAAAACACAAAACAAACTGTTTCCAAACCATAAAAAACAAAAAACAAAAAACAAACTGGAACAATTGTCTTTAATCCAATAGAAACAATTTGAAATCAATATTATTCAAAATATTTTGGGATGCTGAGATGCGAAGGAGAATGAAAATCAGTCATCCTTGTCATTGACCACTTCAACCACATCAATACTCTTAACTTTCTTTGCAGATGCATCCTCCTGCACAGAATCATCCAGAACAATCGCATCACGTTTTGTTTTTCCAGAGCTGCCACCTAACACGTTAGCATTTTCCACCTCTCTATTCACTTCTGGAGTGTGTTTTGCTTTTCCAGAGCTGCCACCTAACACTTCAGCTTTTTCCACCTCTTTATTCACTTCTGGAGTGTGCTTTGCTTTTCAAGAGCTGCGACTTACCAATTCCTGATTTTCAGCTACCTTCTTCACTTCTGGGGTGTGTTCCATGTTGAACGGAATGTTATCAGCATAATTGAACTTGCTTGTGGTAACAGCAGGGGTAACTGGAGTCTGCATTTCTCCATCATTTTCCTGGGATAAATGAGGTAAGAATGTATTATACAATATTAAGGTATACTAAATGAGATGAATAGAGAAGACTTGTAAGGGATTTAAAAAAAAACCTCATTGATGAATCCATGATTAAAAGTCTTTATCATATTTGCATCATCTGAAATCATCTTGACTTGGTAAACATGGTTGTTGTTGGTTATATTATATGAAGAATACAAAAACCGAAACAACATTTTTTTGCCAATAATGGGAACCAATTCATCAGGAAAGATATCACCAGCCTGATCTCCATACTTCGCCTTGAGCTTATAACACGGGATGTCAATCATCTTAGTGACAATATCTTCATACATCAAAAGAGATGCTGAGCCGGTGTCGTCAATAACACGAACGATTACTTTGTACCTAACATTCAACAATTTGGGGACTATAAGTATTTTACTGAAAAACAACATCTATGTATATTTTGATAAATTTAGCAAAAACTTACAAAACATTACCTTGGTGCAACATTGTTGATCTCTCTGCACTTTTTGCAAAAATACGTCTTAGTCTTGGATTTCTTTTTTGATGATGAAGATCCACCACTTTCTTCAGGTTCTTTGGCCACACAGCCACATTTCTTACAGGCAAGGAACCACCAACCATGTTCTCGACGCACCTTGTGTATCTTTGCGTATACGATACATTCAAAACTCTGCATAATATGATTTATAAATTAGTATAGAAAATTGACATCCATAGTTTTAATAATAATAACAGATAACTTACGTATTCGGATTCACGAATAGACCCAACCATTTTCCTAACAACATTTTCAAAAAACTCATCAGAAGTGATTTCTTTTTTTAATGGTGAAAACACATTTAGAATTATGTTCTTCTCCACATAACCATCCATTTTTTGATACCTATACACCATAACATAGTGATTCATGATCCAAGAAAAATGAACAAAGTGTGTCGCAATTATATTTATATTTGTAACAATAAGGTTTAAACCATTAGTTTTATAAAAGAAATACTTACATCTTTCTGTATACATTAATCTCTGGAATGTTATCATTGATATAAAGCTTAGTTGCAAATGCCCCATTGCTAACAGACAGCTTATCTACAGTAGTAGAATATAATCATTAGTAAATTTGAAGTAAAAAAACTATTAAAAAAAACATGAGTAAAGTATATAAAACATTTTACCATTAAAGTATTTGACTTTTCCTATTCGAAGGATCATTAAAACATTTCGCATTTTATCCAATTGTTATGCCAAACTGTTGAACCGTTCAACCCATCCGTCAAAGAAACAACAATCCAAAGTGACTCCACTGTATGATATTGAAATATGTAAGTAACTTAAATTTATCATTTTGTATAAACCAAGAAAAATAGTCTTACTTAACATCTTCCAAGGTGACAGTCCTTCTAAATTTTTGATTACCATAACTTTCATACGGTATAGGTTCAGATATGGATATTATAGTCCCAATGACATCTGGGTTTACATATATGTTATGTAAGTTAAAGCGTACAAAAAATGTCAACTCATCTATTATTATGCAAACTTTTTTTAATAAATATTTCTTACCAACAATATCAGATTCAAAAGCGCTTCCTCAGTAAAGTTCTGGAGTGGTTCAAATCTAAAACCACGCAGATATGGTCAAATGGAGCAACTCTTGTCATAGACGTATTCTTATAGAATCCGATTTTGTAACGGTGACTCAAAGAACGGAACTTTCCTCCATTCTCACCAACCCCAAAGCTTCCCAATTTGTAGCCGGATCCTTCATCCAAAATAGCTTGAAACTTGTTCATATCTGCTTTCTTAATAGAAGCCTGAATACGGTTTCCCTGAAATATTATGTAAATATGGACAGATATAGATTACCTATATATTTATCTTTAAGAGTATATATGTGATTGAAATAGACATAAAATAAAGTGGTTAAATATAAGCATATTTTACAAAGAACATAAATTGTTGTATACGGAAAAAAAATCCATAACAGAATAGGGTAATGTTAAAACCTGTTCATCTTGGAATAGTACTTCTAAACTCCAAACTTCATTTGGCTTAGTGATGGGATGAGCTTTCCATATACGTACAACCCTCACCAAAATTTTTGCATCATCAAGCATATGGTCAATGTCACTCAAAGCAGTAATCTGTTGATCCATTTGTTTTGCCTACAAACGAGAAAATCTTAATATATATTTCAAATATGTAATCATATATAAATGAATATTCATATTTCAAACAATAGATGAAACAAAAAAATAAATCATTGATTATGATTAGGCATTTCAAATACCTTATGATTGTATAAAGATGAAGTTATAAGAGATGAATGAGGAGTTGTTAAAGATGCACTGAAATATATAGTGATGGGAATTAGGTTAAATGAAGTAAATTGAGAGATTACAATAATTCAAAAAATCAAAATTTAAAAATTTTAGCTAAAAATCAGGATGTTAAGTAAGGCAAAGATTCAGATTTTAAAAGGATTAACAAAAATAACTTATGTTGGTTAGTTTTCAATAATTATATTGATTAAAATTTAAAACCTTCATCTATTATCTTATTACATTTTTCAAATTTGAAGTATATAAAATAATATAATAACTATAAGTGAAAATAATACAAACTTTAATTACCACTTTATTTAACAGGATTAAAAAAATATATAGCATGAACATGTAACAATATTTTAAGGGATATAGAAATACTACTTTACACATACGCATTTGGGATGTTATAACAACTTATTTTATAAAAAACCAATTTCATTTGTTTATTAGTTTGCAAAACACTTTTTACGGACTAATGAAAACAATAAGCCAAAAAGTAATAACTGCTATGAATGGGTGGTAAAAATGCTATCGTTGTCTAAAAAGCTACCACAATGAACATGACTTATCTTGTAATACTCCGCTAATGAGATCATGCAAATTACTACACTGAAAACAAAGATGACTTTACACGTATGCATTTGGGATGTTATAACAGCTTATTTGATAATGCTTTATGTGTTGTTTACCGGTATACTACAATTTTATAAAAAAACCGATTCCATTTGCTTATTAGTTTGCATAACACTGTTTACGGACTAATCAAATCAATAAGCAAAAAGTAATAACTTACTTAAGATTTAATCAATAAACTGCAATACGGCGTATAAGCTTATTTTGTTAAAACTTAATTTCAACAACACAAGAAGTATAAGAATCAGTTTATGGGAGTTATAGATTCGGTAAAACTATACTAATAAAAAAACCGAACAAAAGAAGTTTACTGATTTTCCAAATTTCAAAAAGCCGGTAAACTTAACAAATATAAATGGGTGGTAAAGATGCTATCGTTGTCTAAAAAGCTACCACAAAGAACATGACTTATCTTGGTTTACTCAGCTAATAAGATGATGCAAACTACTCCACAGAAAACAGACCAAACATTCTACAACCTTGTGTATCCTGAAAATCAAAAAACAACACAGAATGACCGTAAGCGTAATTGGGAATTTCTGAAAATGCATATATTTTATGATGTTCTTTATCATTGTAAGATTTCATAAAATAAGCCGATATACTCAAACAAATATGAATGTAACTAAAAAACTACCACAAAGAACATATCTTATCTTGTAATCCTTCCCTAATCATATGCTGGAAATTACTTGATATACCCATTCCAACAAAACAAAGTTTTTGATATGTCCTGAAAAACAACACAACAGAGAATGACCATAAACATGATGTTTCATAAGATTTAATTCATGGATCACACTGCAATGGATCTATTTTATGATGTTATTTATAATTGAAGCATTTCATGTTACGATCCATATACAATCATTAATTTGTGGATAGCATATGGTTAATTAGGCATTTCATCAAACAGATAGTGTACATGAAACAAAATAAAAATATAATAAACCGAACAAAAACAAAATAAACTACATTAATCTACATGAAATCTGATCAAAATAGAATAAAAAAAAAAATTTAACATTATGATTTTATGGATCCAAATAGAATAAACCAAAAAAAAAAAGAAGATTAACAATCTAATAAAACACAATCGTTTCATGTAAATGGACAAAGTACAAGATTTAATTCGATTGACAAAAAGATCTACAATACACATAAGTAATTGTAGATCCATGGATTGGCTCAAATGTTTTTGTCGAAGTTATGATCCATTCGATTTTATAGATTTGTTGCCGTGTTGGTTTGATGAAATTATTATGATCAACATAATTATGTTTGAAGCGGATTTGAGAAGAGTAGATTGTTGTGTGTGTTTTTTCACACACAATCATTTTTCTCGAATGAATTCCGAGTAGGTATTCTGCCCAAATCAGACGAAAAAAACACGGACGGTCGTGATCAAATTAATTTCCACGTGTCAATTGATTAGGATTTTTAAGGGAAAAATAGTAGGACAAGCTTGCTTTATATAGGATGTAGATATTACAATTGAATTTTTTGTACACTTATCTCTTTATAACCTGGTTCCGCCACTATTTATACATACATAAAGTATCTAACAAATACCTAGGCAGGAGTTAATCCAAGATTTGTCTCATGATGGAGAATGATTTTATGCAAATATCACATATACATTGGTGTAGAATCAAGAACAGACAAGAAAACATGAACAGATTGCAATGGATGATCATAATCAATTTATTCTTGTTCATGGTGAGGCACTTGCCTTTTTGATAATCCGTCCCAGTCTTGTGGGCTAGGGTATATATCAATTAACACATGCGATTTCAGTGCATATGGTTAACTTCCTTTAAGTGTATGATTGAAACGCCATTGATTTTTTCTTTAAAACTGCCATAAACAGACAGTTTGTAAATTGTAATCCAAACCGGCGATTTGGATTTTGGTCATATTCCAAACCAGCGGTATTTTCATTAGGGAAGTGATTGGAACATTCTCAAATTTTATTAGGACACTCCATATTATGCATTAGATAGTTGTACTTTTAGTATAAACTGCTTTAACTGCTTGTACAATGAGTATCCTAATAAAAAATGGGTGTGTGCCAATCACTTCCCTTTTCATTATGATATTCCACTTTTTCATTTTTCCAAAAACTAATTTATGTGATTCAATAAAACCTCAAATCTGGAATACTTATTTCATTATTCATATAAAACATGCCCCAAATCGCGAAAGCTTTGTTTGACAAAATGTGAGTTATCCCAAACAATCCTTTAAACCATAATACTAACAAGTTGGTATATAAACATTCATTTACAAGATACCACTGATTTGTTACAGACTATAAGGAAATGCAAACCGGACATGATAATGTATAGTGGTTCGGTCATAAAGATCCTCTTCGCCCTACTCCACTCCCCGAGTATCCAACTCAAGAGTTAGTTCACTAGATCAACAAGCTCCCTTCTTAGCAGAGAAAACCTTACACGCGTCGCTTACAATATTTACTGATACTAAGCTAAGTATCGAGTCCTTTTTATGGTACAACCAAACCCGTTATGTCTTATAACCCAAGATAACAAACCTTGTGTTTTGTGGCCTAAACACATAAATATCCTAACTGCTTACAAGTTTACCGATACTAAGTAATGTATCGAGTTCTTCTTCGGGTACAATCAAACCAGCTATGTTTTGTGGCCCAACATAACAAACCTTGTGTTTTATGGCCTAAACACATAAACCTCCTAACCTCTAGTTTGTTTTATAATAGTGATACAAGATGGTGTATGATGATGATCCAAGACATGAGTGTCTAGTGGATGTGAATTCCTAAACTAAATGAACTTCTTGTCATAAGAAGCCTTCAATGAATTAAGATCACAATTGCTCCAATCCTGTTGTGATTGATCTACATACGTTAGTGTGCTTGTAGTGGATGAGGATGGCAAGATCTCTAAGCTTGCAAGGATGAAAGTGGAAACATGCTTATAAAAAATGAAAGTTAGAAGCATCATGATCAAGATTTGGTGAGGATTAAAAGACTTGAGAATGTATGTTTTTTACATATCAAAAGCTTGGTTATGATGGTGATTAAGTGTGTGTAAAAGTGCAACAGAAAATGTCTCAAAAAGATTAGCCAAAAATGAAAGAGGAGGTCTCTATTTATAGGTAACAAGTCTGTCCAAAACTGGCACTTTGGCGGATCCGTGGATCCGTAAAATACTGATCCGCCCATACAAAATACGGATCCGCGGGGTGCCATAACACAACAACTTTTTGTCTAGTGTGTTTTTCATTTCCTTGTCCTTAATTAATTAATAGTGTAATCTTTCTAGAATTACTTTGGGACTTAGGATTTAATTAAATGAGTTTTTATTTAATTAATTACATAATTAAAAATGTTTAGTTGCTTTTAGTTAAATGTAATTAGTGAAAAATATTTGTTTAAAATGTGTTTAAAAATATTTATTCACTTGGGTTCTTTACTCGACGAGTTTTATAAAAACGTTTTCATACGTTGTATGAAATGCAAGTCGAGGTTTGAAAATACTTATTGACTCTAAAAAGTATTTTAAACATTCTCAATGGTTTGGTAAATGGTTTGATCATAATGTAACTTAACAAACATATTCGAACATGATATTGAAGCATGTCGAGAGGTGTATGCTTTGATGATTTGTGTAAACGAGTAACTTGCACATTTTACGTTATATATTACAAGTTACATGTTTATCATCAATAAAACATAAGAGACCGTTTAGATTAAATATCATAATATTTACACTAACAAGTGGAGTACTTTAAAATTAATTTACATATGGGGGTAATAATTTGACATTCTTCCTCATTACTTCATAAATAAATAACACTATCATGAGTCTCAATCATCGCAAAACTGTATATACAAGATATGACTCGACTTAGAAACTATGTAATCAACTAGACAATTAACTAATGGTTATTATTTTATATGGGGTACATACACTAAAAATGAGTGCACAATTAGGGGCTAAGGCGATTTGGGTGTATATTTTTGGGGTGGAGTGTAAACAATGTGTTAATACAAATAAACCGTAAAACGTTTATTTATATTTAACGATCTCGTTATGTTTTGTTGATAACAAATATAAAGTTATCATAAGTAAAATTATAAGAATACATGTTGTTTTGCAAAGTATATACATTTGGTCATTTACATAAATGTTGTAACAATAAATTGTTGTAATATAATATATAATATGTTGGGTAATATCCAAGACCCATGACCCATACCCAGAGAGCTAATCCATAACCCATGACCCATTGCATGACATCATGCATGAGATTATGTTGTGTATTATCCAAGACCCATGACAATGTCCATGACCCATGACCTAAGATCTATGACCCATTGTCTAGATACATTGTATCTTGCTGGGTACCCATGACTCAATTTCCATGACCCATGGTTCATAACTCATAACCCATAACCCGGTTTGCAACCCAAAATCCGGACTAATCTGAACCAAACAATCGGATCCCTGGAAATGCACTGGCTGGATCCCTTGGGTGAGGGATCCGCCGGAACCGTGGGATAGAAGGCTTTTTGCCTACAAATAGCGAGCCATTTATTCATTGTTTCTCACCTTTCTTCTTACAACTCTATCATATATTATCTCACTCTCATAACCTCTGATCATTTGATCATTCTAGTAGTTCTTTTATCTTTTGTTGTGATTCTCATATAGGTCCTTCACGAAGGCGAGATCACGCTATTCTACAAGTCATCCAAGCAAAGGGTCCTTGATTGATTTGTTCATCCACAAGATTTCTGTAGCATATCTTGTAATTCATATTTCACATAGTTGTTGTGTAATAGTTGTGTAAAGGTTTGGTTCTACCTCGTGGAAGAACTCGGTATTTAGATTTGTACCAGAAAAAGTGTGTTTATGTTGTGAGGCTTCTCCGCCAAGTTGAATGAACTTGTTGACATAGTGCTTGAACTCTCGAGTGGGGTACTCGGGGAGTGGAGTTAACAAGGAAGGTGTCATTGTAGCTGAACCACTATAAATCACTTGTGTCGCTACTTTATATCATTTACTTTACTTGCTTTCTTTACTTACTTTATTTATTGCTTCGTACTATTTATCCATCCATACGAATTCACATAAAATCGAATCTAAATCTTTGAAACTTAAACTAAAATCGGTAAAACTATTCAACCCCCCCTTCTAGTTTTCCACACAATGTTTTTCATTAATATTCCGGAATCCACCGAAATATCATGAGAACCACAAAAGGATAGGCTCAAGGGGGGGTGTAATAGGGGTATCTTGAACTAAAAATGAGTCCAACAAGAGTGTAAGGTCAATACTTAACCGATGAGGTTAACGTAACTGATGAAATTATAATTATTCACATTTTTATACGGAAAATGCCCCCATTTATGCTAACACAAATAATAATATTAAGGTTTTAATTGAAAATATTACGTAATTTGTTATTTTATTGTTAAGGTACAGTTCAAGATTTATTGGAGCAAATATGGAGTGAATCAAACAATTATCAAAGCTTTAACGAGAATATTAGAAGATATTAAAGATGGTTAGAAGACTTATTGAAGCTTAATTAGTAATTATAATAAACACAGTCTAAAAATAATGGTTAATCCTAATGCTTCTTATTATTTAGTAAATCCTTCACACGAATGTGATCTCACTAGCGATCTCAGAATGCATCACTAAAGCAAATTTTAGAATCTATATACTACATGTACACTCTTAAGCATTAAAGGTGAATGCTTTCCTAAATATCTAAAGACGAACCTCATATTTTTGGGATGGAAATTTGAGTGATAGGGTTTTGTGCTAGCTATATTAATCAAATCCATGAGACGCTTTATTCAAACTAAAGTATCACTCGTAAATGCCATAATTGTTTTTTTAATTTGGTGCTAAATTTACCTTTACAAGTTTTTCTTTCGGTTTATTACACAATTTATTTAAGAACAAGGCAAATAACCAATGCGTGACTAGTTTTTAAGGTGTCCATTTTTAATCTCCATAAACTTAAATTGAACATTGTCCACAATGTTCTAAAAGTGCCAAAAATGGTAAAGGAAAAAATAAAAGAGATAAAAGAAACAGTACTCCCTTGATTTGCTCGGTATGAATGAAAAACATAAATACAGTTAAATCCTCCTCCAAGAAGATGCAATAGTCCAATAATGCCCTTCTTGTCCAATATAACATGTAAATCTTAAGAACACAAGACAAAACATCGCGTAAAATCGGCGGTAGATAAAATATAACGCTTGAATTCATTATTAATAAACAAGAAAAAAAAATATAATGCTTGCAAAGATAAATTATACAAGAAACTGGAAATTTAAAAAATTCTAGTAATTTTCAAAAATTAAATTTCAACATAAAACAAAAATCTGGAAAAAAATTTATGCTACAGTACCTGAAGCCGTCACTCTGTTACCTACTCAAGAGTCTAGGTTTACTTAGTTACCTACTGAAGAGTCTTATTTTTCAGCTTTAAATGCAGAACTAGCTGAAATTGATGGGGGTATTTGGTAGTAGTAACTTAAATCAGTTTTCTAATAATGTTATTCAGGAACATGAAGTTGAAGATTCTTTGGGGGTAGAGGATTATGAGCTGAATGATATGGTTTTTGATGATAATGTGAAGCTACATGAAAATGAACAACATGTTGATAATGTGGTTCATATGGTAGTTGACGATCATGCTAGTTTAAAGTAAAATAATGATCAAGTGAATGCTAATAATGTTAATGTTGATTCTGCGGGTTTAAGGTGATATAATGATCAAATGAATGATAATGTAGGTGTTGATTCTGCGGGTTTAAATGGAACTCATGATCAAATGAATGATAATGTAGGTGTTGATGATTTGGGTTTAGAGGATAGGTATGATGATGTGTTTTCAAGTGATAGGGTTAATGATGAGATTTATGTTTATGAGGGAGATAGTGAGGAGGACGTTACTAAAAGTGAGGACGAAAATGATGTATTTGTTGATGAGAATAACATTATATATGAACCTTATGTTGATGTACATTTTTGTTTTGGTGTGAATAATGAGATAGAATTACTTGATATTGTGGCAGCTTTAAATAATCGAATTCTAGATTCCTCGTTTGAGATTGTGTTAGATGTTGTTGATAACGAATAATTTGATATTGAAGAAGACGATGGAATGGACAGTGTTTTACAACAAAAACTTAGGCAGTTAAGAAAGGACAAAGAAAAAGACGAATTTGTTGTCAAGAACATTGGTTTTTATGCTTTTGAAAGATTTGGTTCAAGTAAGCAGATAAAAGATCGAGTTTACATGCATTCCATAGAAACTAGAAGGAAAATAAAATTAGTAAGGAATGACAAAATTAGACTTAGGGCCAAATGTTTTGGGCCTATCCTTGTTTTTGACCTTAATGATGGGCCTTACAAGGAATGTCCATGTTAGTCCAGTGGTCCAAGAACTAGGTTTAAGTCAAAAGTGGGTGTTGCAGACAAAGACAAAAGAAAGGGAATAATTGAAGATAATAGAATTGAGGGTTGTCCATGGGAACTTTATTGCACTAAAGAGTTACAACTACAAGTCAAGGGATATTAGAGCTTGCAACTACAAGTTTCTATCAAAGCAAATCATGATGAAGTATCTGTGGATCTAAATATTCCTACAAAATCAGTACAAGATGCACTTCGGAAGAAATGAGAATTAAATGTTTCTCGTATTAAGGCATTCGAAGCCAAGGCAGCATCTAACAAACTGATAATGGGTGATCAAAAGGGTCAATAATATATGTTAAGAGATTATGTTCAAGAGTTGACAACCCAAAATCCTGGAACCACACTCAAATGTCAAGTATAAAAGCCTGAAGATCATAATACTCCTACTAGAGTCTCCAGGAGAATATATGTCTATCTTGATGCATTAAAGTAAGGATTTAAAGCTAGTGGAAGGGATCTGTTGGGGTTGAATGGGGCTTTTATAAGTGGGCAATTCTCTGGGAAATTGTTAGCAGTTGTGGGCCTTGATGCTAACAATGGCATCTATTATGTTGCTTATGCCCTTGTTGAAACTGAATTCAAAGATTCTTGGGTTTGGTTTTTGAACATGTTGGGGGATGACCTAGATCTATATAGAAACTCCAAGTTTACTTTCATATCAGATAGACAAAAGGTACAATATAGTTAATAGTTATTTTTTTTGTTTTTTTTACTATATTAACAATATTTTAATTGTTCTAATTTTATAATATTTTTTTGTTAAAGGGTATCATTCAAGCAATGAATGAAGTGTTTCTAAGTGCAGAACATAGATATTGCTTAAGGCATATCCATGAAAACATGAAGAAGCAATGGAATGGACTTGCATACAAGCAACTGCTATAGAGATGTCCTACATCTACAATAGTTCTTGGATTTGAAGCTGCAATGAAATCACTTAAGGAATTATCTACTGCTGCACGTGCTTGGTTATCACAGATTCCACCAGAACATTGGTCTAGAGCACACTTTTCAGGTAACTTGTTATAGCTTATGCGAATTATTAATCATGATTCATACCATTAATTCCTTAGTATACTATATTATTGGTTATGTGGGAAGAGCTCATTCAGATGTTTTGCTAAATAATATGTGTGAAGTCTTGAACATTAAGCTTGTCTATGGTAGGGATAAACCAATTATCACTCTGTTAGAGTTCATCACGGAGTACTGCATAAAAAGAATTGTGAATATTGTAAAAGCCATTGAAAAATTTCCTGATTCTCTAACCCCTATTGCAACTACTATTCTGACCAAAATCAAAGAATATGCTAGTAATTATACTGTTCACTGAAATAGGGAACATAAGTATCAGGTTAATGGGACATGGGGGGATTAATGTGTAGTTGATGTTGATAGGAGAACATGTACTTGTAGGAGGTGGGAGATTACAGGGATTCCTTGTAAGCATGAAGTTGCTGCAAACTGGAATATGGTTATCAATGGCCAACCTGTTGAAATACTAGAAGCATGGACTAATATATGTTATTGGTTAGAAACAAATAAAGAAGTTTAAAGTTTGAAGATATAACCAATTAGTGGTAAGTCATTATGGAAGAAATCTACATGTCTTACAACACTAACTCCTCCACATCATCACCCTAAAGTAGGTAGGCCTAGGAAGAATAGAGTTAAAGGAGAAATGGAGGACATACCATGTGTTAAGGATGGGAAGTTGCTAGGAAATGGAGAAGTGTAAAATGTTCTACTTATGGACACATGGGTTACAATAAGCAATCATGTAAGGGTAAAGGTGGTGAGTCAAGTTTTGGGTCTAAAAAGAAAAGCAAAGGAAAAAGGAAACATGTTAATGGTTCTGGTGGTGCATTTACTGGTTAAAGACCTCTAAAAAGAGCCAGGTTTTCTTTGGATGATGAAATTCAAAGTTCAGTAGCTGCAAGGGATAAAGAAGGTAAGAAACTGCATACTCTTACTACTTTATAGCTTTTCATTTCTTGTTACCAATATTTATGAATGTTGATAATGTTTTTGGAAGACACAGTGGTGGAAATGAAAGCCATCCTGCTGCAAGTAAAAGTGGCTAAGCTCAGTAGTTGGTGGTCCAACCCACATTGACTCAGGTGCATCTGCTAGTGCAAGACAAAATGAAAGTCATCATGTTGCAAGTCAAAGTGGTCAAATCTCTGTTGTTGGTGGTGCAAGACAAAGTGATGATGTCAGGATCAATCAAAGCCAAAGTGATGGTGGCCAAACTGATGGTGGTGCATCTGCAAGTCAAAGTGGAAATGCTAGTGGAAGTAGAATTGGTTCACCAAAATGGAGCATAAGTGCAATAAGGATTGAAAGACTTGAAGCTGGTGGAATTCAGGTGTCTGATTCACCAAAGGAGTCTAATGCTCCTGGCTCACCCAAGTAGAGCAGATCTATGATAAAGAGTAAAAGAATTGGAATTGGTTCACCAAAACAGGCTTAAGTTGGATTAGATTGGTGTTTGAAACTTATATGAGATATTTGAACATGTTTAAGACTTCTTTTATTTATCTACGTGGATGTTAAACTTTGGTAACTATAGTAGCCAATTGCAATTTTCAAGTTATTGCCACTTGTTGCATTGAAAATATGCAATTAAAGGCTTTTATGAGTAAAAGTGCACATGTTTAGGTCATTTTATTTGTGCCAATTACTTGAATCTGTATTATGTGTATGAAAAATGAAACTTATGATCAATTGAGAAAGTCAACAAGTGTTACGCACCTTACCCGATTTGAGCAAGAATTTAAAACTTTTTATGGAAACAACAAGACTATAATGGACCCTCTATTACTCTTTAATAAACTGATAAAAGTTCATTACAAACCAGACTTTGAGACTATTTTTAAATGAAAGTAGACTCGAAGACCTTTAAAACGACTAGTGGCGCGGCCCATGATGACTTATGGTTTAAAAGATATATATATTTTTTAAAACGACCAGTATCTGAAAACCCTTTATTAAAATTCTGGTTTGAGCATAGATCGTAAGATCTATGCTCAAGGAATAATCTATGCTCAGGGAAGAACTCTTTGAAATCAACTTTCTGGCCTGAGCATAGATCTCAGGGAAGAACCTTTTGAACTTAAACTTCTGGGTTGAGCATAGATATTAAGATCTATGCTCAGGGAAGAACTTTTGCACATATTCTGGAAAACTAACTTCCCGTACAGGAAACCACATAAATACTTCTAGAAATCAATTACACAACATAACACTCCATTTCCATAACACTCGTGGTCTCAAAGATCCACGGAGATGTACTTTACAAGCATACGGGTGTCTTTGCCAAAACACCCGTTTTGACCCGTTTATATAAACTTTAACCCATTACTATAGCACAAAACTTATATACACTTTAACTCTTACAAATATACTCTTACAACTATAACAAGACTCCAAAACACAGGTCACATTACTTAAACACTTTGACAATAACATTGATAAACCATTTATGACACTTGGGGGTTCAACATCGATTGAGCTTGGTATCTAGTACTAAGCTCCTAAACATATTCCATTTCTCATTCAAACTTCTATGTCTTAGCCAAAGGCCTTTATCCAAGAGTTAAATAGCATCACGATCAACCTACACAAAACATCAACAACTAAAACGGTAAGCGAAACACTTAGTAAGTAACTTGGTTAGAATATGAATAATACCTCTATTACTCATACTTGCAACATGGATATACACCATTACTATTACCATTCAAACTTTAACCACATATTACTATAACATACTTTAACACATAAATCATAAAGCCAGTCCAAACACATACCTTGGTTAATCCACAACCAAGGACTAATACACAATCATCCAACTAATCAAGCTTCTAATCATACCACACTTTCTAAGCCAAGACTTTCAATCCCTAACACCTTAATTCATAATCACAATATGATAACATCAAATTTAGACATATCATAACTCATAACCAAAGTTACTTACCTTGGTTTCCATGGCTATTTTTAGCAATCTTAATTTCACCATCAACATTATCATCATTCACAATATCCTCTCTTGCAATCTAGGTCAAATCATCATAAACATAAATACTTAAAACATATAATCTAACTACTATAACAATGGTTGATACAACCATAACTCACTTCTTAGTACCTCTAATTATCATAAAATCATATATTGATCATATGCTAATTAACCCATAAAATTATTAACTTTAATCTAATATAATTAATCTCATAATTACTATAACCCTTTAATTAGCTTTTAAACACCCTTTTACCCAATTCCCAAAATAGGATTCATCAAGCCTAACTATTAATTCTTCAATACTCAAATGAGATTACTTACTTGGTGTAGGAGTGATTTGCTAGGCTTAACCCTTGATATGAAACACTAATTTCTTCACAAATAGTTCAATAAGCTCTTCTTCTTCCTATTTTCTTGCTCTAAGACAACATTCACCACACAAACACAAGATCAATGAATTGTCTGGAAACTTATGGAATCACTTCACATATAAGCTAGCACAACTTTGGCCATTTGGAAAGAGTGGTTCCTCAAGTCTCTTTTCTTATAGTTAAGCCACATAATGCTTATAAATTATTTAACACTTGACAACTTTAGTCTCTTAAGTCTATCTCTCTTATAATTTCAACACATCATGTCTTATATAACCATTTACACAGTATTTATACTTATAATTTGACTAACGGGTTTGACTAGCCAATCATGTAACACCTTTAAACTCTAAAAGTAGTAGTCAAACTATTCACATGGCATTCTCTTTATTAAATACTTAAAACCCAGTTTTAGGGTGTAACAATCTTCCCTCTTATTTAGATTTCGTCCTCGAAATATTATTGTTTAATGCTTGCGACCATTCGCAAACTTTCTACACTTTAGATCCTAATCATAACCATTATGCCAATTTCTTACCAATTTATATGCTACTAATCACATAGATTAAAAACTTAAGTTATACTAAGTTATGGTTACCATACTTGCAACTTAACTTAAATCACATAACTTCACAAACTTATCTAAAATGTCCATCAATGACGACTTGTCATTTGGAAAGATTCACTATTTGACTTTATATAAGTCAAACATTAACACTATTTCCACGCCATCAACCAATGCACTAATATGACCTATAGTCATATACTGGTTCATCTTGTATTCTACTTAATACTAACACGCATTTTCTAGAATTTTCTAAATTCTCATAAAATCACTTATCTTAAAAGCCGGTAATTTCTTACCAATTTCTTACTAGTTCCATGTAAACGACACTAACAATTGCAATGCTATGCAATACTTAAGTGAATTTCTTAAAAGTTTTGGGAATTACCTACTCGATTATCTTCTTAACTTATTGCACATTTTTTTAGGCCTCTAACTTGAGGTTTCACATAGAACCTTAAATGTTGTATAAGTTTCCCATTCATACTAATCTCATTCTTATGACGTCTAACTATTTTTAGTTCTTCACTTTCCATTCTCTACTTGTACTCATGCTATATCGGGAATACATAAGCCCACTCATTTACAATTCTTTATTTACATAAAAGGCATCCCAATCTATGTAAGCAAGAAATTATAAACTTATGGTTCGGTGATTTACAACTTCTTTATTTAAATGTATCCCAATCCATTTAAATAAGTAGATTATAAATCATCCTACTTACGCACTTCCGACACAACAATCATACTTACTTTACTTGGATCCAATCTCTCTAACTTTTCCAATAAGGCAAGTCAGCCTTTTCCCCGTAGGGATTAGCCCTTTTTCCTTACCCTTGCACAAGCTAAAATCCATGTGACAAAGGCAAGCTATCACTCATGCTAGGAAGACAAGCTATCAACCATACCAAAAAGGCAAGCTAAGCTATCTCGAAGGATACTTCGTCACATGCCAAGGATGTAGGGAAACCATGCCGGTGAAGGCAAGCTAACAACCATGCCATAAAAGGAAAGCTAGGCCATCCCGAAGGATGCCAAAACTAGAGCATCGGATCCAAGCTATTTATATCATAACATCTCTACTCATTTTATCTTTCGTGTACTTCTATTATTAAGTACACATTATCATTTCCTCAATTCCCATTGCCTTAAGCAATTTCAACATTTGCTACCATGTTTACTTTCATCTAGACAAGTTTCTATATAATACTTATCGATTTATTATATTTGCATTTTCGCAATGCAAAATATCATACATTCGTCAACCCTAAAGTTGACTTACACAACTCACTATATGCCAATATAATCACTACACATTTTATCGTCATACGTATTCTCAAATTATTTACATGATTCTATTCATGCTTTAAAATTCTTTCTACCGCACTTTATAACACTTATAAATTTTGCACAATCTATCTCATTTACCACTTTCACTCATCACGCTTAAACATGATCTCATCATGTCTTAACGATACACTTCAACTTTTCTCAATTACATATAGCATATAAGAATTCATGCCTTAAGCATTTAATCATTATCTTATTTCATCATTCAGTCCGTTACCATAATCGCAATCAAATTTAATCATGTATTTATATGCATCAAGCTATATACATACATCATTAATCGTCTCATACATAATTACAACCTTTCTACGTATCTAAGCTCTATCCAAAAGCCACTCATGCTTCTTATTTTTTCATATAACAAAGTGTTCTTGCAGAATTAACTATCACTAAGTCATCACATATAAAATGACAAAAATATATATCATTAGACTTAATCCGTGCTTTCTAAGCAACTTCTATCATTAATCATATTCGCTCGTTTCGGCCAAGTCTCACATAAGATGCATTCAAATGCATCAATCTTATCTCATATACTTCTATGCATCATGCTATCAAGCACAACTTAGGCATAGAATAAACTACCATAGATCTAACATCACATAAACAATAACACTTAACACTTATCCAACAAGTGTTAAAACATTCATAATCATATTCAAAGTCATATACTCTATGGTTAAAAAGCACATTGCACAATCAATCTATGTCTAAGCATCAACATTCTAAATAGCCACAAGTACTAGTCTACATTATACCTTGTTGGGTTCAGTGAATACCCAAACCCCTTAATTCTAGGATTTGAATAGAAAATATCCTAAGTGTTTAGAACCTTAAACACTATCAAGTCACTGAGCACATAGCCACTCAGTGAGCTGTCTTCATGATACTCTGTTAGGATTTAGTAAATCCAGTTATTAAAGTGTCGGTCACCTCAAGTATATGTAATCGTTAGAAAGCTCGTAGTCGTAGTTATTTTAATGTTAAGTAGTATTTAGTTAAGCAACACCGTGGAGGACGGACGGGTCTTTACCCACTGTATGCCTGATCCACAGCCCGTAAGTGGCGTTTTATGTAAGACTATAAATACCCTCTACCTTCCAAGGTAGAGGGTTGGAGCTCATAATAATACTTTTACTTTCTCTCACTAAGTTCCCAAACCTCTAACTCTTTCTCTCTCTAAAACCTAATATTATACGCCTCATATTGATCATGGTTTGATGTGTTTGTGAAATCCAATATGTTACAATTGGTATCAAGAGCCATGGTTTGATCATCTCTCTTACATATCCTTGGATTTCTAGTGGTTTTATATGGTTTTTGGGTTTGAAAAGGTTTAGTAGTTTTTGCATCATTTGGATCATTTCTTGTGTTAAAGTTTGAATTTTGAGTGTACTTTTGTGTTTAGAATCATTGTAAGTGCTTGGGTTTTGATTTGGAAATCTTGAATCACTGTGGTTGAGCTTGTTTTGGATTAAAAAGGGTTGTATTTAAGTTTTTCAACCTAGCGACTTGGTTCTCGGATAATTATTCTTCATAGCGACTTGCTTTGTTAGTTGGTAGCTACTTGTAGTTGAAGTGGTAGCGATTTGAGCCCTAGCGACTTGTCTATTGAGACAAGACTACAAACAGTACAAAGTAGTGGAGACACCACTTCGGCTAGCGACTTGGTTGACGTAGCGACTTGTCTTAATTATTTCTAGCGACTTGTCTTTGTTGTTACTAGCGAGTTACTCTTTAGCGACTTGACGTTTTAGCGACTTGTTCTTTAGCGAGTTGTTCTTTAGCGAGTTGTCTACTTAGAGAGTTGTTCTTTAGCGACTTGTCACCTTAGCGATTTGCTGTTTTAGCGACTTGTGTTTAGCGACTTGTGTCTAGCGACTTGATTCACAGCGACTTGAGCCTTTAGCGAGTTGCTACTTAGTGACTTGGTGTCTTAGCGACTTGTCTTCAAGGGTGATAGCGACTTGGTTTATTTTGTTTCTAATACGGTTTTCTCTTGACTCAGTAAAATCCCGTGAAAGAATCTATTTCCCTGTTTAATCATAGAGTTTTAAAATCCCGTGAAATCTGGAATCATGTCTACCAACATACCTACAATCATCTCTTCTGTTGCTGTGGACGTTCAAGCAGCTGGATCAGATACTCGTCCACCTATGCTTGACAGAACTGACTATGAGTCATGGGCTCAACGAATTAGGTTGTACTGTTTGGGAAAAGAAAATGGAGTCAACATTCTCAAGTCAATTGATGAAGGACCATATCAAGTTGAGACAACCAGAGACATACTCGATACAGCTACTGATGGCACGGTGATATTAGGACTGGACAGACCTAAAATGTATGATGAACTGACTGATAAGGAGAAGAAGAGATACGATGCAGACATCAGGGCTTCTAACATCATACTTCAGGGCTTACCTAAGGACATTTACAAGCTGATCAATCACAACACTGAAGCTAAGTCAGTTTGGGACAATGTCAAGATGCTTCTCTCGGGTTCTGAATTAACCAAGGAAGACAGAGAATCACAACTGTATGATGAATTTAAGCATTTTAAGATGAAACCAGAAGAAAGTGTCTATGAATATTATGTGAGATTCCACAAGCTTGTAAATGACATGAGGAACATCAAAATGACCATGCCAAATATTCAGTTGAACTCAAAGTTTGTGAACAACATGAATCCCGAATGGCACAAATTTGTCACCTCTGTGAAGCTAACCAAAGGATTAAAGAACACCAACTATGAGCAACTATATGCCTTCCTTCTTCAGAATGAGAGACATGCTATATTTGAACGAAGGATTCTTGAACAGTTCAAATCTAAACAGGGAGAAACAAGTTCATCAAATGATTCAACTGCCTTTTACACCAATGTTGGAATTACCACCAAAGCTTCTCAAGTCATACCCACGGGTAATGGTAATTACAAGCTCATTCCTGATCCAACATATAAGCCTCCAGACTCAAACACACTCATGGAAAACTTCATCAATCAACTATCTCTCATGGTTAGTCAAAATCTGAATTACCTCCCACACACCAACAATAACCTCAGAGCTGCATTCAATCCACATAATCAAGCTACCGTCAGAGATGGGAAGGTTATGGTGCAACCAGTTCAAGGAAGGCAGTATGAACAAGGAAGAGGTGGAGTTGGCGGAGGGTATGTGGCTAATCAGAATCGTGGAAGGAATGCCAATCAAGGACAAGTAAAGCCAATAAAGTGCTACAACTGTGGTGGTGATGGACACATTGCAAGGAACTGCACATCTCCAAAACGCCCTCAAAATGTAGAGTACTTCAGGGACAAGATGCTGCTAGTGCAAGCTCAGGACAGTGGTGTGGTTTTGGATGAGGAAGAGTTGCTTTTTCTTGCTGAGGGAAATGCCAAAACATATGATGTTGATGTGGATGAACAGCCAGTGCAAGGCATGGGACAGAATCATCCAAATGCATTTCAAGTAGCTGATTGTGATGCATATGACCCAGATGTTGATGATGAACCAACTGCTCAGACCATCTTCATGGCTAGCATTTCACCAATGGTCTCTCTAAAGGTCTCATCACCACAACAGGCTGGTAAATCCAAAGATTCAATCATTTCAGAGGTATTAAAACTATATGATGAAGTTGATGAGCAAAAGATACATAACGAAGTACAATCTCTTGAAACTAATGAATCAGATATTGATAATGAGGGTAATAGTAACATTGTCCCATATGATCAATATGTGACACAAAGTGAAAGTGAGATTGTACCAAGTGATGTATCTTATGCAGTCAATGATGACTATGTTTTTGATGAATACACTGCATGTGCCCCTGATGATTCTGTTATCTCTGAACTGAATGCCTATAAAGAACAAGTTGCTATTTAAGAACAACGTGCTAAGTTTGAGTTAACTAGCCGTGAGCAGGAAATGGATGACCAAATACGTACAATTATTAGAAAAGGTAATTTTAGAGAAGAAGTTTTAAAACAAGAGTTAAACTCCTTACAAGAAAAGCTTTCTAAAACTGTTAAGCAAAAGCAAGAGCTTCAAGATAATGTTAAAGTGCTTAAACAAGAATTCAATGCTAAGGAATCCAAAATTTTGAATGATTTTTCTAATCTAAAAACTTTGAAAAACAAGCTTGAAAATAAGTTGTACGTACAAGGGAACACCATTCAGACTGCTCACATGATCACTAAGCATAGAGTCTTAAGCGATAAGCACAGTATTCCCCTTGTAGAGGAACCAAATCCCGAATATTGCAAAAGAGCTAAAGCTTTCCATAAGATTGTATATGATGGTAATGAGATCCTTAAGCCTAGGCAAACACCTTCATGTATTGGAAGCACGGAAGAGGATAGAAAATTAGAAGATGCCTCTAGGGAGAAAATGGATAAGAAACTAGAAGATCCTAAGTGTAAAAAGAATAACATAACGATCAAAACCCATGATTACACCAAAGAAAATTGGGTCTCCCTGAACAGGTTTAAGCCTCAAACTCAATTAACCATAGAACAAATTTTTTGGAAGAAAGACATGGATAAGCAAAAAGCAAACATACTTGTTGAAACAAACACTCCCCTTAGGAAAGTACCTGCAACTACTGTGTATCCTCCAAATAAACCAATGCATTTAGTTCCTAGAACTATTGCCACTAATAGAAAAACTCTAATCAGCCTATATGTTGATTATCAACTATTCGTTGATTTTGAGAAAACATGTAAGAAGAGAATCACACCTACAGGGATAACTGAAGGGGAAAGGGGTTTTGAGCAAACTAAAGAATGCTATTTAACTGAGGTCATGCCTTTCTTTAAACAATTAAAAGGTCAATTTGAAAGTCTTCAAAAGGGGATAAACTCGGATATTAAAGAAATGGAAAAGAAATTTGATGCAATGATTGTTGAAGTTAATGATTATGAACGGGAACTCAAATATAATGAAATTGAAAGGAAGAATTTGCATATCCTAAATGAGAACTTAGTTTTAAGTTGTATGGCTCAAGATGTGTTTTATACTGTTACTAAGCATTCTATTACTGCTTCTCAGTTTCATGAATTAACTGTTGCTTTGAAAGTCTCCCATGATCGTGTCATTGAGCTTGAAAACAAAAACTCAGAACTAAATGAGAAAATTGATCAGGATGATCCGATAATTTGGTAAAACACCTTTCTAAGCTAGAAGTTGAATATTTTGATTTGCAATTAAAATATCAACATCTCAAGGAAAATGTCAAAACCTCAAACATCAAGACATCCTCAAATGTTCCAGAGTTTGATGCACTTTTTGAAATAAACAAATGTGACGAACAAATTCAAGCTCATTGTAACACGATCAGAAAGTTGAAAGCCCAAATTTCACAAAATAAAGGGTGAAAAGAACAATGTGACTGGCTCCCAAATGCCTCCTCATTTAGATTCTCAGTACTCTCAAACTTTTCATCTTCAAAACTTGGTTAATGTTTTACAAAAGGAAAATGAGAGTTTTCTAGAAGAAAATGAAAAGGTTAAACGACACTTTAAAGAGTTATATGATTCAATGAAAGTCACTCGTGACAAGAACAACGAAAAAAATAACATCTTTACAAAAGGAAATTGAGAATATGAGGAGTCAGAAAAAAGGGAAAATGCCACTTGTCTTTAATGAGAATGTTGCATCAAAGTCATCTGCAGACTGCAAATATACTGTGACTGTTAAATACATTCATCCTCATCTTAGAAATTACAAACTTGTGTTTCATAACTATTTCGCTCACCTTAAGGATAGTCTAGAATGTCTCCGTGAGAGTGTACAAGAGGATTTCATAAATAAGCCACTTGATAGAGAGATTAGGTTTGCTTTCATTCATGCCAAACAATCTCAAGAGCTGCTAGAATGTTTAAGAGCAACATGTCCTAAATCCTTAGGTGCAAAAGATAAATATGTGATGCCTTGTTCTATGCCTAGTGCCAATTATGCAATCAATTCTATGCCCAGTATTAAGAAAGTGAACTCTAAAGTGCCTGCAAGTAGTTCTGATCCATGCACGTCTAGTTCAGGAATGCAAAAAGTAGCCCAACCAACAAATGTTCCCATAATTCCCTCTACAGGAGTAATCAGTGACATAAAAGCAAGCGGGTCAAAGCCTCCAGGCAATACAAAGCAAGATAGGACCTCGCAAGCTAAGAATGTGCATTGGAAGAGAGTAGAAGACCACCCTAGGAACACTAAGTTTGAGTTGAATAAAACGAATCGTGTTGATTCTAGTATTAGCTATAAGCGTACTGTAATTAATTCGAATTCTGCTACTATCTGCAAACCATGTAATGATGACTGTTTGATTTCTGTTACTGATCATGAATGTGGTGTGAATGTTTTGCTTAATGCTGTTAAATGCCCAGTTAAAGTTGTTAATGTCAAAAATCAAGCTAAGAAGGCTAAAAGGCAAAGGCGAAAGAAAGTTAGAAAACATTGGAAACCCACAGGAAGAAAATTTAGTAATATTGGTTATCAATGGATACCTACTGGCCGTAAGTTTAATCTTAATGAGTTTTGCCCTAAATTTGCTAAGTCAATGCCCATTAGAAAATGGATGCCTACTGGTAGAACTATTCCTTTAAGAAGTGAACATACTTTGAATAGGTCAAATACGGACACTAGCACTGCATCTATTCCTGATGATTCCATTGTTTCTACTTCACCCATTCTTGCATGGGGATCCCAATTATCCAGTTATCCATTCTTGTCTGTGTTCAACTGCAGATCGTTCAAATCATTCTGTGGTACCTGAACTCAGGCTGTTCCAAGCATATGACTGGAGATTGCTCGCGGCTCATGAACTTCGTGAGTAAATTCATCGGGACTGTTAGATTCGGGAACGAACATTTTGGAGCAATTATGGGTTGTGGAGACTATGTTGTTGGCAAAAGTGTAATCTCCAGGGTATATTATGTTGAAGGTCTTGGTTATAACTTGTTTTCTGTTGGTCAATTCTGTGATTCCGATCTAGAAGTGGCGTTTAGAAAACATACTTGTTTCGTTAGAGAACTTGATGGTATGAAACTGTTAAGAGGAACTTGTGGTTCAAATCTATACACCATCTCTATCGAAGACATGATGAAGTCTTCTCCAATCTGCTTGTTGTCAAAGGCTTCAAAAACAAAATCATGGTTATGGCATCGTCGTCTCAATCACTTGAACTTCAGCACCATTAATAATCTTTCCAGAAATGATCTTGTAAGAGGCTTACCTAGATTAAAGTATGAAAAAGATCACCTTTGTTCAGCATGCCAATTGGGAAAAAGCAAGAAATATGCCCACAAACCCAAACCCACAAACTCAGTAATGGAAGTTCTGCATACCCTTCATATGGATTTGTGCGGACCAATGAGAGTGCAAACGATTAATGGGAAGAAATATATTTTAGTCATAGTTGATGACTACTCTCGATTTACCTGGGTAAAGTTCTTGAGGACAAAGGATGAAACTCCATATGTCATCATCAAACTTATCAAGCAGCTTTAGGTTTGACTTAACAATACGGTTAGAATTGTTCGAACAGACAATGGCACAAAGTTCGTTAATAAAGATTTAAGTCAATTTTATGAAAGTGTTGGAATCAGTCATCAAAGAAGTGTTCCACGAACTCCTGAACAGAACGGTGTAGTTGAAAGACGAAATCGAACTCTTGTGGAAGCCGCAAGAACAATGCTAATTTATTCAAAGGTTCCAATGTTTCTCTGGGCTGAAGCCATTGCCACTGCTTGCTACACCCAAAATCGTTCCCTCATACACACATCTCATGGAAAAACTCCGTACGAACTCGTCCATAAATGAAAACCTGATCTTTCCTACCTTCGTGTGTTTGGTGCGTTGTGCTATCCAACGAATGACGGTCAATATTTAGGTAAATTAAGAGCTAAGGCGGACATTGGAGTTTTTGTAGGTTACGCATCAAACAAGAAGGGTTACCGAATCTACAACAAAAGAACTTGAGATATCATGGAAACTATTCACGTCACGTTCGATGAGCTGACCGGGCAAATGGCTCTAGGACAATCCAGTTCTGGACCCGCATCTCAACCTTCATCAAGTAGTCCCATCAGTTCTACTCTTGTACTAAATCCCTCACCAAAGAACTCCTTATGTACTTCCTTCGGAAGATGATTTAAAAAAATTGTTTGATCCAATGTTTGATGAACACTATGAGCCAATTGCTAATGATCTGTCAAATCCATCAACAGAGGCTGCTCCTATCCATGTCAATGAAGTTAACCCTTCAGTTTCTATGTCATTAAGTCAAGAAGCGCCTGCTGCTGATCACTGTCTCATCAACAAATCATCAATCATCGAGTGTACATCATGGAATTGTGTCTGGCACCTATGATGGAGATAATCCCTTTGCTACTCCTAAAGATGCCCCCTTTGAAAACATATTTGCTCCTGAATCATCATCAGAACCATCTTCATCAGGAGAATTTGACTCTGCTACTCCAGTTCCTCAACAACAACCACACGAACACCTTAGAAAATGGACACATGATCATCCATTGGACAACTTGCAACTGATGCCTTACGGTGCTTCTTCATCTCCGTACTATCCAAGGTCGAACCAAAAGACGTTAAAACTACCATGAATGAAGACAGCTGGTTCAATGCCATGCAAGAAGAAAATCATGAGTTTGATCGACTAGATGTATGGGAATTAGTACCTGCCCCTGACTGTGCTATGATCATTGCTCTAAAGTGGATCTTCAAAGTAAAACTTGATGAGCATGGTGATGTATTAAAGAACAAGGCTCGATTGGTTGCAAAAGGATACCGTCAAGAGGAGGGTATTGACTTTGAAGAATCATTTGCTCTAGTTGCTTGTATCGAGGCAATCAGAATCTTCTTGGCTAATGCTGCAAGTAAGAACATGGTAGTCTATCAGATGGATGTAAAGACAACTTTTCTTAACGGAGATCTTAAAGAAGTCGTATACGTCAGCCAACCTGAAGGTTTTGTGAATCCAGAGCATCCTACTCATGTCTATCGCTTGAAGAAGGCTCTTTACGGTTTGAAGCAAGCTCCAAGGGCATGGTAAGATACTCTATCAAAGTTTCTTCTATCTACTGGATTCAGCAAAGGAGCAATTGATCTGACATTGTTCACCAGAAAGTCAGGCAAACATTTAATTCACGTTCAAATTTATGTTTATGATATTATTTTTGCCTCGACTGACCCCAATGAATGTGACCATTTTTCTAAGGAGATGGGTTCCAAATTTCAAATGTTAATGATGGGACAAATGTCATTTTTCTTGGGATTACAAATTTCACAAAGTCCCGGAGGCATTTTTATAAATCAATCTAAATATGCAAATGAGATTTTAAAGAAATTTGGATTTGACTCTTGTGACCCTGTTGACACTCCCATGATAGAGCGTACTAAACTGGATGAGGACCACTCAGGGATCATGGTAGATCAAATGAAATATTGTAGTATGATTGGATCCTTGATGTACCTCACAGCCAGTAGACCAGATATTATGTTCGTTGTATGCATGTGTGCTAGATACCACGCTAAGCCTACCAAAAAGCACCTTGAAGCGGTTAAACGGGTCTTTCGGTATCTCCAAGGAACCATCAATATGGGACTTTGGTACCCGAAAGACACCGGTATGTCACTAACAGCCTAAGCAGATGCTGATCATGTAGGATGTCAAGATTCACGTGGAAGTACGTCTGGAGGTGCTCAGTTTTTGGGTGATAAGCTTGTGAGCTGGTCTTCTAAGAAACAAATGAGTACTTCTATATCCTCTACAGAGGCTGAATACATAGCCATGTCATCTTGTTGTGCTCAAATCCTATGGATGAGATTCCAATTATCTGACTATGGCTTTGAATTTAACAAAATCCCTCTGTATTGTGATAACAAAAGTGCCATTGCTCTCTCATGCAACAACGTACAACACTCAAGAGCAAAACACATCGACATTCGACATTATTTCATCAAGGAGCAAGTGGAAAACGGCATGGTGGAACTTTATTTTGTGAGGACTGAATACCAGTTAGCAGACATCTTCACCAAAGCTCTTCCTAGAGAACGTTTTGAGTTTATCCTCCCACGAGTTGGTCTAAAGAGTCTACAACCAGAAACACTTAAACGTCTTCAAGAGGAAGAAGAGGAGTAAAAGGTTTCTCTTCATCCATCTCTTGTATATAGTTATTCATAAAGCAAAATACAAAATTACAATACCAACAAAAAGCAAATAAAAAAAAATAAATAAAACTTTCAAAATTTTCAAAAATATTGTCATTTTGTCATGTCTTTCTTGATTCGATAATATCTACGGTCTTTGTGCTGTCATTCAAAGAGTGACACGGGTCTTTAGATGTTGTTCGAATGTGTATATATATAAAAAAAAAAATAAAAAAAAAATTGAGAGAAAGTAAAACAAAGGCTTATAGTCATTTCAGTCTATAACCCGTTTTTAAAGAAAGAACAGTGTTAGGAATTGGAAAATCCATAGTGAAGAGTCGGTCATCCCAACTCTAGTCTAGCATATGTTAGCTCGTAGACATTACGTTATTTATTAGTTATTTAGTTTAGAGCAACACCGTGGAGGACGGACGGGTCTTTACCCACTGTATGCCTGATCCACAGTCCAAGGAGGACGTTTAGTTTGTAACTATAAATACCCTCTACCTCCCAAGGTAGAGGGTTGGACCTTTCATTTTTCTCAATCTAACCTTCTATGTTTTCTTTCGCTTTCTCTCTCTAGAAAGGCTCCTACTTTCTCTCTCTAAACTCTTATTGAATTCGATCCATATTATTGTTTGTTATGTGTTTATGAAATCCAATATCTAACAATTGGTATCAGAGCCATGGTTTGATCACTCATCTTTCATGATTTTTGTTTTGGTGAATTTCATAAGGTTTTTGGGGTATTAAGGGTTTAGGAGAGTTTGATTCATTTGGACAAATTCTAGTGTTAAAGTTTGAATTTTGCTTGTACTTTTGTGTTTAGGATCATCATATGTGTTTATGTTTTGAATTGGAAGGCTTAAATAATTGTAGTTTGGTTGTTTTTTATGATAAAACTGGTTATTTTTTGAATATTGGTACAAAGCGAGTTGAGTCTCGTAGTGATTTTCTTGGAAGCGAGTTCTTGGAAGAGAGTTGACAGCTAAAGCGAGTTGAGACTCGTAGTTGAGTTTCTTGGATGCGAGTTGCTTCTTCATTAGAAGCGAGTTGGTATAAGCGACTTGGCTACTTAGCGAGTTGACTATTTATGCGACTTGGTTATTAAGCGACTTGTTTCTTTAAGCGAGTTGATTGTGTAGCGAGTTGATACTAAAGAGAGTTGCCTATGCGACTTGTCCAGATTCAACGTATCTAAAGAGAGTTGCGTAAGAGAGTTGCCTATGCGAGTTGCTTAAGCGAGTTGCCTATGCGAGTTGTATTTCACGCGACTTGTCTATTAAGCGAGTTGTTATCTTATGCGAGTTGATTGAAGTGGTTTGACCAAAAGTTGACTTTTTACGGCAAAACTTCAAACGGCCATAACTTTTGAACCGTAACTCCGTTTTCAGCGAAATACCAGTCAAAACGAGCGGAACAGGCTGAATATGGTGAGGATTAACCGCAAAGCTGTGAAACGAATTTTTTGAGGCCTAAATCGCCTCCAAAAGGAAGTTATTGAGCTTTTTAAGTTTTTGGACCTAAATTTCTCCGTAAAATCGTGCATCAACCTACCCAAATCTCGACCAAACAACATCTATGCTAATCGTACAAACAATCATAAGTCCTAACACACAATTTTCTATCATTGTGACAATCCATCAGTCATCTTAACACGTTCCATTGGTCATTGCTTAACGGTTTGGTCTTGATTTTAGTAAAATCTCGCGAAAGATTCTATTTCTCGGTTTAAATCATAGACTTGTAAAATCCCGTGCATTCTACCACATCATGTGTTACTCTACTGACCCTTAGATTTCGAAGTGCTTAAACTGTATGATTCTGTGGACAACAATGATAATGTATGCTACACTGATCGATTAAAGATGATTGAATTAAGCAATGAGGATGTGAGATCTCCGTGTTTAGAATCTAAAGAGAGAGAATTGCACCAGTGTAGGCTACAAAAGGCCATGCTAATGGAAAGTAACATTGAACCTTATCGCTACTTCACTCACCTCGTACATAACTTTGTCCACAATTAGGGATCGAACATGTAGTGCCATCTTCCGTCAGGATTTACCTACACTGACTAGAAACTTGCTGTTGAACTTAGAACAATTGGAACAACAACTTGATAAAGAAAAGGTTCAAAAGGATAGTTCCAGTGCTGCACTTCAGGTGATCCACAAATAATTTCACCATTCATCAATGGGGAATATTCATCAGATTATGATCAAGACATGACTGAAGTGTCTTTCAAGAAACACACTGGAATGGAAATTAGCGTGTTCATAGAGACACTCATTCATCTCATGGATAATGTGGAGAAGTACATTGAGGAAGTTACTCAGACAGATGAAAAAGTGGATGAGTGTCCGGTGCATTGGAGATTGTTGTGATAAGTTGGGTAATATATATGTTGAAGAATCGGGTGTTGCTGAATGAAGAATGTCAGAGACAACAAATAATGATAAGTCGGTAAAGCACCGATGATGGATCACGACACTGAATACAGAGGCTCAGAGATAGATAAGCTTGACACAGCCAGCGGTCCAGTGACTTTTGTTACACATGATGTGGATGCAGATATCAGACCAGAAATTGAGCAGGTGTCATGTACTAATGAGGTACCCTTATCGTTCAACACAATGCATCTGCTAAAGTACTTAAACAAACTGATCATGATCTGAACATGACTTTGATAAATCTTCTGTAACTGAGGCTGAGTCTGAGATTAAGTGTTTCAAAACAAAAGATATGGTTGATAAAAAGGCTTTTGATGAACTTTTTGAAATTAACACTTTGAAAGCTCAGCTTCAAGACAATGACTCAACCATTTACAATCTGAAGAAACATATTTCTGTCTTGAATGTGAAAAGTAATTTAGTCATGAATACACAAGACATTGATGCTACTATAACAAGAAATAATGAACTATCAATTTATGTGGCTAAATTACTAAAGGAAAATGAGTCTTTGAGAAAGCATCACATAGAACTAAGTGACTTTGTCAAAGAAGCTAGAACTAAGTCAATGGAACAAACAAACCCTTTGATAGCAAAGATTGATGAACTCAAAGCTCAACTTCAGGAAAAGAGTTTCGCCATTGTTGCCTTAAAGAATGAGCTTAGAAAAACCGTAGGGAAAAGTGTGAACACTAAGTTTACAAAACCATCAACCTTGGGGAAGCCAGTTTCTCATCCCACTAGAGACCGGTCCGTTGTTAGGCAGCCTACTGCATTTAAATCTGAAAGAACAAAATTTTCAAAAACACGGTTTGCCTCCCAAGTTGATGTGAAACAAGTTTTGTCAAAACCAGTCACTTCACCTGAGTTACCTAAGAATAAGGCTTCTAGCTCCGTTAACCCTCAACACGTAGCCACTTCTACTCCCAGCACCTCTAGGATTAGTTCGAAAACAGTGTCAAAACCAAGCATTAAAACCCAGAATTCATATGATATGAATGACTTGTGGAAGAACTATTATCTAGAAAAAGCTAGGAAAAAGGCACATATTCGAAAAGACGGAATTTTAGGTGCAAGACCTAGGGTGAGGAATTCTACGAGATTTCAAGGCACTGCTAGTAGTTGTAAACCACTACCTAGGAACACTCAAAAGACTAGGGATTGGCGTGCATCTAAGAATAGTTATGTGCATATGAATGCTAAGCATGTAGAAAACAAAACTAGAAATTCCGAGTCTTTTCCACAAAAGAAACATTTTCCTAATTCACATGCTAAGGTACAATCCACTAAGACTACTAATGTGACTAAGGTTCAACATGTTTTGAAGCAAAAACAAACCAAAAACTTCGCCTAGATGGATACCAACTGCTAAATCTTTGGAAACTAGGAATAAGGATAAGTCTTCCACTGTGCATAAGAAGCCTAACAATCCTAGACCTTGCCATAAGTGGATACCGCCTGGTAGAATGTTTAAGGATGCTGGACTTAGGTGGATTCCTACCGGAAAGCTGTTTTCTTATGACAAAATCAAGGTTGACCGTGAAACCCCAAAGGGTTTGGATACTAATGTCACTAACCAATATATATGCAATCAAGCTTGTAATGTTATTGCAGGTAGACCTTACCGATTTGAGATACTTCGATCCTTCAATACATGGACTGGTTTAAAGTATGGATAACACAAGGATTGATATCTCATAACTCACGGGTTCAAGTAACTCAATCTTGATTTTCATTCGGCTATGACGTCATTGCTCGTTCAGTTCAGGCCTCGTACCTCATCATTATGGCGTATGCAGATAACACTTCAGGCCCCGTTCCTCAAAGAAAAGAAAGGTGTACACTTCAGTGCGCTTTATCTTCTTAAGAATAGAAATCTTCATGTTTATGACCATTCTCATCGACATTCTTCATCAACATGCTTCATGCTTTTCCATGCGCTTCAGTCATCAAGTCAACCGGACTATGATAATTACTCTTATTCCACTTGCTCAATATAATGAATATGGTGACATCATGTGCGAAGTATGCGGGGGGAGAAGATGAATAGAATACATTTGGATGATAATCACTTGTTTAATCAAGAATGGCATCTTTGTATGCAATTCTAGAGGGGGAGAAGAAGTGTGAATTTTTTGCATGGTTGACTGATATTTGAGAATATATGGTCAAACGGCTCCTATCCCATGTAAGAACCGAGATCTTGTTATCGGATCATCTTCACATGTAGTTTCTTCTAAGATCCGTATTGACATCTTCACACGGGCTGATATGATTAAATGACAAAGTGCTTCTAGTTGCTGGGATGATTTCTTTGATGAACATCTTTCTGTTCTTGTTTGATTGGGAGGGATTTTAATAAGGGGATTTGCTATTACAAGTTAACGGGAATGCCTTTGGTGTGAGGAAGATGTTAACTGTCTATTTCCCATTCGACAATCTTGAAGAAGGTGAGTCTACCTAATCTAAATTTTCTGCTACATGATTAGAAGACTAAAGACGAATTGCATTTGATGATCTAAAGACTTCTTCTTAAACCGGGCTGAGAAGAACACTTGAAAATCTTCGTCGTTAGGGGGAGAGCACTAATTGAGGGAGATTAAAAAGCCAAAATTTAATCCTCAATTAGACTTGCTCATATTCTTTAGCAATGATTCATTGCTTGATTTTTGATGACACTCCTCCAATGCCTAATGCTTCAATTACTAAGGATAACTTGGATTCATTGTTTTTCAAAGATATGTTTGATGAGTACTTCCAACCTCTAACGAATGTTGATCATCCAAATTCTGAAGCTCATGCTCCGGTTTCTACTGACTCAACTTGTTCACCATCTAAGAAGTACTTCTCAGAACTCTCAAGAAACCTTATCACCAGTTACTTCACAAGGCGTTGATAATGACTATCATGATATTGTAACTACTGAATAATGATCCGCTCTTTGGTATTCCTTTGCCAAATCTTCACGGATTATTGTTCATGAATAATGATCCGCTCTTTGGTATTCCTTTGCCAAATCTTCTCGGATTATTGTTCCTCTCATTGTGCACGCATAAATCAACCATATGAACATTAAGGAAAAATGACTTCCTCATCCGTTAGAAGACATTTTTAGTAAATCTTCGATCAGATCGCCTTCTACATGTATGCCTTGAGGAAGAATGCATTGATGTTGAGGAATCATTTGCTCCGGTTCATTCAGTGGGTCAATGTTCATCCGATTGTATGTTTATTCAAGTGTTGGACATTTGACACAAGTTGATTACTTTGAAGTTACTCTTTTATCACTTATTTGAGGTTGAAGTTGACATTCACAAAGGCGTGTTCTTATTTGATAACTTGCTCCGGCTTAAGAATTTGAGTTGAAGTCTTGGGTTATCTAGTTACCAGCAGTCGAGGTGGATGGTTGAAGACCTGGTTAACTATCACTATTAGGAGTTACTTTGTTTTACTCAGTGTCACACGCATATGTCGGTGTGGATAATCGAAAGAGGTGTTAATGTCTCATACTTTGCTTGAGTAGTGAGTACTTAGAAATTTGCCTGAAACATAAATTCTCGACACCGTTCTTCCATTATTAAGTGCAAGCTTAAGATACAAATGTAGGGAATTTGACTTCATTTCAAGTTTGGTATATCGGGTATTCTTCATCGTGGTCACTGTCAAATTGTCTACATATGGGTTGATAAAGATAGTCGAGAGAGAGTTTCATTGCAGTTGATTCTCACAGGATTCATTTGGGCTATTTGAGTTCTTCTCACAAGATTTTGAGTTTTTGGGTATATTATGTTTTGCTGAATCTGAGGTATTAAAACCAGCAAGGGGGAAGGAGACATATATCTAAAAGCACAACGAGTACACATGATGAACTTAACACTTCTACCTGAGTGAAGTTATCCCGGAAATACAATGGTCATAACCGTAGAGAAACTCAGTGTTTAACTCATAGCCTTTGGTGTATTATTTCAACTAATTGGAGGAAATGGTCTCTGGAGACTTTTGGTATGTGTTACTTCAGCGTTCAGTTAGAAGAAATGTGAAAAGAATATTTGGTTCGTGAGATGATATTGCATATCGACATCTTCTATATGATTTATGATAAAGTGCTTCCGGTTTGTGCTTCATGTACACAATGTAATGATGATTCTGATGAGATCGCAAAGATCAAGGGAGATATATGTATACATATGGGTCGGACAACATATTCACATGATCGAGCTTAATCAGTTATTCTAGAGTTGACTTCCGCAGAGGAGATCAGTGATTCAACCAGTTAGTGTGATGTTGTTGTCTCTACTCTGGTTGGGTACTTGTGTATATTATGGGCTGATTGGTTATATGGAAGATAACTGGAATGCATTTGGTAAAATGAAGATGTTTATGTATTGTTCCCCTGCATAAGACAACTGGTTAATCTCGAAAAGTAATGTGTACATCGGGGACGCACAACAGGTTCATGTGATCGGTCTTCATCCGTATTATTCTGGATTTGATAACCGCTAAGACGATCAATGTCTTAACTTGTTACCTCTGTGTTCTCATGTTCTTCGGGGTGCTGAGCTTCATTCAATGAGACTGTTTCTCTTCTCATTCCTCTTCTTGGGAAAATGGTCTTTATTCGAAGATTGACGGTATGAGGGGAAGCTACCAAAGTCTCACTTTCTGCAGGCTCAATTTCTGACGTCCATTCAAGAGTCTCAAAAGCTTTAGTGGTGAATGTTTAAGAGATGATGACTTCTATCTTCTACAACGGGGCTGCTAGATATCCCTATCTCGGTACTCGTATCATCATCCTCCTTAACTATATCATCTTTTCTATCTGTAAATATTTATCAAAAACAAAATACAAAAATATAAAACCATCAAAATCAAAATAGAAAAATATAAAACCTTCAAAAACCCATAAAAATCAAAAAAATTTGAAAAATACCAAAAATATGTTTTCTCTAGACATGTCTTCTGGTATCGATAACATCTACGGTCTTAGAAATGTCATTCAATAATGGCACGAGACCATAGATGAAGTTCGAGCAGGAGGTGTAAATATTCTTTTCAAAACATGTCAAAAACTATGGCTTACAGTTAGGAAAGTGTTGCGCTAAACCATTTTTCAAAATACGTGCACTTATCCTAAAACAAAACAAGGAAAGCATGTCCTCAAAAGATCAAGTTGTTACTACACAAATGTTTTTCCGTCTAAAATTCTTCAGAAAAATATTTGTTGTATTTCAAAAATGGTGGAAAATGAGTTGCTTGAAAAATCAATCTAATAAGAGTTTTCGTATTAATTTGCAAACTCAATCAATGTCTTATGCGCTTTTAAAATTTTTCAAAAAATGAGTCATTGGTTGAGGGGGAGAATGTTTTCAAATCTACATCATCTAACGGACTTTCTTAATCATCCTACGTGCTTATCTGTAAAATATAATTGCCTATGTTGAAGGACTAGGTTTCTAGGATTTGATTGTTAGGATTAGATGATTATAGTGTGATGAACACATTATTCCCATACCTTATATGATCTGATTAATATGTTGAATTGACTATTATTACTCGATTGTTGTTTGGGTGATGTCGACCACCATATATCTCGTTTTCAGGTTCACTAACGATGCAGAGTTTTGGTATATAAGTATGTTCCCAATCCGGATCCCACATAATATGATGATTGGATGCCGAAAGGAAAGGGTAACTATATCTTGGGTTGACAAATGAAGAAACAGAGCTTAATTTGACTTCCATGGAGAGTTGGCATAAATGCAACGTAAGAGGTCTCACTGCATCAGCAGATGGTTTTCTTCTAAGTGATTGAAGAAACATAGCTTAATTTAACCTCAGTTGGCATTAAAATGCAACGTAAGAAGTCTCACTGCATCTGCAGACGGTTTGCTTCCAAGCCCTACAACAACATTAACAGAAGCAGCTTATGATTCTCTCCACCTATCGTATCTTGTGCAGGAAAAGTAGTGAATGATACCATTTTTAAAAATATTGTTTTGAAAATAAATTGGTCTTAATTTTAAAAATCACCGGACTTCCTTTTATCAAAACCTATGTCACTCAATTATCGATTTCGGTCATCGATTGAGGGGGAGAGTGATTTAAAATAAAATATTTTCAAATTATATTTCTTCACAAAGTTCCTGGTTTGTACAACAATAAGTGGTGATCTAAAGATTTAATGCTATGTCATGGTATGATTTTCTTTAAAACTCAAAGATCTTACAAAATGAATTTTTTTATGTTCTTGTTTGATTGTGAAATTGTTTTATTTTACTTAAATGTCTCTTAAAACTATCATACTAACACTAACAATCTTAATGTTTTAAAATTGATCCGTATCAATCATTTTTCAAAATTAAATCATGCCACGTCTTTCCCCAAAATCTTTTAAATGATTTAAATCAATTGGGATCACAAATCTCAAAAGGTGTGAAATTTTTGATTAGGGTAGAGATCGTGATTTAAATCTCAAATTTGTTTAAATGGAATTGGTTTTAGTCCATTAAAGGCACTCCTGCCTCCATGTGCCAAAATATTTCTAATACATAATGCACATGTTGAGGGGGAGCATTTATCCAAAAACAAGATGAGTATTTAAACCTGGCCACATTTTCTCCTATGTTTTCTAAACCTTATTAAATCACTTGGGATCCAAAATCTCAAAGGGTTTGATATTTTTGATCGGGGAGAATTTGTGATTTAATAATGAAATTTGATAAAAGGTGATCGTTTTGATTCAATTGTGCAAGTTGCTCTCTCATATGTGCTAAACGCTTTCGAATCTCGAAGCACATATTGAAGGGAGCATTTAAGAAAATAAACTATCGAGGTACAAAAGCTTTTATGTTTTAACATAAAGTATCTTGATTGAGTTTTTAAATGGTTTTCTTAATGGTTTTTGTGATCGTGGATGTGTTTCAAAAGAACTCTTTCCTCTATGTGATAAAATGATTTCAAATATCCTATGCACATATTGAGGGGGAGAAGTTACCAAAGAAAATCAAAATGCTTTTTCTAAGGAAATTGTGATCAAGAAATTATATCAAAGAAATTATTTCAAAGAACTCTTGCCTCCATGTGCTAAACAATTTCAAATCATATGCACATGTTGAGGGGGAGCATTTCTAAATGATCAAAACAATTAAGGTACAAAATGCTTTGATTTTATATCACAAGTACCTTGATTGATTTTCCAAATGATTTTTCAATTGGTTTCGAGAAGGAATGAACTGTACCAAAATACCGACCATTTTACTTTATGCATGGAGTTATAAGGATGGTGAGGTTAGGTATTAGTTCCCATGATCCACCAGAACCGGAGGGATCTACCCAGGGACAATCTACTAGTTAGTGTAGAGTCTGTATGTATGATGAAAAAAGGAGAAAAATGAGATATGGGAAGAGTGCGGACTGAGACAGAGCTAGTACTGGAATAAACCCAACAAGGTTCTAGTAATGAAGTCTCAGTAAGCACTGAAAGGGTTGAAGAATGAACAAGAATTGGAATGTAAAAAGGGTGAAAAGAAATAGCCCTCCAATAATTCAACCTTAGGGCAGAAACCGGGTTCAATTCAAATGCTACTGGAGGTTACCAAGGTAACTCTGGTATTGAAGACAAGACGTCATGGACCCAGTGACGCATTGCACTAAACTTCCCAAGCTACTCAAGTTCCTCTTAAAAGGGCTTGTTTCATTCTCACGGGGAACCGACATTATCTATCAACTTTCTCTTAGAGATTGTTGATATTGAAGAAGGAGACCCTCTCCCTAGTCTCCGGCATAGGAAACCAAATGTGCACTATTGAGTCTAGAGCCAAGAGATCATCCACTATATCTCATTAGGACACAAAATTAATGAAGACTTGCTGTTTCACACAATGTGGAAAGTAAGATGATATATTAAGAGTCCTACGCATTATCCTTGTGGTATTGCCAGAACATCTGAGTGGTATGTAAAAGTATTCACGATGAAGATGGAAATCCTTCTAAAGCCAACATCAAACAAGCTCTTGGTGGGTGACATGTGAGATCTTGCAAAAGATCAAACTTGTGACAACTGGATAGAAACGATGGGGCGATTCACTCGTGAATCAACCTTGGTCCAGGAAATGAATTGACAAATACTTTTGGAAAAACCGTTCGATGTGCAAACCTTTTTTTCTCAAGCACGTCGAATGTGTATTCATTTCAAATTCAAAAAGTATCTCTGATTGAAAAATACTTTTAGAAAACCGTTCGATGTGCGAATCTCTTCTTTTCACTAGCACATCGAATGTGTACTCATTCTCTAATACATAAAGTATTTTGATTGAAAATTGATCTTTCTCATAAAACCTTCATTGTTATTGCAAAACTCTTTCTTCAAGCAATACGCGATTGTTTTTCAAATCAATTTTCATCAATCGAATCTCAATTTGGTTCACTCACACCGTGTTGTCTTCTTTGAGACGTTCGGTTTGAGTACTAACTAGAACACCATGAAACCCTCGTCAAGGAGATTCTTAGGAATCCTACCCGATCACGCAAAGCATTTCTGTATCGATCAACGGGAACCGTGGGCCGGTACCCAATTCAAAGAAAGTGATCAAAGACACTTTCGTGTGTTTTATTGCTAACTTGTTGTTTGCGGTACATTTGGACGGTTGCGGTGATCGAATCTGAGAGTCAATCCAAAGCCGCATGCTCACAACATCCACACTTAATTGAAGAAATCATGACTGGTGCATATCTATAGAACACGCTCAAATATTTTTATACTATACTTGCCACGCCGATGCAAATATCTTGAACCAAAAAGCTTCCTTCTCACGATGGAAAGATGTCATGATTCAAAAGTGTGAGCATGTCGATCAAAAGTCACAACATCAAATGATGGCAACACAATAAAGGGTGATCCAGAGATTTATTGTGGTCGATGATCTCGATAAAGCTCGAAGATCATCAAAGATGTGGATCAGTTCAAAGACCTCTACTCAAAGTACAAAATAACCTGACTATGAAGAGTCACTAAAAGCACAAAGAATGTGGACATTGAAGAATTAAGTCTGATTTGAGCCTGAGCATAAAGTCAAAGATAGAATGCTAGGATTTAAAACGTAAATCATGGGGTGACCTCCCTTAGGGGGAGATTGTTAGGAATTGGAAAATCCTTAGTGAAGAGTCGGTCACCCCAACTCTAGTCTATCATATGTTAGCTCGTAGACATTACGGTATTTATTAGTTATTTAGTTTAGAGCAACACCGTGGAGGGACCTGGACGGTTACCCACTGTGATGCGATCCACAACCGATGGAGGACGCTAGTTTGTAATTCATAAATGCCCCTCTACCTCCCAAGGTAGAGGGTTGGACCTTTCTTTTTTCTCAATCTAACCTTCTATGTTTTCTTTCACTTTCTCTCTCTAGAAAGGCTCCCACTTTATCTCTCTAAACTCTTATTGAATTCGATCCATATTATTGTTTGTTATGTGTTTATGAAATCCAATATCTAACAAACAGAGCCATGCTTTATCTTATTTTTCACATCTCATGCTCTGATTCTAAAAACAAATGTTTGTCTCTAAAACGACAAATGTTTCCTTCACAAGTATTTTTCCTTCTAAAAATTCTTGTGAAAAATATTTGTTATCTAATTGAAAACTAATAAAAATAACTCGGTCTCAATTTTTGAAAATCATATGGACTTGACATTGGTCAAAATCTCTATCTCTCAATCAACAATGTTGGAATCACTCCTAAACCTTATTCAAGTGTTAGTTACTCATATGTAATAGTTAGCTTATTATGGCCTTTATGTTTGTTATTAGCCTTAGGCTTACTTAGAAGGCCCATAAGCTCAGGCCTAGCCTATTAAGGAAAGGAAGGGAACTAGAGTGTTGCCCTAGCTTCCCTCCTATAAATACCCCTTGTAAACCTTCATTTGAAGGTTGGTTGTTCAAGTTATTCTTTCTTTCACATACCTCGCTTAACCATCTAAGTCTATCGCAGTGTGTGTGTTTGATACTCTGTTCAATCGCTTCTCTATCTTTCTTATAAGCTTGTGTGGTAAACCTTGTGACCTAACAATGGTATCAATCGCCAAATAGTTGGGTGTACACCTTTGTTTTTGAAATTTTTTTGGTTTTAGTCCACGCTGTAAAGATAACGTGTTATTTGGTTCGCTTAAAAACTTGTTTTTTACACTTTTAATCCAAGATTCTTGTACTTTCAACGTTTTAAGGTGTTAAAATACTTGTTTTGACAAAAAGTTTCAAACTTTACGTGGATAAACGCTTTTGAACTTCTATTCTAAGAAGTTCTACTCAGAACCTGCTTTAAGCGCTTTTAATTCATCAAGATCACACTTTGTGTTATTTTGGTACTATTAACACTATTCCATAACAAAAATCTGGTTTAGAAACATATTTGGGCAAAATCAAAAGTTACGAGTAAACCTCTTACGTAGTAAAACCCTAAACTACGCCGTAAGTGCCTCCTTGGTTTGATCTTCATTTTCGTGGTTTATTCCGTGTTTTCTCACTTGGATAAGTCCAAAATACGCCGACTTTGGATATCTCTAATCGTGGATAGTGTAAAGATCATTTGGGCAAAAACCCTAAATTACGCGATATCGATAGCTTACACGTAGAAATCCTACCAAGATTTTCCTTTCACGCCAACCTAGTCTTACGATAAGAAAATCCTACTTAACCACGCCTAACTTTTTGTCACGCCTAACTTTAGTGTCTTTTCCTACTTAGCTGAAGCTAAATCCTATGCTAACTCCTTATTGTTACGCCAACTTTGGTGTTTTTACGATAAGCTACTTGGTTCTTGTCTTTTTCTACCAGGACACTTCATCAACAAAGGTTCATTCGACTACAAAGATCCATTTTTATCAACACAAGTTTATCAACATGTCACAACCACCATACTCTAACTATTTCCCTTACACTTATCCTCATCCTCAACGCCAACAACAACTAACTCCACAACATCAACAATGGAATCAACAACAAGCAATTTATCAACAACAATTTAATCAACTACATACTCCACAACTTGTCAGAAATCCACAACCTCAAATGGTTCAACCACCACCAAGTCTTCAAGTTCAACCGCACACAAATGACTTCAATCAACATCCATCAAGGACCATTATGAAGGAACCCACTTGGTTTACAAAGATGTTTGAAGTGCCCAACAATCAATTCATGAGGTCGATCACTTGATAGACCTCCAATGCTCACTCCAGAAACTACGATCAAGGTGATAAGGTTCTTTAGGTTTTGTGATCTAAAGAAGCCACATGGAAAGTTCTTAAAGAAGGTTATCTTGGAAGGTACATTTCAGATGCCTATGCCATTGTACCGGAGATCCAAATGCCATTCCACCAAGAGATGAACAAACGAACATTGCTAATGCATGAATCCTCAAGAACTTCTACACTATGAAGCAGATGAGCTTGCAATGGAATATATCCTCTTAGGATTACTAAACCCAATTCTTCGTAGTGTTGATGCTCAAAAGACCGCAAAGAAAATGCGATCATATTCTTCTTATGGAAGGATCAGTACTCAATCAAGAAGATTTGGAATCCAAAATTTACTTGGCTTATGAACACTTCATGATTGAACCTCGAGAGACACTCGAGTCCTATCATCACCGCTTTGTACATCATCAATGATTTGGATAAATACAACATCATCATGCCAAGAATTACTGTGAATACTAAGTTCCCGAAAGTAGTCTTGGTCTCGAATGGGAGAAGTATGTCATTTGTCTCCTCGCCGTTAACATGCATCACCTACCTACGGATTGTTGTACCATTACTTGAAACCTCATGAAAAGGAAGTTGATCGGGAAAGGATTCTCCGTGCTCAAATTGCTCCACCAACACATCCTGAAAATCAACAACTTACCTTATATGCTCAAAACAGTTATTCTCCTCAACCAAAGAACTCAACCAACGCTACAATCACACACACATGATCCTTCAAAAACTCCATCTCAACAAACTCAATTGGTTCCATACAACAACAACAATGCTCAAACTGAAGCTAATGAGGAATCGATCCGCTCAAGCACCGCAACAAGGATTTGCTATGATTGCTAATGCCTTTAGCCGTTATACCAAAAAATCCAACAACCGTATTCTCATCTAATACAAGGAATCAAGCTTCAGAACAATGGACGAAGTTGAAGTTCGTAATCGTGGTTATGGTCGCCGATGGCCGTGGTCAAGGGTTTAATGTCATTGGGTAGGAATAACAATCGAGCTCAAGTGGAACGTGGGAAATGCTCTTAATGGGTTGAATGGTCTTCGATGCTACAACCGCAATGAGTAAGGACACGGCTAATGCATGCCCAAAGCCAAGGAATATGGGCGCGTTTATTTCAAAGAGGCTTTTCTTTTGGCCCTAAGGATGAAGTCATGGATCTCTCACGAAAAGAACAGAGCTTTATGGCAAATGCGCATTCGGATGATGATACGGAGGACTTGCGTGCCAATGCAAACCGTTATGTTGATGGCTAACATGCGTGAGTTACACATGAGTGACACATGCCCAATGTATGACAATCGATGGCTTGTCTCAGTACCAACAAACCCATTTATTCTCGATTCATATTCCGCCAACATCTCGCATCCAAGAGCAGCTCGGAATGTTCAAAATGAGTCATCCACATCTCATTCCGATTTCAACTAGACTCCGTGAGTTATATTTGATTCATCAAGATGACCAACCGGTTTCGATAATCAAATTGACTCATGGTTATACTTGAGGATCTCAAGAATGATCACGTTGAGACTCACGTTGAACACTTAACTTTGCCCATCCATTTTGCTCGCTAATACAAGACCAACGCACCATAAGGGAAAAATGTCATGCCATTAATCGTGACTTAAAATGCAAAAATGCATCATAACCAAGGATTTTGAATGCCTACAAAGCAACTCAACTTTTTAAAACTCAAGAAAAACGTGAAAACGGTTTTGGAAGCAGCCTTTGCCAAATCTATCAAAACTAATATTTATTGAAAGACAGAGCAAGTGATCTAGCCGCCAAGAATGCTTTGTTGTCTGAAATAGAACAACTCAAACATGAACATAAAAAGCAAATTAACGCTCTCACCTTGGAAAATCAAAAGCTAAGGCTGAGTTGTTAACTTGTCAAAAAACAGCCTTCAGATACAAAAAGCATTCAACGAAGCGAATAGATGATCATCTTGAAGAAATCATCGGCTTGCAAAACAAACTTAAAGAGTTTAAAGCTGTTGTTTACAAACATGGCGAGTCGGTCACAACCATTGAAAAGTTTACTTTAAAACCCAATCCAAATGGATATGGACCGAATCTTCTGATTACAAACCTAAGCTTTCAACAAAAGCATTCAAACCAAATCTGAAGTTTCGGTCGCGAGAATATAAAGTTGATAATTACATTATGAGTGTTGTTGAATATCATCGTCAAGAGGAATTAGATCACGAGAAGGCGAGAGTCGATCAAAATTAGAAAAAGTTGTTTACAACAAACCTTTTAACTATTCAAAAGCGGTCACTTCGTCACACCAGTTCTTCTAACACACCAAGGGTTATCATCAAAACACAGTCTTCTAATGTTAATCCCAACAGTTATGCACAAATTTATGGTCCTTTACCTTCCATCAGGTGAAGTAAACTTCAAAACAAAATCGAAAAATTCTTAGATATTTTGACATTTTCATGGTGACCTCAAATTTTACAACATGAGATAGAATATCGATTACGAAATCAAATTGAACATTTTCAATAAGCCTCTGGCGAGAACAAAGACATTTTTGGAAAAATCTTTTACCTAATGTTAAAAATTTGAAAAGTTGTGCATTGCGGGAAAAGGATTTTCATAAGGAACTTGGAGTGATGAAGGTCATTTTAGAGAAAAGCGAGAAACATCTATTTCAAACACTAAGCGTAAAAAGAAAATGTTGAGAAAAGATGTTGATCGACTCTTGGAAGATGTCATAATAATGTGATGTCATAATCTTTGTGTTATTAAATTCTTTGTCATAGCCATTTGATCATATCTCTGGCGATCTTGTTGAAA
>OU343223.1:24288915-24432721 GCA_910596185.1 Chrysanthemum makinoi | reverse complement strand
CAATCTTCATGGCTAGCATCTCACCTATGGTCTCTCCAAAGGTCCCATCACCACAACTGAGGGCTGGTCCATCCAAAGAATCAATCATCTCGGGAGGTATTAAAAGCTATCACGATGAGGTTGATGAGCAAAGATACATAACAGTACAATCTCTTGAAACTTATGAATCGGATATTGATAATGTGGGTAATAGTAATATTGTCCCATATGATCAATATGTGACACAAAGTGAAAGTGAGATTGTACCAAGTGATGTATCTGCTGCAGTTAATAATGACCATGTTTTTTAAGAATACACTGCATGTGCCCCTGATGATTCTATTACATCTGAACTGAACGCCTATAAAGAACAAGTTGTTATTTATGAACAACGTGCTATGTTTGAGTTAACTACCCGTGAGCAGGAAATGGATGACCAAATGCGTACAATTATTAGAAAAAGTAATTTTAGAGAAGAAGTGTTAAAACAAGAGCTAAACTCCTTACAAGAAAAGCTTTCTAAAACTGTTAAGCAAAAACAAGAGCTTCAAGATAATGTTAAAATGCTTAAACAAGAATTTAACGCTAAGGAATCAAAACTTTTGAATGGCTTTTCTAATCTAAAAACTTTGAAAAACAAGTTTGAAAATAAGTTATGCGATACAATGGAGCATACATTCGAATTTGCTCACATGGTCACTAAACATAGAGTCTTAAGCGATAAGCATAGTATTCCCATTATAAAGGATCCCAATCCTGAGTATGGTAAGAAAGTAAGATAAGCTAAGAAGGTAATCTATGATGGAAATGAGATTCTTAAGCCTAGGCAAACACCATCATGTATAGGAAACACGAAAGAGGATAGAAAATTAGATGATGCATCTAGGGAGAAAATGGATAAAAAGCTTAACGATCCTGCGTGTAAAGAGAATAACATAACGATCAAACCCCATGATTACACTAAGGAAAATTGGATCTCACTGAACAAGTTTAAGGCTCAAACTCTATTAACCCAGAACAAGTTTTTAGGAAAAAGGACATGGATAACCAAAAAGTTAATTTACTTGTTGAAACGAACACTCCCTTTAGGAAAATGCCTGCAGCTACTGTGTATCCTCCAAATACACCAATGCACTTAGTTCCTAGAACTATTGCTACTAATAGCAAGACCTTAATCAGCCTGTATGTTGTTTATCAACTATTCATTGATTTTGAGAAGACATGTAAGAAGAGAATCACACCTACAGGGGTAACTGAAGGGGAAAGGGGTTTTGAGCAAACTAAAGAATGTTATTTAACTGAGGTCATGCCTTTCTTTAAACTATTAAAAGGTCAATTTGAGAGTCTAAAGGGGCAGTTAGGATATTAAAGAAATGGCAAAGGAATTTGATGCTATGATAGTTGAAGTCAATGACTATGAGCGTGAATTAAAATACAATGAGATTGAGAGGAAGAACTTGCATACCTTGAATGAGAATCTGATCACTGAATGTATCACTCAAGATGTGTTTTACACTGCCACGAATTGTTCAATTAATGCATCTCAATTTCATGAATTATCTGTTGCTCTGAAAGTCTCCTATGATCGTGTCATTGAGCTTGAAAAAAACTAGCTCTAAATTGCATGATAAAGTTGAACAGGATGATCATGATAACCTGGTGAAACAGTTTTCTAAATTGGAAGTTGAGCATCTTGATTTGCAATTAAAATATCAACATCTAAAAGAAAATGTTAAAATCTCAAATATCAAGACATCCTTGGATGCTCCTGAATTTGATGCAGTTTTTGAAATCAGCAAACGTGATGAACAGATTCGAGCTCAGTGTAACACGATCAGAAAAATGAGAACCCAAATTTCACAATTAAAGGGTGAAAAGAACAGTGTGACTGTCTCCCAAATGCCTCCTCCTTTAGATTCTCAGTTTTCTCAAACTTTTCATCTTCAAAACTTGGTTAATGTTTTACAAAAGGAAAAAAGGTTAAACTACACATTAAAGAGTTATATGATTCAATGAAAGTCACTCGTGACAAGAACAACGAAAAAATAACATCTTTACAAAAGGAAATTGAGAATCTGAAGAGTCAGGAAAAAGCGAAAATGCCACTTGTCTTTAATGAGAATGTTGCATCTAAGTCATCTGCAGACTGCAAATATACTGTGACTGTCAAATATATTCCTCCTCATCTTAGAAATAACGAACTTGTGTTTCATGAATATTTTTCTTACCTTAAGGATAGTCTAGAAAGTCTCCGAGAGATTGTAGAAGAGGATTTCATTAATAAGCCACTTGATAGAGAAATTAGGTTTGCGTGCATTCAGGCCAAACGATCTCAAGAGCTGTTAGAATGTTTAAGAGCAATGTGTCCTAAATCTTTTTGTGAGAAAGGTAAAGCTGTGATGCCTTGTTCTATGCCTAGTGCCAATTATGCAACTCATTCTATGCCCAGTATTAAGAAAGTGAACTCTAAAGTGCCTTCAAATAGTTCAGATCCCTGCACTTCTAGTTCAGGAATGAAAAAAGTAGCAAAACCAACTAATGTTCCAATTCCCTCTAGGGAGTAAGTGACACCAAAGCAAGCGGGTCAAAGCCTCAAGGCAACACAAATAATGATAGGACCTTGCGTGCTAGGAATGTTCATTGGAAGAGTAGAGAAGATCACCTTAGAGGGAATTTGAATAAAACGAATCGTGTTGATTCTAGTGTTAGCTCTAAGCGTACTGTAATTAATGCAATTGCTACACTTTTGGCTAAACATGTAATGATGATTGCGTGGTTTCGTTTACTAATCTTGAATGTGGTGTGAATGATTTGATTAATGATGTTAAATGTCCTGTTAAGATAGTTAATGCAAAAAATCAAGCTAAGAAGGCTAGAAAGCAATGGCGGAAAAAGGTTAGAAAACATTGGAAACCCAAGGAAGGAAATTTAGTAACATAGGTTATCAGTGGATACCTACTGGCCATAAATTCAATCTTAATGAGATGTGCACTAAATTATCTAGATCAATGCCCATTAGGAAATGGATGCCAACTGGTAGAACTATTCCCTTAAGAAGTGAACATACTTTGAATAGGTCTAATACGGACACTAGCACTCCATCTATCCCTGATGATTCCATTGTTTCTACTTCCGATGTGGGTGTTCCAATCAATGTTACTAACCAAATGGAACCCATTCTTGCACGGGGATCCCAATTATCCATTTATCCATTCTTGTCTGTGTTCAACTGCAGATTGTTCAAATCGTTTTGTGGTACACGGACTCGGTCATTCCAAGCATATGACTAGAGAGCGGTCGTGGCTCATGAACCGTGAGAGTAAATTCATAGGGACTGTTAGATTCGGGAACGATCATTTGGTTGCAATTATGGGTTATGGAGACTCGTTGTTGGTAAAGTGTAATCTCCAGGGTATATTATGTTGAAGATCTTGGTCATAACTTGTTCTATGTTGGTCAATTCTGTGATTCCGATCTAGAAGTGGCTTTTAGAAAACATACTTGTTTTGTTAGAGAACTTGATGGTGTGGAATTGTTAAGAGGAACTCGTGGTTCAAATCTATACACCATCTCTATCGAAGACATGATGAAGTCTTCTCCAATCTGCTTGAACTTCGACATCATTAACAATCTTTCCAGAAAGGACCTTGTAAGAGGCTTACCCAGATTAAAGTATGAAAAGGATCATCTTTGTTCAGCATGCCAATTGGGAAAAAGCAAGAAATATGCCCACAAACCCAAAACCACAAATTCTGTTATGGAAGTTCTACATACTATTCACATGGATTTATGTGGACCGATGAGAGTGCAAACTATTAATAGCAAGAAATATGTGTTAGTTGTGGTTGATGACTACTCCCGATTCACTTGGGTTAAGTTCTTGAGGACAAAGGATGAAACTCCAGATGTCATCATTAAACTTATTAAACATTTGCGAGTTCGACTTAACATCGAGAATCATCAAACTGACAATGGAACTGAGTTTGTTAATAGAGAACTCAATGAATTTTATGAAAGTATTGGAATCAGTCCTCAAAGAAGTGTTCCACGAACTCCTCAACAGAACGGTGTAGTTGAAAGACGAAATCGAACTCTTGTGGAAGCCGCAAGAACAATGCTGATTTACTCAAATGTTCCAACATTTCTATGGGCTGAAGCCATTGCCACTGCATGATACACTAAAAATCGGTCCCTAATTCACACAACTCATGGAAAAACTTCGTATGAACTTGTCCACAATCGAAAAGCTGATCTATCATACTTTTGTGTATTTGGTGCGTTATGTTACCCAACTAATGAGGGTCAAGATTTAGGCAAATTGAAAGCTAAAGCGGACATTGGAGTATTGGTAGGATATGCACCAAACAGAAAAGGATACCGAATCTACAACAAGAGAACTCGAAATATCATGGAAACAATTCACGTTACGTTTGATGAGTGAGGTCAAATGGCTCCTGGACAATCAGTTACGGACCCGCATTTCTAAATAGTCCTATTAGTTCTTCTCTTGTACCAAACTCCTCACTAGCAACTCCATATGTACCCCCGAGAGAAGATGAATTGAAGAAACTGTTTGATCCAATGTTTGATGAACACTATGAGCCAATTGCTAATGATCTGTCAAATCCATCAACAGAGGCTGCTCATACATCCAATAAAGTTAACCCTTCATTTTCTATGTCACTAAGTCAAGAAGCCACCTGCGATCACTGGTCTCATCATCAATGCCTCAATCATCTAGTGTACACAATGGAATTGCTGCGATTCTGATGATGAAAATCCTTTTACTCCTCCAGAAGATGAACCCTTTGAAAACATATTTGCTCCTGAATCATCATTTGAACCATCTTCATTAGGAGAAATCGACTATCCCACTTCTGTTCCTCAACAACAACCACATGAACACCTTAGAAAATGGACACATGATCACCCATTGGACAACATCATTGGAAACCCTTCTCGTCCAGTATCCACTCGTCGACAACTTGCAACCGATGCCTTATGGTGCTTTTTCAACTCTGTACTCTCTAAGATCGAACCAAAAGACGTTAAAACTGCTATGAATGAAGACAACTGGTTCAATGCCATGCAAGAAGAAATTCATGAGTTTGATCGACTAGATGTATGGGAATTAGTACACTCTGATTGTGCTATGATCATTTCCCTAAAGTGGATCTTCAAAGTAAAACTTGATGAGCATGGTGATGTTTTAAAGAACAAGGCTCGATTGGTTGCAAAAGGATATCGTCAAGAGGAGGGTATTGACTTTGAAGAATCATTTGCTCGGTTGCTTGCGCCGAGGCAATCGTAATCTTCCGGCTAATCTGCAAGTAAGAATATGGTAGCTCATCGGATGGATGTGAAGACGGCTTTTCTTAACCGATATCTTAAAGAAGTCGTATCACGTCACCAACCGGGAAGGCTTTGTGAATCCTGAGCATCCTACTCATGTATATCGCTTAAAGAAGGCACTTTACGGCTTGAAGCAAGCTCCAAGAGAATGGTATGATACGCTATCAAAGTTTCTTCTATCTACCGGATTCAGCAAAGGAGGGTTGATCCGACATTGTTCACCGAGAAAGTCGGGCAAACATTTAATCTATGTTCAAATCTATGTTGATGATATTATTTTTGCCTCGACTGACCCCAATGAATGTGACCGCTTTTCAAATTAAATGGGTTCCAAATTTCAAATGTCAATGATGGGACAAATTTCATTTTTCTTGGGATTACAAATTTCACAAAGTCCCGGAGGCATTTTTATAAATCAATCTAAATATGCAAATGAGATTTTAATGAAATTTGGATTTGATTCTTGTGACCCTGTTGACACTCCCATGATAGAGCATACTAAACTGGATGAGGACCACTCAGGGATCATGGTATACCAAATGAAATATCGCAGTATGATTGGATCCCTGATGTACCTCACAGCCCAAGATGACAGACATACGTTCGTTGTTTTCATGTGTGCTAGATATCGGCTAAGCCTACCAAAAGCACCTTGAAGCGGTTAAACGGGTCTTTCGGTATCTCCAAGGAACCATCAATATGGGACTTTGGTACGAAGGACACCGTTATGTCACTAACGCCTATGCAGATGCGATCATGAAGGATGTCAAGATACACGTCGAAGTACGCCGGAGGTGCTCGGTTTCTGGGTGATAAGCTTGTGAGCTGGTCTTCAAAGAAACAAATGAGTACTTCTATATCCTCTACAGAGGCTGAATACATAGCCATGTCATCTTGTTGTGCTCAAATCCTATGGATGAGATCCTAATTATCTGACTATGGCTTTGAATTCAACAAAATCCCTCTGTACTGTGATAATAAAAGTGCTATTGCTCTCTCATGCAACAACGTTCAACACTCAAGAGCAAAGCACATCGACATTCGACATCATTTCATCAGGGAGAAAGTGGAGAACGGTGTGGTGGAACTCTATTTTGTGAGGACTGAATACCAATTAGCAGACATCTTCACCAAAGCTCTTCCTAGAGAACGTTTTGAGTTTATCCTTCCACGTCTTGGTCTAAAGAGTCTACAACCGGAAACACTCAAACGTCTTCAAGAGGAAGACGAGGAGTAAAGGTCTTTCTTCATCCATCTCTTGTAAATATTTATTCTAAAAGCAAAATACAAAATTACAAAACCTTCAAAAAGCAAATAGAAAAATATAAAACTTTCAAAAATCCATAAAAAAATTTGAAAATCTTGAAAATTTTCAAAAAATATTGTCATTTTGTCATGTTTTTCTCGATTCGATAATATCTACGGTCTTTGTGCTGTCACTCAAAGAATGACACGGGTCTTTATATGTTGTTCGAATGTTCACAAAAAAAATCAAAAAAATCAAAAAAATATATTTGGGAGAAAGTAAAACCATGGTTTATTGTCATTTCAGGCAGTAGCCCGTTTTTCAAAAAAAGAACAGAACCATGCTTTATCTTATATCTTCAAACCTCATGCTCTGATTCTAAAAACAAATGTTTGTCGTTAAAAAGACAAATGTTTCCTTTCAAATATTTTTCCTTCAAATGATTCTTCTGAAAAATATTTGTCATCTAATGAAAACAAAATTGCTTTGAAAATACTTCGGACTCTATTTTTAAAAATCATCCGGACTTTTCATTTGTCAAGATCTCTATCCTTCAATCAACAACATATGTCATTGATTGAGGGGGAGAATGATTTCAATCAAAAAGAGTATTTTTCAAACAATTGGCACGTAATCGAGAAAGGTCTACTCTTGAATAATCAAAAAGAACAATGTTTTACAATATTGTATACATTTGATACAAGACCTTTGGTATAATTATGTTTTCAAAAGATATTCAAGCATGTTTAATCTTTGGAGTCTAAAGTCTCAAACTTGATCCTTATCGGTTAAATGTTTCTCATAATCAAGTCACATCTCCCCTCACAAGCTTTCAAAATCGATTTAAATCTACAGAGATCACAAATCTCAAATGACTTGAAAATTGTGATCGGGGAAGAATTTGTGATTTAAATTGGATTTAAACTGATGATTCGATAAAAGGTTTCGCAAGTGTTTAGCAAGATTTCCTCCCCACATGTGCCAAACGATTTCAAATTTCCCATGCACATGTTGAGGGGGAGCATCTTTTTAAACCACAAAGAATTGAAATGTGATTGATTTGTATCTAAGTGCAGGTTCCTTCTAATATGTGCAAAACTCTTTCAAACCTCGAGGCACATATTGAGGGGGAGCAAATTTATGAAAACCTCATCCTTCCCCAATATGCTTTATCTACTTGATTTGATCAGGGAAGTGATGTTGATATCTTTTAGAAAATGGTAATCAAAGAAGTTAATTCTTCCTCTTGCCTCCGTGTGCCAAAACGATTTCAAATACATGATGCACATGTTGAGGGGGAGCTCTTTTTCTAAAAATATCAAAAACAATTCAGGTAAAAAATGCTTTGATAATATATCACAAGTATCTCGATTGATTTTCAAATGGTTTTCAATTGGTTCCAATGGCAGATGAACAATACCAAATAGACTGACCAAATTTACTTTATGTATGGTGATATAAGGATGATAAGGTTAGGTATTAGTTCCCATGATCCGCCAGAACCGGAGGGATCTACCCAGGGACAATCCACTAGATAGTGTATAAGTCCTTAGGTATGAGGAAAAAATGAGAAAAGTGAGATATGGGAAGAGTGCGAACTGAGATAGAGCTAGAACTGGAATAAACCCAACAAGGTTCTAGTTATGAAATCTCGGTAAGCACTGAAGGGGTTGAAGAATGAAAAAGAAATGAATGTGAAAAAGGGTGAAAAGAAATAGCCTGCCAATTATTCAACCTTAGGGCAGTAACCGGGTTCAATACATATGCTACTGGTGGTTACTAAGGTAACACTGGTATTGAAGACAAGACGTCATGGACCTAGTGACGTACTGCACTAAACTACCCAAGCTACTCAAGTTCCTCTTAAAAGGGCTTGTTTCATTCTCACGGGGAACCCACATAATCTATCAACTTTCTCTTAGAGATTGTTGATATTGAAAAAGGAGACCCTCTCCCTAGTCTCCGATATAGGAAACCAAATGTGCACTTTTGAGTCTAGAGCCACGAGATCATCAAATAAATCTCTTTAGGACACTGTCAATGAAGACTCTCTGTTTCACACAATGTGGAAAGAGAGATTATATCTTATGAGTCCTACGCATTATCCTTGTGGTATTGCCAGAACATCTGAGTGATATGCAAACATATTCTCAATGAAGATGGAAAGCCTTCTAGAGCCAACATCAAACAAGTTCTTGGTAGGTGGCATGTGAGATCTATCCAATAGATCAACCATGTGAAAACTGAATAGAAACAATGGAGCGATTCATAATTATGAATCAATCCTGGTTCAGGTTATGGATTGACGGATACCTTTGAAAAACCGGTCGTTGTGCTTAAAAATCCTTTCTCTAGCACATCGACTGTGTATTAATGTTTCAAAATTTTAAAAGGTATTTATGATTGATAATTAGTTTTTCTTAAAACCTTCGTTGTATTGCAAAACACTTTATTGAGCGCATACTACGATTGTTTTCAAATCTCTTTTCATCAATCGGTGAATCTCAAATTCGCTGGTTCACTCACTTCGTGTTGTCTTCTTTGAGACGTTCCGGTTTGAGAACGGCTAGAGCGTGTGAAACCCTTCAAGGAGATTCTTCGAATTATACGATCACGCAGTACTTGTACGCGATCAACAGGAACCGTGGGCCGTGTACCTCAATTCAACAAAAGTGATCAAAGACACTTTCGTGCGCTTTATTGCTAACTGTTGTATGCATATGCCCGACGTTTGCTGATCGAATGGAGAGGTCAATTCATAGCCGCATGCTCACACAACACATTCATTTCAAAGATATCATGATAGGTGCATCAATGACTCTGATATTTTCACTCCATGCTTTCTGCTTCGCTACAAATATCATGAATCATCTAAAGCTTCCGCTACTCTGATGAAAAGATTTCATGATCCAGAATGTGAGCATGTCGGTCCAAAAGTCACAACTTCACATAATGTCAACACTACAATGGAAGAGTTAGAGATTTATGATTGCTGATGATCTCAGTGTTGGCTCAAAACTCATTATCACGTGGATTAGTTAAAGACCTCCACTTAGATTATCCAAACATGCAAAAATGAAGAATCAAAAACTACGTGCTACTGAGCAAAGAACATGAACAAGAATCCAAGAACAATCTTAATGTAATATTTGTTTGTATTCAATGTAATTTGAGGTGACCTCCCTTAGGGGGAGATTGTTAGGATTTAGTAAATCCAGTTATTAAAGTGTCGGTCACCTCAAGTATATGTAATCGTTAGAAAGCTCGTATTCGTAGTTATTATAAGTTAAGTAGTATTTAGTTATGTAACACCGTGGAGGACGGACGGGTCTTTACCCACTGTATGCCTGATCCACAGCCCGTTGGTGGCGTTTCTTGTAAGACTATAAATACTCTCTACCTCCCAAGGTAGAGAGTTAGAGCTCATAATAAGATTTTCACTTTCTCTCACTAATTTCCCAAACCTCTAACTCTTTCTCTCTCTAAAACCTAATAGTATACGCCTTGTGTGAACATGGTTTGATGTGTTTGTGAAATCCAATGTGTAACAGAAGTCTACGAGCTCAAGTCTGAAGATCAATTTGGATGCTAGTGTGCTAAACTGTTAATCATGGGGTGACCTCCCTTAGGGGGAGATTGTTAGGAATTGGAAATTCTATTGTGAAGCATCGATCACCCCAAGTATAATCTAGCTTAAGTTAGCTCGTAGACATGTCATTTATTATGTTATTTGTTAGTCAGTTATTAGCTTAGTTTAGTCTAGTGCAACACCGTGGAGGAAGGACGGGTCTTTACCCATTGTATGCCTGATCCACAGCCCGAAAGAGGGCGTATTACTTTGTATAAATAGCCCTCTCCCCACAAGGGAGAGGGTTGGATGTTCATTTGGTATCTAACCTTCCATGTGTTTCTCTTACTAGAATATCCCACTTTCTCTCTCTATAAAATCATATAATCTTACGCCCATATTTGTGATTGTTTGTGTGTTTGTGAAATCCAATGTGTAACACTAATGGCTATCAGAGCCTTTGGAGGACACAAAAGCTAGGTTTTGTGCACCAGAGGATGAACTTGATAACCACTTGACTTCAGATTCATACACTTTTAGATTGTTGTATAAATCATCCAAGGCCATCGACTCAAAGTCAGCTTTGTTTCTCCAAACCACAGTATGCATACTCCATTCAGGTGCTAAACTTCTGAGAAACTTAAGATTTATATCCTCTTGAGGAATTGAAGCTTTCATAAGTCCAAGTTAACTTATAAGTTTCTGAAGTCTTGCATGTGTTTGATCAATACTTTCAGAACTTAAGGCATTAAAGTTCTCAAATTGATGCTTCAATAGATTCTTCCTTGACTTCTTTGTCGCTTCATTCCCACCAAACCTTAGATCAATGGCTATCCACAAAGATTTGGCATCTTCAATATCACTAAAGCTCAACTGATACTCATCAGGTATTCCCATCATAAGAATACTGTGAGTCTTGATTTCCAACCTTCTTTGAGCTTTATCTTCAGCAGATTTAATAGGCACATCCTTCCCATCAGCACCCACCCTTAGCAGGTAAAGAGTCACCCTTCTGAATGATCTCCCATATAAAGTAGTCCAACATCTTGATGTATTGCTGAATTCTTAGCCTCCATAGCTCAAACTCTCCTGGCTTCAGCATAGGCGCCTTTGATGCATTCACCATGTGTGTTGATTTAGATTCCATGACTTTAGTAGTTGTTGAACAGATTTGAGTTAACACAGATTCTCCTTATGCACAACTTCTAGATCACAAGCTCTGATACCACTTGTTGATCCCAGATGAGCACTTGATCTTATTAATTATCTTAGATAAATCTAAAATAACTAAAGTATAGAAAACTGTCTTTGAACAAGATTAAATACAATGCGGAATCTTATGTTTAACAATAAAGAGAATGATTAACAAAGTTATTGTCATACAAAACACTTCAATATATTAATACGAATACTCAAAAGTATTAGGGTTACAAAACCTTGAAGTGAACGACTCTAAGAATGATACGTATTCTACATCTAACTTAGGACCTCCTTTTATAGTGCAAGGAGTCCTATACAAGATAACAATAATAGTACAATATTCGTATCAATCTAAATACAAAAGATATATATCATATCTATTCCATAAATATCTCTCCACGCGTCTTCAATATTCCGCCATAATCATATAAGCAGTAGGAATGTTTGTATTGGCACTTAGTACTGCTAGTGTATTTCTCCAAGCAGTCCATTTGTAAGCTTACCAGTACTAAGTCCATATGCTTGGCAGTACAAACTGTTAGCTTAATTCCCAACAATCTCCGGTGTCCTTGAACATCTCATCCAAATTCCTCAAATACTCTGAAACTTCGCTTAAAGTCTCCATGCTACTTAAAACAACTAACAACTATAACACAACCAACAAAACACAAAAATCCACATCATTAGTTTTAAGGGTTAGTCATAATAAAAAACATACTTAGAAATGAAATCAAAACAAGTAAACAAACAACATGAACACTCAAAAATAAAAAATAAAAACTAAAAATTTTGAAATTTTACCAAGAGTACCAACCCGTTCGGTTTGAGTACCAACCGATTGGTTGATGAAAATTTCACCTGACCAAATTTCCCAGCCGGATCGGTTGCGGGCGGCGACCGATCAGCTGGAATGATTTTCCAAACGAAACATATATTTTTTTGTTACAAAATATTAGTTACCCTTAATTATTATTACTATTATTAACTACACTTAACTACTTTTTTTTTTTTTGAAAGGTAAATTTCATTCAAAAGTGCGCCACAAAACGGCCCTCAAAGCAAGGACCTCCGGGCAAAAATGACATAACATTAAATCCAAAGGATATTTACACCAAACAATCCAATTTAAACCTTTTAATCTAGATCTATTTCGAATCCAAAAATACGAGGTAGATTTAATACTTTCGACACTCCGGCTTTTACCTTTGAAGATTCTATCGTTTCGTTCATTCCACAATTCCCACATCGTAGTAAAGATAATACCTCTTAGAATGTATTTCGTGTGCTTCATCTTCGGTGGAATATTAACCATCTTCAATAGATCGGACACATCAAAATCAAATATAGGGGACAATCGGCACCAGTATTCAATTCTCGACCACACTTCTACTGTAAAAATACACCCCGTGAACAAATGAAGGGTTGTCTCTGAATCTGAGTTACAAAAAATGCATGAATCACTCGGCAAAACGACCCCTCTTCTGATCAGCTCCAACCTCGACGGAAGACGATTAAGAATCGCTCTCCACACCATTATTTTACATTTCAGTGGAACCCATCCTTTCCATTTCATTTGCGTTTGATACGGCTGAGGATCTCTACTAATCAATTGTTTTGCTTTGTTAACCGAATACACTCCTTGAGCATCACCTTTCCACAGCCATTTATCATTTCCCCCATTCCAAGAATAATTATAGATGTCTGCAAGAAGATGAAACAGCTCGTTGACTTCGTCATAAGAGCATGGAGTTGATCGCCAATCCCAAGTAAGAACCTTTGTATCATTAACAACTTGTAACCTAGAAGCAACCTTCACCCATTTATGTTTTTCGAGCCGGAATAATTGCGGATAAATAAGCCGAAGATGTTCATCTCGAAGCCAAGAATCAGCCCAAAAATTAATCGCCGACCCATCACCCAAAACACCAATGAAATAACTATTATGAGTTCTACCATTCCAAAGCTTTTTTTCCCCTAACTTGAAATTTTGTTTCCAACACCCGCTAGCCGATGAGGTGCATGGTAACATGGTCCATACCCTACTCGACCCATGACATCCCATAACAACTTTCTTCCAAAGAATATTACCTTCTTTTTTGAAACGCCACGCCCATTTAAGGAGGAGCGCGTCATTAACATCTTGCAATTTATTGACTCCTAAACCACCCGCCTTCTTCGATTTAGTAATGATATCCAAAGCAACCCCAATAGACCTTTCTTTCATCACTAGAACCCACCCATAAAAAACGTCTCATAATTGCCTCAATCCTTCGATGACCGCTGTTGGAGCCTTATAGAGAAAAAGATAAAAAAAAATAGGTAAATTTTCGAGAACCGCTTTAATTAAAATTAATTGGCCCCCATAGATAAAGTCTTCGCTTTCCAAGAAGTAAGGTGATTCTTTATGACTTCGATAACCGGATTCCAATTATTAACTCGAGACATGTTGGCTCCCACCTTAATACCCAAGTAAACAAAAGGAAAGGCGCCGCGTTTACATCCCAAAACCTCCATCATCATATCCACCTCATTATCTTCAGTCCCAACCCCGAATAAATTCGATTTATGAAGATTTATACGTAAGCCCGAACATAAATAAAAAACCCTTAGAATTCGAGCCGTACTCTGGAGATTCTCTCGAGACCACTCTCCTAAAATAAGGGCATCATCCGCGTAGAAAAGATGATTAATCGCCACTTCATTATCCGAGAGACTAATACCTTTAAGTTCACCGATCACTTTCGCTTTTTCCAACATACAAGAAAGGGCTTCCATGACAATCAAGAATAAAAAAGGAGATATGGGGTCACCTTATCGAAGACCCTTCTCGCATTTAAAATCAAAAGTAGGCAAGCCATTAACAAGAACCGAAGCTCGAGAAGACATAAGAATACCTTTAATCCAAGAGCACCAAATCGACGGAAAACCCATGTGATTCATAATAGATAATAAGAAATGCCAATTGACATTGTCATACGCTTTCTCAAAATTTATCTTTAAAAGAAACGCCTTTTTCTTCCTTTTTTTCAACCATTCCATAACCTCATTAACCACTAAGGGACCATCAAGAATAAACCGGTCGGACAGGAAAGCCGATTGAGACTCAAAAATCAACTTACCCAAGATCTTCTTAAGCCGATTAGCAAGAATTTTGGAGATAATCTTGCTAATCATCCCAATGAGCGTAATAGGTCTATAATCTTTAAGTCCCAAAGGCGATTTTACCTTAGGAATTAAAGTAATAAAAGATGACCCACAACCCGAGTTAATACATTCGGTCTCATGAAATTCCTTCATAATACGATAGAAATCATCTTCCAAAAGGTTCCAAAACCGTTTAACAAAACGGAAATTAAAACCATCGGGGCCATGCGCTTTATTAGAACCACAATCGAAAACCGCCTCTTTAATTTCTTGTTTAGAAAACATAGAAACCAAGGATACACCATCTAGATCACTAATCCGCCTCAAACCCGTACCATCTATAACCGGCCGAAAGAAAATATCTTCTTTGAAATGTTGTCTAAAAAATCGAAGAACTTCTCTCTTGACAAGAGTCGGCTTAGAAACCCATTCACCATTAATCTAACTGAAAAGTTAAAACCAATTATTAAAACTTTAATTAAGTAACTATTATTAAATCATTCACTAACTAACAATTAAAACAACTCTTAAGCTACTATAACTAATCATTAACTAGGATTATTAAAAAAAAAATAAACACTTAAACTACTCATTAATAAAAATATTAATCAAAAAATGCAAAGAAACATGAAATTCATCAAAACTAATCATTATACTAGGCATCAAAACAAGCAAATAAGCTAATTAGGAAACTACTACATAAAAAAAGCATAAATTAATCTTAAAATACTAAAAGGAATGAAATTAAACTAAATCAAAATTCCAATCCGATAGCTCTAGCCGATCGGCTAATCACTCCGGATCAAAAATATTTTTTTCTCTTTTTCTTTTCTTGAAAACACTTAACAAATCAAATACACTCAAATTAAATCAAATCAAATCCCCGGGCCAAAAACTTGATGTGTTTGTTTGCGTACAAGTTTTAAAATTTATAAAACACGATTTATCCAATTATTTCTTAAACACATACGAGCAAGTATACTCGTCCGTAATAGTAAACGTGGGTAAGTCGAGATCGTCCCAAGGGATTTGCGATATGAGATTTGTTAAAACAATTAAAGAGGGTGTTAATCCACTTTAGAAGAACTTAGATAATAACGAAAACCAATTAATCAAAACATATACTTGTGTGTAAACCATACCAAATTTGTTTAGAGTAGTCCTAGAAGTTTGGTGTAACTTGTGATGATGCACAATCTAATGTAAATGATTTACACTTAATGGTTTCTATCATGAGAAATCATTATTAAGAATTGTCTCATTTAGTTAACCCTTTCGGCCTTTATAACTAAAATGATAATTCTCCAAAAACTCCAATTGTTTGAAAAGCATTTCTTATCCAATATGTTCTTATGAATCCATTCGGCCTTTTCTCGTGATGAAATCGTTTCAAATCCATTTTAATGAGTAAACATAATGTTTGTCACACATCATGTCCCATACTAATTCGTGCACTAACGTTTTGGAATAAAAACATGAAGAAAATCCTTTCGGCCTTTTTATTCTTTAAAATGTTTTTACCAACAAATTAAGCAATATTAGATGTTATTTCAACAAACTCATAAAACAAGAAATGTTTTCATGCATTACATAAGATAAGATTACTCCAACAATAGTTACTTACAAAACTTTCATTAAACTTAAAGTAAAAGTAGTTCATTGCAAATAGAACAAGATATACCTATCTTAGAGTTTACAAGAACTAGAATTGTGGTACTATAGCAACCACACTCCTCCAATCGCCTTGAATGACCCATAACAACTCCAAAACACTACCAAATTATTGAGACTTGAACTCAACCTCCTCCTGGACATTTTACAGCTTCACTAATGTTGGTTTGTGGGAGTTGTAAACACACGTAAACGGCTAAGAGTGTGTGAGCCTATAGGGGCACACACGATAAACAAAAGTATACATGTTGAACGTATTATAACTTGAATATACTATACCCGATATGATATAACTTGACCCGATCATTGATTCGACCCATGGGATGTTTTGGACACTAACTTGGGACGAATGGGTTTGCCTTGGGCCTAGATGACTGCAATTGATCGGGTAAAGACAGGAATGGGTTACTTGGGCTCTATGGCTTGTCGTTTAAGCAAAGACCCAAGTGGTGTGTCGGTTTGTTTTGTTTATAAGCCAACCATTCCTCTTAAAAAGTCACGACATATCTAAACCAAAACTAATACTCTAAATCGATTACTGTTCTAGCTTCTATAACTAATTGACTTGTTTCCAAGTTGCTTAGTTTTGATTTGGTTTTGTTCAATCTCTACTTGCAACGTTTCAAGATGTTAGGGTACTGATCGATTGGTATTTTTTCTTGTTTTCTATCTCTCCTAGTCTACAGCAGGAATAACAAACAAATGGTTTAATGTTTTGGTCGTGGGGTTTATCTTAGACAACAAGCAGATGATATCAAACATCTATGTTCGATATCGGTCACATTTTGGAGCTACTGTTCATCGAACAATTTTCCACTCTTGGGTACAACAAGTTTTGATCTTGTAGTTTTCTTGTTCAAATTATTCAAGTGGTGTCAATTGTTGATTGGTTTTAATTACGTTCTCGACTAGCTTCATAATCGAACGTATACGTTATCGGGTTTGTGTGTGATACTCATAGAGATATTTAATTTAGATATTTGGGTTTCGTTTGGTTCTCTTGTTCGTTATTAAAGATCAATTTCCAAGTAAGGTTAGGTTTTCTTTAATCCCTTTTATTAATTAATTGTTATATTAATTAATTGTTTATTAATTACGTGTTTAATCTAATTGCGATTACTAGATCCTTATCCGCTGCGTACTTGTAGACGTTAATGGTTAACTTAGTTCTAAAATCCCAACAGTCGTATCAGAGCCATCTCGTTTTTGCGATTATGTGTTACACGTTTCTTATTAATAAACATGTTTAAAAGGCTGCATGAAACCTAATTTAGTTATTCGTTTTATTTTGTTTTGACAACTATATGCAATACTTGTCAATTTTTAATAAAAATAACTAGTCACACACAAATGTACCTCCTATATAAAGCAAGCTCGTCCTACTATTTCTCCCTCAAAAATACAAATCAATTGACACGTGGAAATTATTTTCATCACGACCGTCCATGTTTTTTTCGTCTAATTTGGGCGGAATACCTACTCGGAATTAATTCGAGAAAAATGATTGTGTGTGAAAAAACACACACAACTATCTACTCTTCTCAAATCCGCTTCAAACATAATTATGTGGATCATAATAATTTCATCAAACCAACACGCCAACAGATCCATAAATCGAATGGATCATAGCTTCGACAACAACATTTGAGCCAATCCATGGATCTACAATTACTTATGTATATTTTAGATCTTTTTGTCAATCGAATTAAATCATGTATTTTGTCCATTTACATCAAACGATTGTGCTTTATAGATTGTTAGTCTTTTTTCTTTTTTTTTGGTTTATTCTATTTGGATCCATAAAATCAGAATGTTAAATTTTTTATTTTTATTCTATTTTGATCAGATTTCATGTAGTTTAATGTAGTTTATTTTGTTTTTGTTCGGTTTAATATATTTTTATGAGATTTCATGTACACCATCTGTTTGATGAAATGTCTAATTAACCATATGATATCCACAAAGTAATGATTGTATATGGATCGTAAGATGAAATGCTTCAATTATAAATAACATCATAAAATAGATCCATTTCAGTGTGATCCATGAATTAAATCTTAGTTAACATCATGTTTATGGTCATTTTCTGTTGTATTGTTTTTCAGGACATATCAAAAACTTTGTTTTGTTGGAATGGGTATATCAATTAATTTCCAACATATGATTACGGAAGGATTACAAGATAACATATGTTCTTTGTGGTAGTTTTTTAGTTACATTCATATTAGTTTGAGTTTATCGGCTTATTTTATGAAATCTTACAATGATAAAGAACATCATAAAATATATGCATTTTCAGAAAGTCCCAATTACGCTTACAGTCATTCTGTGTTGTTTTTTGATTTTCAGGATACATAAGGATGTCGAATGTTTGGTCTGTTTTCAGTGGAGTAGTTTGCATCATCTTATTAGCTGTAGTTTGCATCATCTTATTAGCTGAGTAAACCAAGATAAGTCATGTTCTTTGTGGTAGATTTTTAGACAACGATAGCATCTTTACCACCCATTTATATTTGTTAAGTTTACCGGCTTTTTGAAATTTGGAAAATCAGTAAACTTCTTTTGTTCGGTTTTTTTTATTAGTATAGTTTTACCGAATCTATAACTCCCATAAACTGATTCTTATACTTCTTGTGTTGTTGAAATTAAGTTTTAACAAAATAAGCTTATACGTCGTATTGCAGTTTATTGATTAAATCTTAAGTAAGTTATTACTTTTTGCTTATTGATTTGATTAGTCCTTAAACAGTGTTCTGCAAACTAATAAGCAAATGTAATTGGTTTTTTTATAAAATTGTAGTATACCGGTAAACAACACATAAAGCATTATCAAATAAGCTGTTATAACATCCCAAATGCGTACGTGTAAAGTCATCTTTGTTTTCAGTGTAGTAATTTGCATGATCTCATTAGCGGAGTATTACAAGATAAGTCATGTTCATTCTGGTAGCTTTTTAGACAACGATAGCATTTTTACCACCCATTCATAGCAGTTATTACTTGTTGGCTTATTGTTTTCATTAGTCCGTAAACAGTGTTCTGCAAACTAATAAACAAATGCAATTTGTTTTTTATAAAATAAGTTGTTATAACATCCCAAAAGCGTATGTGTAAAGTAGTATTTCTATATCCCTTAAAATATTGTTACATGTTCATGCTATATATTCTTTTAATCCTGTTAAATAAAGTGGTAATTAAAGTTTGTATTATTTTCACTTATAGTTATTATATTATATAATTTTATATACTTCAAATTTGAAAAATGTAATAAGATAATAGAGGAAGGTTTTAAATTTTAATCAATATAATTATTGAAAACTGACCAACATAAGTTATTTTTTCTAATCCTTTTAAAATCTGAATCTTTGTCTTACTTAACATCCTGATTTTTAGCTAAAATTTTTAAATTTTCATTTTTTGAATTACTGAAATCTCTCAATTTGCTTCATTTAACCTACTTCCTATCACTATATATTTCAGTGCATCTTTGAAAACTCCTCATTCATCTCTTATAACTTCATCTTTATACAATCATAAGGTATTTGAAATGCCTAATTATAATCAATGATTTATTTTTTTGTTTCATCTATTGTTTGAAATATGAATATTCATTATATATATGATTACATATTTGAATATTCATTATATGACCATAATACGCGTGGTTTTAGATTTGAACCATTCCAGAACTTTACGAGGAAGCGCTTTTCCGATACTGATATTGTTGGTAAGAAATATTTATTAAAAAAAAATCTGCATAATAATAGATGAGTTGACATTTGTTGTACGCTTTAACTTACATAACATATATGTAAACGCAGATGTCATTGGGACTATAATATCCATATCTGAACCTATACCGTATGAAAGTTACGGTAATCAAAAATTTAGAAGGACTGTCACCTTGGAAGATGTTTAGTAAGACTATTATTCTTGGTTTATTCAAAATGATAAATTTAAGTTACTTACATATTTCAATATCATACAGTGGAGTCACTCTAGATTGCTGTTTCTTTGACGGATTGGTTGAACGGTTCAACAGTTTGGCACAACAATTGGATAAAATGCGAAATGTTGTAATGATCCTTCAAATAGGAAAAGTCAAATACTTTAATGGTAAAATGTTTTATATACTTTACTCATGTTTTTTTTAATAGTTTTTTTACTTCAAATTTACTAATGATTATATTCTACTACTGTAGATAAGCCGTCTGTTAGCAATGGGGCATTTTCAACAAAGCTTTATATCAATGATAACATTCCAGAGATTAATGTATACAGAAAGATGTAAGTATTTCCTTTATAAAACTAATGGTGTCAACCTTATTGTTACAAATATAAATATAATTGCGACACACTTTGTTCATTTTTCTTGGATCATGAATCACTATGTTATGGTGTATAGGTATCAAGAAATGGATGGTTATATGGAGAAGAACATAATTCTAAATGTGTTTTCACCATCCAAAAAAGAAATCACTTCTGATGAGTTTTTTGAAAACGCTGTTAGGAAAATGGTTGGGTCTATTCGTGAATCCGAATACGTAAGTTATCTGTTATTATTATTAAAACTGTGAATGTCAATTTTCTATACTAACTTATAAATCATATTATGCAGAATTTTGAATGTATCGTATACGCAAAGATACACAAGGTGCATCGAGAACATGGTTGGTGGTTCCTTGCCTGTAAGAAATATGACTGTGTGGCCAAAGAACCTGAAGAAAATGGTGAATCTTCATCATCAAAAAAGAAATCCATGACTACGACGTATTCTTGCAAAAAGTGCAGAGAGATCAACAATGTTGCACCAAGGTAATGTTTTGTAATTTTTTGCTAAATTTATCAAAATATACATAGATGTTGTTTTTCAATAAAATACTTATAGTCCCCAAATTGTTGAATGTTAGTTACAAAGTAATCGTTCGTGTTATTGACGACACCGGCTCAGCATCTCTTTTTTTGTATGAAGATATTGTCACTAAGATGATTGACATCTCGTGTTATAAGCTCAAGGCGAAGTATGGAGATCAGGCTGATGATATCTTTCCTGATGAATTGGTTCCCATTATTGGCCAAAAAAATGTTGCTTCGGTTTTTGTATTCTTCATATAATATAACCAACAACAACCATGTTTACCAAGTCAAGCTGATTTTAGATGATGCAAATATGATAAAGACTTTTAAACATGGATTCATCAATGAGGTTTTTTTAAAAATCCCTTACAAGTCTTCTCTATTCATTTCATTTAGTATACCTTAATATTGTATAATACATTCTTACCTCATTTATCCCAGGAAAATGATGGAGAAATGCAGACTCCAGTTACCCCTGCTGTTACCACAAGCAAGTTCAATTATGATGATAACATTCCGTTCAACATGGAACACACCCCAGAAGTGAAGAAGGGAGCTAAAAATCAGGAATTGGTAAGTGCCAGCTCTGGAAAAGCAAGGCACACTCCAAAAGGGAATAAAGAGGTGGAAAATGCTGAAGTGTTAGATGGGAGCTTTGGAAAAGCAAAGCACACTCCAGAAGTGAATAAAGAGGTGGAAAATGCTGAAGTGTTAGGTGGCAGCTCTGGAAAAACAAAACGTGATGCGATTGTTTTGGATGATTCTGTGCAGGAGGATGCATCTGCAAAGAAAGTTAAGAGTATTGATGTGGTTGAAGTGGTCAATGGCAAGGATGACTGATTCTCATTCTCTTTCGCATCTCAGCATCCCGATAAATTTTTGATAATGTTTATTTCAAATTGTTTATGTTGGATTAAAGACAATTGTTCCAGTTTGTTTTTTGTTTTTTATGGTTTGGAAACAGTTTGTTTTGTGTTTTTTGATTTTATCAAAAATACATTTTTATGCTATTCTTGAATTCAGTTAATTTATGGTCAACAATTGTTTTTCTACTTGAAATGCATTGACTAAATAGGTTTTTTAGTTATCTCAACATTTTCCATCTTTTGTGAATTGTTATAGCCAAAAATGGAAACAAATTATTTAATAAACTAAGATATCCAAACTATGCTGCAACATTAGTTGTGGAATATACATTTTTTATATAGCAAAAACAATCAATCATGTTAACAAAATTATTTATGTTTATTCAATAATATTTGTTTCTACAGATGATGATTGATGTGTGCCAATATCGTAATAACATATTGTGTCATTTTGTTTTTGTATAAGAATTATAGATAAATCCGGATATCATTGGTTATTTGCTAATTTATTTCTATTTAGGCAAATATAGCTTAACCGTGTATTTTTATGGCAACATTAACGTTTATAATTTTAAGACAATTTTCGGAATGAAATCAATTTTGAATAATTTGAATGTTCATCGTTTCATTTTTTTCGGTCTGTTTACTTCTGACATCTTTAATAACAATAACTAATACTTCGAAATTTCCAAAACCCGTCCCCTACAAGACGAGTCCAGTAAAAGCAATTACAACTTAGTGTTGTTCAAAAACCCATCTTAGTTTAATGTACAAAAAACCTGGCCCATTAAAATATGTCCATTAACCCAAACAAAGCCCACTCAATTGAAACAATCACCATATAATGGCCAGTTGAATAACATATTACGACATATCATCTTCACATGGCTTCATCAAAACCTAAAACCTTTGAAGATGCAAAATCACATTCGCCTGAATCTGATTCAAAGTCCCATCATCATCTCGTTGATGAGAAACAAAAAGTGACTCAACCAAAGAATAAGGATGGAATACGTGATCAACACAGTCAATCGGCAAATAGTAAAGTCGATGAAGCTTTGAGGTTTCTTGCTTCATTATTTGAAGAAGGTTCATCTTCTCAAAATAATAAAGGTGTCACATATAAGATTTGTACTATGATTTATATACAGGAATATGTTTTCATATTAAGATGATCTTTCATGTTGTTTTGATTTAACAGATGAGTTACACGAATCAATTTTTCTCAACTGGCTTAAAGTAAATGTTGGAGATCCTCAATAGTGTCAACAAGTTCTCAACAGCGTTAAGTCAAAGATCCTAAAAACAGATGCTATAATTAATGACATACGCGCAATGGGTCATGAGTTAACTGATGACTACGTTGTGGATCTAAACTTCTTTAGCGATGACGATTGAAATATCCTCATCATTCTTCGCCAGTTTAGTTTCTTTCATTTTCAATAATAAATGTATTCGGCCACAAATTTATTTTCATTAGTTACGTTTATGTAACACGATCTTTGAATGATATTTTGCATATTTCTATATGAAACGTTTTTATGTTATAAATTTCTTTCTGTTATTATGAAATCTGCATTTATTGTCATTCAATATTACCAGTAATAAAATCATCAATGATAATTGCCATTAAATGTTAGCATTAATAAAAAAATATTGCACATCAGATATAAATCGTTTAAATCCCTTAATTAACGTTTCTATATAAAACCAACATTTTGCTTTAAACTTCCATGTCCACTTTCATGTTTTCAAAGTAGCTATTTCAATTTTTATCATCAATAATCCATTCATAATGTTGATTGATATAATTATGCAAATAATATGTGTATTAGCTTTTCATCAAACTTATTTATATAAGTGCATTATGCATAATATAAATCACATGTCACGTTATACGTAAACAACAACTACAACTTCTTTAAGAGTACGGATCCAGATACATAATAGAAAGTTGATACATAATAGTATGATTCATCCAGGTACATAATATAATGTCTGTGGCCATTTCGAAACCATACTGAAATATTACGTCCCAAACATATGACACATTAACTTCTAACCGCCTTATGAGAACGGTGAACCAAAACACTATTGTTAATTTCACAGCCACACTGAAATTAATCCTAAATCATCCAATAAAACAAGTCATTCAAGATGTTCCAAGCCTTTATCATAACAATTTCGGCTGAGACAGTACCAAAACACATCAAATACCCAAAGCAGATTCGTTTAACACATATGGAATCATCACCGGTTTGCGTGCATCAACCGTTTCAGCATCATCTTTGACCATCCTCATAAGTTTGAACCTTACCGTTTTGTCTTTCTCCCACTCACACCTCTTCTCAACGTTCTTCCAATTAGTTTTTATGGTAACATGATTTTTGCTCTCAGGCCTATGTTTATGTTTTTCCCAATCTACGTTCACATAGAAAGACTCTTCATGGTGTATCAGAACTGCGTTATGGTACTTATACATTTCATACGGTCCCGCAAAATGATGTGGTATGGTCTGCATTCAACAAATCAACGTCGAATAGGCAACATAAGTAAATGCATATACTATCCAGGAAAATAGCATACTATAAATGACTATAGATACTATTACAAAAAAAATACGATATTCTTACCAGCCGTTCTCTTCCAGTTACGTAATCCAGAATGTCTTGATAAAAGCAGTCTTTCTCATCATCATGATCGGAGTGATTAAACCATTCACATTTATGTTTCATTCGAGGATCTACAATTTAAATATTGCAAAGACATTATAAGATGCAACTACATTATTTATAATCTTTAAAAACAACGAAACACATGTTGAATTAAAATATAATAAACATACATTTATCTATTGTGCTTTTTTTAAAGGGAGTATGTTCGTTCAAAATTAGGTACATTTTCAAAACGTGATCCTAAGCCAACATCAGAAAATGAGATCATCGAGACAGTACCTTCCTCAATTTCAGTGAACACCATACGCGATCCAACCTTTAGGCCTTCCAAAAAAACCAGTAAATTCCATCCAGTTCCACTAAAAACATGGTCGTGCGTGTTACCTGGAAGAGCAATGCGACGCTGTGTCACGGTCACAGTCAGACGGCCACCAACCATAACTCGCACTCTTTCAACTTCTGGCAGAAATTGATGAGGAAGGAGTTGCGTAACGACTAAATATAATGTTGATATTTTTTATTACGTTTTAATCATAGTATATGCAATTTTCATTAAACTATGACCATCGATAGATTAATGATGAAGTACTTACATCAAATTGGTCAAGGTTTCCCACAGTACCAAAGCATCTTTTTTGACGAGGTCCTATATCAGCATTTAAATATACACCAATTTCAGCATCAGCATTGTCATAGGCAGTGACGTAGTACATGTCTTCTCCTTGACGAATAAAATGTAGAATTGCCACATTCCGGTAATTACTGTTATCAACAAATTCCTTCCATTCTTCTGAGTGCAGGGCATAACGGTTACCACTTACTTTCTTAAGCCATACTTTGTGCATTGTACGTCTGTTATGAATTAAATATAACCATTTGATGCCTCTGTAGAGCTCATCCGTAAACACATCTGGAAGGATCTGCTTTAAAAACCTATTACACCAATTACTTTTCAGTTTTGTGATATCCATGTTGGGAAATTTAATATCAAATCTATTATAGGTAACAAGGGTTGCAAATTACCTGCAATGTTCGAAAGTTTCGTGTGTTTGCCTCCACGATAAATTGAGTCGTCATTCTATTTAATAAAAAAAGGAAACGTGTATGAGAAATAACTTACATATTTTCAAAAACTTAGCATACCTACATGTTTTTTTTAATAAGTTATGTTAAGCTACAATGTTATTCCCAAATATTGCCCTTTTAATCTAAATAAGCATTTTCCTATTCATTCACAAAAAAATCCTACTAACACAAGTATTATTCTGCCATAGAAGTTTCGAACCGTTATCATACTCCAACATGGTTTACGAAATCTATATTCTGACATCGTATTATACTTTATCTATATTCCTTTCATTGTATTAACGCAATACGACTGACTTTTACCTTTACAAATAAGTATATGCAATCTTATTCTAACTTATATCATCGAATGAGCTACTCAGTTTCATAAAAAAAAAAACTAACTAAGAATAAACATTACTTTTACTTCACAATTACCATATGAAACATCTAAGACCATTACCATAATCCGATATTCATGAAACATGTATCATTAACAGATGATACTAATAAGAAATGTAATATCGCCACAAAGTGAGTATCCTTCAAAATATCTTATATGCAAAAACTAAAATTATAAAGTCAAATAAACAAGTTTTTCTAAAAAAAATCCTAAGATCAACCAGAATATGATTACTCATATTACTAAATTGACCATACATATACATTTAAGTGATTATGTTAACTTAAAAATTGATCATGCCTACTTTTACTAAAAACCCTATTTCTTATTATCGAAGGCTGCAATATCATAACCAACTTCTTTAACTCTACAACTCTACTACACATTCATTCTAAATCGACACATCATTTGGTCAATTTTAAGATCAACTTTATCTTTATTCTAACAATGAGATAATCGTTCAAATAGGTGTAACAGAGTAACAAACTTACCAACAACAACAACAAAAAAAGAAAAAAAAATAACATAAGACACACCAAACCTGTTATTGAGACAGATTATTCGAGAAGAATGAGAAGCTGATTTGATGGATAGTAAATGAAAAGTCTTTGGGTCTATAATGGAAACTTAAATCATAGCTATAATCTCTCTATACACGAATATCAACTTCTTTTAGCAATGATGATATGCATTGATAGAATAAATATATTTGGCTTTTGTCATTATGTACCATTGTTTTAAAACATACACTAATACCACAAATACAACTTTTAAAATAAGTATTTTGTAACTTACAAAATGATGGTAATCTAATAATAAAATACACTATGTTACAAATAAATTCGTAAAATACTGCGAATCTCACCTTTATAAGTTTTGTATCATCACATTTTGCTGATCATTGAAGAAGTTATTTTTCAACGAATATGAAAATGAGATAAAAATAAACGAAGAAAGTAAACATGTTCCATTAATATATCAACTAAACAATGAGATAATAAATTAGTTATATCACATGTGTTTATGTATTGAATATGATTATGTTATTGGATATAAGTTTATGGAGTGATAAGAGCTTCTCCAATTGCGTTCTCGAGTTTTATTTTTTAACATATAATAAGCAGTGGGTAGAAAACAAAATAAATTTGTGTTTCTGAGTTTTATTAAAGAGAGAAGAAAATAAAATAGGAGAGTAAATTTGGCTAAACTTCTCTCTAAAACTTTCTCTCCAAAAGTTGGATGATTTGGATTGAAGTTATATTATGAAGCTATAAATAGATAAAGATACTTAAATGACCTAATATAAACCATAACTTTTTTCTTCTCCCAAGGGTATAATTGTCAAATCATCTTTTATTTCATCTTTTCTCTCCTTACTCGGAAACATGATATAAAAAGGTTCAATTTCATTCATCTCCTCTTATTTTATGCATATTTTTAACTCTTCTCTTCTTTTATTTCATTTAAAAAATTTGTGAACAAATGTGCTTTTTGCAAAAAAGGAAGTGCCAAAATATACAAGTTTATGGTTTTCCTTTAATTTGTCTAATTTTATTCATTATCAGGTTTAATCAATATGAAGAATATTCATGTTTTTCCTTTACATCATCTTTTACATCGTCTTATAAATTGTTGTATAAATTGTTGTATAAATTGTTTTCCTTTTATTGTTAGTTAAATATAAATTTGAATATGCATATTTTTTTAGTAACACGTCTAAAACAACAATTACTTTACTAAATTTTCACTTTTCTCCAAATAACATTAACAATTATGAATACTAAACCTAAATACAATAATTCATGGCATAAGAATAATCTTTTGGACAATATATATCAAATCATTTCAATGAATAGAAGAATCGTTTAATTTTTGTTACATAATATATAATTGGTGGCAGGAGTAAAAAACATTAATTGTTAATACTCAAATATATAAAAACTCATATACATTTACATATGCTGTTTTAAGAAATAAAATATAATAGTTAATAAATGTAATAAAAAAATGAAAATACATACTAACAACTTCCAAATTTACACTGTTATTGTTCTTAATTTTTAAAAACTTTAATATTCAAGGTCTTGATTTTTACATATATTTTTTATATGCATATCGTTGCCTAAATTTAGTTTCTTTTACATGCCTATATATACTATCATCTAAAAAGTAAATTTTATAAGTATTTTGTCAAACTATTGTGAAGAACAATATCACTTGGATCATCATCAACGTAATGCAACAAAGGTGAATATACTTTTGTATTTTAGTTTATATATTTTCCATGATTTTTATTGTGAACTTAAAGGTAGATGGAAATACATCGTTTTAACATTCGTATGTTTTATTATAACCAGCAAGAAGTTGACTCTAAGTTTGCCAATGAATTTTGGATGCAAGAGCCACCTATCATAATAATTTCAGATGATAAATTGGTATGACTTACATAACTTATAACAAAATATTACTAACTCACTTATATCTTCTATCCCTTTTTTTCATTATAGGATTGTCTTCCAACAAATAAAATGCAAATAGTTACAAAAAGCAACCGAATATGTTAATAGTAATGTACATTATGATGATGAGGAGGAGGAATGGATTTGTATCAACCGATATTGTAAATACCATGTTCACAACGAAGAAAACATTGTATTAAAAAAGTATGTTGATGATGATGTTGATGATGATGTTGTTGAAGATGATCAAAATGATATCTGGATGTGTATCAACCAAGAATATGAACACCACAACCATAATCTTGATCATGATTATGACCAGGACAAATCGATCTCTATTCACAAGGGTGTTGATGCTAAAGTTTGTGTCGATAAGTGATTGATACTTCATTCACAAGTTCTTTTCAATTATTGGTTTTGTTTTATATTCTCATTTTCTAAAACTTACAATTTTTGGTAATCAATATGAATGAAGTTTTAACGTTTTTTGTTTACAAATGTTTACATTGTATTTATATAATTAATCCTTATTGTTTTGGTTACAGACCAACTATAAGCAACATTCAAAATATGTCAAACTAAAGCATATATATTCTTAATAAAACTTATGTTAACCATAATAGAATCCACTGCATTAGCTTACATACTAATATTCTTACATACTTAGTTAAGAATCCTTCATAGGCATAAGTTCAAAAAAAATGAAACTGACAATCCTTCTACCATCATTTACAATCTACATAATATTTATACAATGGTCACATAACATAGTCTACTAAGATGCAGAGTTAGTATATACCATACTTAACGCCCAAAAGAAACTTCAAACATTCATAAGACAGGATACTTTAACACACATGAAACACTGGAATCTGCTCCTCCTCTTCTCCATCTAAATATGTTAGCAGATACATGTACTTGAAGCGTATTATCTTATCATACTCAAATCGACATTCTTCAGCAAACTCGCTCCATGCACCGAATATGTTAATATGATTTGTCCTTTCTGGTTCCTCTTTGTGAAACTCCATCTTTACATTCATCGTGTATTCAACATTTTGGTGTTTCATCAACGCATGAGAGTATGTGTGCATTGGATGGTTCACTAAGAACTCAGCCGGTATTGTCTGCAAATTATTATGAATAAAATATAACACTAAGTACTTATCTAAACACGCAAATCGTAAAAGTTAATATATAAGAATACTACGTACCAATCGTTGCATAACGACTATATAACAAAACCTCTTATAGAATGCATCACGGTATTCACCAAAATGATCTGTATGAGCTGGCCAGCGACACATGTGATACATTCTCTCATCATCTACAAAAACGGTTATCATATTTATTATCCACTGACTAAGTATTTAAATACAAAATATTCAATGATTATTATAACAAACCGTAGGATCTGTTATTGTTAAACACGTTACATCAGACAAAAGCAATTTCTTTATAATCACTAATACCCTTTCCATATAAATGTTGCTCAATAATGTACAGATTATACTACGTCACATAGTGTTAAATTAGTTGTTGTCATACCATTTCGAGTAACGTTATAACTAAATATATCGTCACAAGTTTAAACGCAAAGAATTACAAATATAATTATAACTAAATATATATCGCACCTCTATCTTCAGGAGGTATTGGAGGTTGTATTTCTTTGAAGTCGTGTTGCTCCAAAGAAATGCACATCAGTATGTTGACTCCCGTCAGTATTAAAAGCCATCATCCAAAATTCAGTGTCCACATATTTTGTGAACACCAAATGCATTCCAGCTTTCAAACGCAAAGTTGTTTGAATTTCATCCCAAGATTGTTCTAACAGTTCATATTCGTTACCAACGTTAACTCCATTCACATCATACGAACCCTATTGGTGTTTATCAAGTATACATGTTTGTTCCCATTAAAACCATCCTCCGAAAAGATATCACGTAGATCCTGAAACAAATTAAGCTAAATTTATACAATTATAACAAGATTATAATTGTAAAATTAGATATGCCATAGTTTAGAAGAACCTGTGATTTCAGATATGTTCTACGGTTAAGCCAAACAACAAATTCAAAAGCCATCCTACTACAAAAACAATGAAACATGTTTTTAGACAAAAAAAGAATACAATGTCCAGATCAGTAACTACAATTCAGTTTCTTCATACAGAGATCTAAACACATGTTTATTTAAATCACCTAACATCTACTATTTTAGTATGATCGTTATGTACTTTATCAATATCAAGTGTCACTTTACTACAAAAACAATGAAACATATTATTATCAGTAACTACATATTAGTTTCGTTGTAAATAGATGTAAACACACTTTTTTTATAAAACATAACACATACTATTTTAGTATGATGGTTATGTACTTAATCAATATCAAATGCAACATTACTAAACAAATAATGAAACATGTTATTAGACCAAATAAGATTAACAATCAGCAAATCACTAATTACAAATCAGTTTAGTTATAAATCGATGTAAACACTTCATTTGAATGCACCTAACATCTAATCTTTTAGTATGATGTTTTTGTATGTAATCCATATCAAATGGCATACTATTTTAGTATGATGCTTATGTACTTAATCATCATCATAAGCATCCGTTTCACAAATCCTACACTATCATAAACTTGGTGGCATATGTATGTAACTTCCATTAATTGTTAAATAGAAAGTACAAATCATTTTCCTTATAAAGAGATGTAAACACAGGTTTTTGCAAATCACCTAACATTTACTATTTTAGTATGATGGTTACGTACTTAATGAATATCAAATTCTATCTTAATACAAAAACAATGAACCGTTTATTAGACCAAATCAACATACAATAGTTAAATCAAAAACTGCAAATTAGTTTCGTTATAAAGATATACAAACACTCTATTTGGAAGCACCTAACATAGTACTATTTTAGGATGATTCTTAAGTACTTAATCAATGTCAAATGGCATCCTACTACAAAACTATGAAACATGTTTTTTTTACCAAATCAACATACAAGGGCCAAATCAGTTATGTTATTAATAGATGTAAACACTTCACTTGAAAGCACCTAACATCGACTTTTTAAGTATCATGCTTATGTACTTAATCAGTATCATAGCCATCCATTTCCTAAATCCTACCCTATCAGAAACTTTGTGGCCTATGTATGTAATATATCAGTATTAAGCAAGAGTCCAATAACAGATTTATAAAAAAAACTCCAAATATACATTATGAAATTTACATTAATCCGAATGAAATACCCTAGATAACAAATTCTTAATTAATCACAATCTATTATCAACTAAAACAAGGTATGTTAAGTTATTTTCAAGCCAATATCAGTCAAACCGATTTTTAGGGCTCATTACAATCAAGCACTATTCTTAAGAACTTGAAGAAAAAATAAATATAAATCAAACATGCAAAACAATATTCTGAAAACAACATAATATTCGGATGATGAATCGCTATAAATTTTACACTTAGAGAGTTATAGATTGTTGGGTTGTTAGGTGTAAAAAAAGATTTACTAACCTTGAGATGGGGAAGTTGATTAGGTAGTAAATCTGATATTTGAGCCGTAATGAGTGTATTGTGCAAGTTACACTCAACCAAATATTTAGTTGCATGTAATCATAAATCGGTTTAGTTAGATACGGAGCACTATATTTCAAACCGGGTTATGGGCTTTTTTTGTATACCATGGGCCTAACAATAGGAAACAATGTATGGCCTTTTTCAGCATATAAGTGATTACTTTGTTTTACAATGTACAATTGGAAGGAAAATCTTTGGGATCCATCTTTTTTGCAAGATAGATCAATTATTGCACTAACATATAAGCATGTTGACAAAGTGAATGACCGAATGATTTTCCAACTTAGTGGGACAGAGAGAGTGCGTTATAGTTCGTACACAGTCTCAAATTTAGATGTGGATTTTAATACAATCTAAATGTCAAAGCCAAACGTTATCTAATGTAGGTGTTTTTTGGAAAAACCTGTTTTTTCACACTTACAACTTTATGTAGTCGTCTCAAGAGTAAAAAGCAAGAGAGATTTAAAGTTTTTGTCTTGTGACAAAGACAACTTTATGTGGTCGTCTCAAGACTAAAAACCAGGAGAGGTCTAAAGTTTTTGTGTTGTGACAGAGACGGCTAATACACCAACTCTTCAACCAACATTGTTTATAAAGTGGTTCTACATAGATTATAAACTTTATGTAATTCGATTCTTTTGAACATTAGTTTTTTTTAACGATATTAATTTATTGATACGTGCATATTGATTTTATTCGTTTTCTCTCATCGAATTCACTACACGTTCATACTTATTTTTTGTTTATTTTTTCGTATAATGAAATTTTTAAAGCTAGCCGCCCCATCGGGGCGGGCCTTGGATCTAGTTAAATTATATTGATAATTAGAATTAATTTTTTAATTTAAATTACATGTTAATTAGAATTACTTTGCTAATTGGAATTAAATTGTTAATTAGAATTAAATGTTAATTAGAATTAATTAATTGTTAATTAGAATTATAATGATAATTAGAATTACATATTGATTATTAAATACATAAAATTGCGTAATTACTTGTTAATTGAGATTGCCATGCGCTTTTATGTGTTTTCCGGCCACAAAACCCACTCAATTGCTTTTGCGATGTATGGGCCGATCTAGGTATTGTATCCTAATGACGGTCTTATGGTTCTCCGTTTGGGGAAGACTCACAAGAGAACTAGGAACAATATGTGGTTATATATTGATGTTTATGTTTATATGTTTGTGATTCCTATATGTGCATTATTACTTGCTTTGACACCTAATTGTATGCAATATGGAATAATACATATCGTAACCATAACATTAATATTAGTCTTTATTTACAAGCCTAAATAACATGCTCATTGTGACCTGCTATTTGATTCGTGAAAAACCGTTTTTGTAAAATAAAGTGACCTAATATATGAAACACGTTTTCAAGAATTTAAAAACTAGACGCTATGGACACTTGGGATGTATGGGTCACCCACTAGAACAAACTCAAAAGGGGGTTCAAAGAGGTGCGACTGGATGTCTAGGTTATGCTTCAGTGCTTACCTGGTCCTCTGCCTCCCTGTGCGTTCGATTGGAGCTACCGTGAACCATGATGATCACTACTGTGTCATTACCAAAAGTTTTTCAAATTAGTGCTACAAAGTTGTTTCGCATGCTTCTTTGTACACGACTTTCACCACATTTATATGTGCATACCTATTTTTTAATTTTAAGTCTATGCCATCCAAATATGAACACGTGCATTTGGATTGACTTCTCTGGTCAGGCCTAAGGGCCTTTTCAACCCATGGTAATTATTTCGCTTTGGTCAGACCTCTGGTTATTTTTACACGTTCATACTTGGTCGACTTATTTCGAGTTGGCTTGGTCAGACCTTGAACCCGAGGCATAAGATGAGAACTAAACATGCTCATGACATTATTACTTGTCTACTAATGTCTTGATCAGTCTCATAAATCTAAGAGATGCATTATGCAATTAACGCTCATCGCTTACCTCTTGTCCTATTTTTTTACGCACTGGTCAGACCTATGGTAATTAAGTGGGGTTGCAAGATGGATCTTAGTCTTAATTAGTAATTAATTGGGCAGTTAATTCTTTTAAGAATATAATTATCGAAAATACTAGAATTGAACTTTTTATGTTCTGATTAATTATGTTATTGCAACATAATTCGTAAACAAAGTTGTTTTTCTTTGAAAGACAAATGTAGTCTCTTTTCCTAGTAAGAAGAGTGAGACTTATACCTATCTTTTCTCCTTAGTTGACAAACTAAGATAGGATTACAAATTGATAAACTCATTTATGATCTTTCATTTCCCTTTTGTGGTCTAGAGTTAATTGAAAGATAGAATATTTTGTGTAACTGGAAACATTGTGTTTAGAGCTACCAAAATAAATAACATCCTGCACTTGTCACGATGTGTGAGTTTAAACCGCAAAGAGTAAAGGAATTACTAGCATATTTGCTAGGTAATCTTCTTGGACTCTTATTATTCCTAAAGTGCTAATTACCCTTGGGGCTATGTAGACGATAAAGGAGGAATTGCATGCTAAAGATTCAAGTTAATTGAATGAAAGAATGGCTAGTCCATTGTCTACATAAGTAGAACTTCATATACTATGTTCAATACTTAATTACATGCTACTCGTAGGTATTTGAAGAGAATAGGAACGTATATAAAACTGCTATATGTTTTCCTACTGAAAATGTAACACTTGTAATGTTGTCAAATCCAGTGGGAGCAATTGCATTTTATTACTGAAATAACATTCTTGTAATGTTGTCAATTTCAGTGGGAGCTACGGGATTTATTCCTTGTTAGTCACCCATGTCATTTCAAACTTGCTTTGAAATAATTCATTACTTTCCGAATATGAACAATCATTGCTTAAAGGAAAATTGCATTTTATTTTATTAGATAACTCGTTGCCTTCCTGTTGTGGCTTCCTGAAGCGTTATCTATAGAATAATAATCCACAATTCCTTATTAAAGGTTATGGTTCTAAAACTACTTATGATATCTATGACATTATCATATCGTTTGAACAATCAATCACGTGTTGTTTGTTTTAATAATATGATGTTGTACCTTACACAAGTGGGAGAAATCTCAAAGTGTGTGCAAGGAACAACAATATTATTGGTATCTCTTGACCGCAAGGTAAAGGAAACTAAAAATTCTACTAGGAATTAAACACATTAGATGTTTAATGCCCTACTACATGTAAATAAGAATTCTACTAGGACTTAAATACATGAGATGTTTATTGCCCTACTACATTCTAATAATGATTCTACTAGGACTTGAACACGCTAGATGTTTGTTGCCCTACTACATTCAATTGTCATGATATTGTGTATAGATACTTCAACATTAGACTACATGTTATAGTCAACATAATTATGGTTATATGATAATGATCATAATTATGAAGTATAAAATTAACTTGAAATTAGTATAGAACTCAAGTGTTTACATTTGTGATTACTTTTGTTAGTATAATTATGCTTACATGTTAAGACATAATTATAAAGTCCTTGAATTAATCAATGACTTATAACATAAAGTATATATAGTATAATTGTTATGTTTTCTAGTTAACACATAAACATAAGTCATTTGAATTATTCAAAGACTTATAATGTATTATTGACATGTTCTTTTTCTTGTAAACACATGAACATATAATACTTGAACAGTTATGCCTTCTTGTGAACACGTGAACATAAGGTTCTTGTATTATTCAATCAAAATACATTATAGCATGCACTTGGTTCGTAAATACTTTATATGCAATTTGGCTTGACCTAATTGACAAGTATTAGGTCCAAAGAGAATTAAGTTATCTATAGAATTCTGATATTGTTTCACAATTCTAATACTCATAGAATACCACTTAATTATGATATGTCTAATGTGTTGGATCAAACCTTATTCATATTTGTGGAAAACTAGAAGGGGGGGTTGAATAGTTTTACCAATTAAAACTTCGTTTTAAAATATTTAGATCAACTTATGTCAATCCATTTAGATGTGTATGTTGGACATTGATAGATAGATATATAAATGTGTAATGAAAGATAAAGAGTGAGAAGCACATAACCACGACACGAGTATTTATAGTGGTTCGGCTACAAGGACACCTTCCTTGCCCTACTCCACTCCCCGAGTCACCTACTCGAGAGTTCGTAATCACTACACAACACCAACTCCTTATGGCGGAGAAGCCTTCACAACGTCGCCTACTCTTTTTCCGGTACTAGGCTAACCACCGGGTTATTTCACAAATGAGAACCACACCTACCACAACGTCGCCTACCCTTTATCGGGTACTAGGCTAAGTACCGAGTTTCATTACAATGGAGGAACTACTACCCAACACTACACAACACCTAATCCCAAAGGAGACCCACTCCTTATTACAACACCATCAAGGATATCAATATCCTTGGAAACAAACTATCACTATTTGTATAACGATGCACCTCATCGATTATACGACCTTGGCATCCTTCACTAATGCCACTTGATTTGACCCCTAGGCATCTTTCACTAATGCCCTTGACACGAACACTTGGCACCTTTCACTAATTCCTTCGTCTTGACTCCTTTAGCATTCTTCACTAATGCTTTTGAAACGGACGTTAAGTACCCTTCACTAATGCTTTTGTCTTGACTCTTTCGGCATCCTTCACTAATGCCTTGGACACAACACTTCTATGGAGGAAGAAAGAAGTATCAACAAGAGAACCTCGGTAGTCTTGATGATGACGAAGCATGGCAACTCAAGGACTTGAGCTTGCTCGACTTCAAGAAGTGGTGATCTCGCCTTTAAGAAGAACCTAGAGAATCACACAAAAACAAAAGACAAACTACATAGAAAGATCCCTTAGGATCTGTGGTTAGAAGGTTACAATACTTGGGGAAAGTATGTGTGGGAGTGGCAACCCAAAAGGAAGACATGGCTCACTATTTATAGAAGAAAAACATCTACTGTTCCACGGATCCCACAGATCCCTCACTTGAGGGATCCGTCCAGTGTAATACTGGGGATCCGTGGGACGCTCCCTTTTGCCCATGGTTTTTGGGTCATGGGTCATGGGTTATGGATCATGGATATCCAAGTAGATACAATGTATCTATAAGATGCAATGCATCTAGTCCATGATTCATGAACTAAAACTATGGGCCATGGATTAAAACCATGGGTCATGGATATTATCCATATATGACATAAGCATGATGTCATGCAATGGGTTATGGGTCAAGCTCCATGGGTATGGGTCATGGACTTTGGGTTGTACCCAACTACATTCAATGTATTTGGTCAATGGGTCAAATACTTAAGTTTCTACCCAATTGTATTACCCATTATAATACATACTAGTTATGTATATATTTTCCCAATATGTAAACACTAGTTGTTGTACATATGTATTACTAAATCATAAAATCACTTATACTTGTTTTAGCGTTCTATGTGAAAACGTAAGTGTGTTAGAAAACTATTGGCTCAAACCATTTACGTATTTTATTTGTTTCGTTAAAATGATTTTACGTTTCTTATCGACAAAACATTTGAAGATCGTAAAATATAAATTAATTTTTTACGGCTTATTTGTATTAACAATCTCCCCCTTTTTGTTGATGACAAAACATAAAATTATTTTAAGAAAAAACTAAAATTCGTAAAAGTTCGAATTGGAGCTTTTACTCTCTTCTCCCCCTTTTTGTCGAAACAAAAAGAGCGTCGAAAAGAAACTAACACAATGTTTTAAGAAAAACATGTAAAAGAAAAAGATAGAGCAAGTGACTGGAAGAGTTCTCGTCTTAACTCCCCCTTGACGAGTTCATCCCTTTGTGAGGGCGTCAAGTAAATAAAAACTACTAAGCTAATGCATTGCAACTATGTTTGCAAATGGTTTTGTCTTAGTGACGATAATGCTCCCCCTAGATGATTGCAACTTTGAAAGGTGACGTAACGAAATGTAATCCATATGAGGATTATATTCCAAATGATTTTTCAATGTATGGTTTGACACAAAGCTCCCCCTAGCTTAGGGTGTCAAAGTCTTCATGTGTATTCTGAAAATCAACAAAATAAAGGTTAGAAAACAAGTATATAGTGCATAATTTCCTGCAAATAAGACTCAAGTTAGTAGAAAATTGGTCTTTCGTTGCACGGATCCCACGGTTCCCTCCTTGGAGGGATCCGTCTAGGCAAATATCAGGGATCCGTCTATATGATGACAGATTTCAGCAATGGTGATGTACCAAACATTGTTAACATCAATGTATTCAAGCAACAAACATATACTCAAAGCAATATGGCATATCATTCAATAAAACATAAGAGATAATCAACAAATCTCTTAAACTAAGAGAATGATTTAGCCATGTAATACATATTCTACTAATACTAATAAGTGACTAAAAACTTAAGAAGCAACAATGTGCTTGAGTCTAAGGATGAGTAGACTTGTTAATTTGGTCCAATCTTTCAAGAAGATGATTGAACATGAAATGCAACTCATTTCGTACTTCTTGAACAAGTACTTGGGTGATTAGACAATTAGAGCAATTATTGTCTTGATTAGGAACCGGAGGAGATTGGATGTTTTGAGAAGGCTCTACAAATGTTGGTGGGGTTTCATTGAGAAATGTAGGATGAGGTTCTACTAAAAATGAGGGTAGTGGTAATGGAAATTCCTCCATATGATCAAATCCTTAGTGGTTCCTTGTTTCCAATGATGGACTAGTTGGTGTTGTAGGTGGTTCCCTATTTTACGAGAAAGTTGGTGAATGGGAACTTCTTGGTGGTGAATGCTCTAATGAATAGAGATTTGGGTGAGAGATAGGCTCGGTGAAAGGGTGTAGTCTATGCTCTATAAGTGAAGGCTTAGACCGTTTGCTAGAACTAGGTACGTTTGGTTTAGAGCTTAATGAGCCCTTTTCTAGCCCAAAAGGTCTAATGCTAATTCTTGCGGTTCTCATAGTAATTGTTGATTGGGTTTGTTGAGGTGGGATTCTAGCACTATTATATCTTACGGGAGATGATTCAGTGGATGAAATCTCATGAATCATATGACCATTCCTTTTGGATGAGCCTTTGGTTGAAGAGTCGTTGCTAAGTGCTTTAGTCATAGTGATGGTGAGGATGCAATATGAGCTTCTAACTATTGATTTTTGAGAATTAGGTAGGAGTGATGACTTAACCTAAAGAGTGTTTGGTTTATAAAGGATGAATTTGAATTAAGGAATTAAATTCATGACCACTAAGGGGATTAGGCATGCACTAAGGTCAACTAAGATGTTGTTCAGCTATAGGAATTCATTAAATGGTAACTAAAGGTGTTTAGATTACCAAAGGTGGCTTAAATTTGAAGGGAAAGCTGATTAAAGTCTTTCTGTAGACACGGATCCCACGGATCCCTCTCACTAGGGATCCGTCTGGTTATAAACCAGGGATCCGTCTGTCAGACAGATATGTGCTGAAATGATTATGCTTTTTGTAAGGTCTAGTACCTATGAATCTTGAGGATTTGACTTTCCTTAGATGTCTTGAGTGGTGGATGTCTTAAATGCTTAACCATGAGAAGTGAGGATACATAATGATGGTTTTGGGTAGGAAAGTGGATTTTAGTGAGTCTAACTAAGTGCTTGAGGATGATACCATTTGGTTTGAAATGAAAAGGTGATGACAAATGGTCTTAGAAATCAGATGATGACTCAAGATAGAATTCAAAAAAAATAAAGAAAAATGAAAAACTAGTTTTAAGCCTATTTTGAGGTAAGAGTGACTAAAATCAATTTGCTAAAATTGATGGAAATATCAAACTAAGTGTTTTGACATGTGAGGGACAATGTGTGAGCGTTGGAGCGGAAATATGGTGGATATTGGTGAGTTTGATAAATCAATGGCACTTTGAATTTGATCCTAAGTTACCTACGGGTGAATGTGAGACCTACTGTGCTTGAGGAAGCCTCAAGTGGTATTAAAGAATCATGTTTAGCCATCATGATGTGATTAGGGGGATAACTTGAATGTATAGTGATTTGTATCTGATAATTGTCTTCCCGGATCCCACGGTTCCCTCTTGGGAGGGATCCGGCTAGTTATAATACTGGGATCCGGCTACTGCAGATCAGAAGGCTTTTAGCAAATATGCAATTCTTGCACTCTTAGCAAATGCTTCTCCTAGTTATTTCTATAATGATTAAAATCAAGAATACAACAAATATAAGGGCATAGCACATGTGGGGGAACTAAAGGTAGCTAAAGATGAGTGACAAAGACTACTTGAATGATTTCAAGATGTTGTAAAATCTCATCCTACTCGTTCCTAAGTTAAATTGTTCAATGCTAAGTTATGGCAATTCCTACATACTACATCCTACTCTACATAAGTATTCTTAAGATGTTACAAACCATTGTTTCAAATTATTTTCACAAATTAAGGTCCTATGACCTTACCTTGCTTCCCCATCTCCTTCCATATCACTCCCCGTCTTCATCCTCCCCTCCACTCTTCATCTCACCATCTCTACTTCTTTTTCTTCAAGAAGTTGGCGAAGCACTTGAAGATCCCTTTAGTTTGTTGCCATTCTTGTGATGGGCTAGGAATGTCCGGAAATTGATTGATGTAACACAAAGGGTCGAGATCGGTGTTGCCGAGGGGGTTGCTACTTCCTTCTCCTTCTCTTTGTCTCTCCCATTCATCCGATGAATCCGTTGGTGGGTGAGGTCTTTTCCCATCCACCATAAACCTTGTAGTTCTTCCCTCGGATAAAGACACCATAACTTTGTTGCAAAAGCTATGATCATAGGATAATGGAGAAGGATCTAAAGCAAAGATGAACCTTGCAAGATGGGTTAGGAGCATTGCATACGGGAGCACCATTTTGTCCATGCTTTTTACACTCACCTTTCTCTTAATCATGTAATATGCAAGGTTGAAGCGAGTCTCGGTCACAAGGCAATAGATCATGAAACTTAGGCACGCATTGTGGTGATCCTTGTTCCCTCCTAAGCAAAGCACATTCTCCCTCACCACGACTTCCCTTTTCCTATACAATGCGTACATCTCGGAAAGCTCCATTTGAAACGGGTCCCTATAGATCACTTTGGAATTTCTAGTGACTCTCGATGGGGATGCCCTTTGTATGAACACGGTATCCCTTACCGTGGTTGCTTCCAGGATTCTCATGCGGTAGACTTCATGATGATCAACCATATCGTGTAGCTCCGCCAAAGACCACTCATTGGAAAACATGCAAACTCCTTGATATGGAACACGTAGTATTCTTCCAAATTCCACAAGTGAAAGGGTGTACTCATGCTCATTTATGATGAAGACAATTGAGATGGTCCCGTTCTCATTCCTAACTATCCTCATTGTTTTGTAGAACTCGAGTACGAACACTGGGAAAATTTGCTCGTTTATGTCCAACAAACAATCAAAGCCAATAGTTTCAAAAACTTGTCGGATGTCGGTGTTAGCAAGGAATGATGGTTCTACCACACGACCTTCATGAAAAAGTCTCTTTTCGAGCAACTTGAAAGCTTTCCTATCTTCCGGGCTAAGTCCATCCTTTCGATGGTACATTGGGATGTAGTGGGCGGTATCATGATAGTCTTGTTTTCGGTTACTAGGCATGATTGTTCCTATACAACAAAACCACAATGTGGTGTTAATTGTGAATAGTAGCCTAAAGGGTTTGATCACAATTTTGCTCAAATCATCTTTATTGAATTCAAGAAATGAGTTTAATTTGTATTAACAATGTTAATTCTTTGATTTAGATTATCTTAGAAAACAATGTGGTGACAAATTATGACTTCTAAAGATGAAAAATCGTAATCCTAGAAATCAAGGAATTAAATTAACAATGTAGTGAAGATTATACTTACACAAGAGATTGTTTTGCTTGAAGGAAATGATCAAATTGCTCCTGTGAACAGTAATTGGGTTTTTGTTTGTGAGTCTTTGAAGGGAAAGTGATAGTGGAACTTCCACAATGATCATTTCTAACTTATATTGTCTTTTGTTGCACGGATCCCTCTTATTAGGGATCCAGCTAGTTCAAACTCAGGGATCCGGCATGACAGTAAAAATTCAGCTTAAGCATTCCTTGATAGCTTTGGTTTGGGAGTTCTAAAAAGCCTAGAGTTTTATGTTTAAGCTCTATAACTTGTGGTTTGGGGTTTTGACGGTTTAATACTAATCCTATTTGACGAGGTTCCCTTTTTATGAATTAGTCACAATTCTTTGGGAGGTTTTTCAAAGATTATGACAAAATCCCATTTTATCATAATATAAGAAATTTCACATGGATACTCATTGACATAGATGAAATGTCAATAGTTCTTTTGTGAGGAATAATGATCAAGACTCTCGAATAGCCGAGATATCATTATTACAGGTTTGTAGTGTAGTCTATACGAATCAACGAAGAATACTATTCTTGATGATGATTTCAATATAGATAACTACTATAGTAATTACTAAAAAAGTGTAAAAATACTACTAAGACTTTAATAAAAGAAAGCATGAAATTAATTCAGATCATACATTTGCTAAATATTATTTTTAAGAAAAGAAATATTTAGAGAAATTCTTTGTGATCTTCTTAGGATCCCTAAATCCATGTGTGAGGAATACTATGCTAAATATTCTTTTTACGAAAAGAAATATTTAGAGAATTTCTTCATGATCTTCTTGGTATGCCCAAATATAAGTATGGAGAATTCTTCACAAGGAAAATATTAGAACGTTCTATCATTGTCCAACATTAAACACTATGATGGTTTTAAAAACATGACTTAAAAATAACTTTCTTTGTAGTTTTCAAACATACACGGATCGTATCAAGTTTTTAAAGTACAGCATACTCTAAGAAACTTGGTAACGAAGCTCTGATGCCAATTGTGGAAAACTAGGATGGGGGGTTGAATAGTTTTACCAATTAAAACTTCGTTTTAAAATATTTAGATCGACTTATGTCAATCCATTTAGATGTGTATGTTGGACATTGATAGATAGATATATAAATGTGTAATGAAAGATAAAGAGTAAGAAGCACATAACCACGACACGAGTATTTATAGTGGTTCGGCTATAAAGACACCTTCCTTGCCCTACTCCACTCCCCGAGTCACCTACTCGAGAGTTCGTAATCACTACACGACACCAACTCCTTATGGCGGCGAAGCCTTCACAACGTCGCCTACTCTTTTTCCGGTACTAGGCTAACCACAGGGTTCTTTCACAAAGGAGAACCACACCTACCACAACGTCGCCTACCCTTTATCCAGTACTAGGCTAAGTACCGAGTTCCATTACAATGGAGGAACTACTACCCAACACTACACAACACCTAATCCCAAAGGAGACCCACTCCTTATTACAACACCATCAAGGATATCAATATCTTTGGAAACAAACTATCACTATTTGTATAACGATGCACCTCATCGATTATACGACCTTGGCATCCTTCACTAATGCCACTTGATTTGACCCCTAGGCATCTTTCACTAATGCCCTTGACATGAACGCTTGGCACCTTTCACTAATTCCTTCGTCTTGACTCTTTAGCATTCTTCACTAATGCTTTTGACATGGACGTTAAGCACCCTTCACTAATGCTTTCGTCTTGACTCTTTCGGCATCCTTCAATAATGCCTTGGACACAACACTTCTATGGAGGAAGAAAGAAGTATCAACAAGAGAACCTCGGTAGTCTTGATGATGACGAAGCATGGCAACTCATGGACTTGAGCTTGCTCGACTTCAAGAAGTGGTGATCTCGCCTTTAAGAGGAACCTAGAGAATCACACAAAAACAAAAGACAAGCTACATAGAAAGATCCCTTAGGATCTGTGGTTAGAAGAATACAATACTTGGGGAAAGTATGTGTGGGAGTGACAACCCAAAAGGAAGAAATGGCTCACTATTTATAGAAGAAAAACATCTACTGTTCCACGGATCCCACGGATCCCTCACTTGAGGATCCGTCCCAGTAATATCTTGGGGATCCGTGGGAAGCTCCCTTTTGCCCATGGGTTTTGGGTCATGGGTCATGGGTTATGGATCATGGATATCCAAGTAGATACAATGTATCTATAAGATGCAATGCATCTAGTCCATGATTCATGAATTAAAACTATGGGCCATGGATTAAAACCATGGGTCATGGATATTATCCATATATGACATAAGCATGATGTCATGCAATGGGTTATGGGTCAAGCTCCATGGGTATGGGTCATGGACTTTGGGTTGTACCCAACTACATTCAATGTATTTGGTCAATGGGTCAAATACTTAAGTTTCTACCCAATTGTATTACCCATTATAATACATACTAGTTATGTATATATTTTCCCAATATGTAAACACTAGTTGTTGTACATATGTATTACTAAATCAGAAAATCACTTATACTTGTTTTAGCGTTCTATGTGAAAACGTAAGTGTGTTAGAAAACTATTGGCTCAAACCATTTACGTATTTTATTTGTTTCGTTAAAATGATTTTACGTTTCTTATCGACAAAACATTTGAAGATCGTAAGATATAAATAAATGTTTTTACGGCTTATTTGTATTAACAATATTATTTGGTTCATGATAGCTTTAATTGCTCTACCTCCAAAACATATCAAGGTTAGAAATTGCGTGTGTCATGGATACACTCAATAGAGTTCAAACCTAGAAGGTATTCAAGACAACCCATAACTGAAAACCCTAATTCATTAGGGATTTGAGGTTTTACCACTCAAACCAATTGAATCATAAATCCTTTTGGATTTTTGATTTTTCTACAATTCCTAGCTTGAAAATTGTAGTTTTGGTGTTCTTCCTAGCTTGACAAAACACAAAACTGTTGCTAGAACTTTTGGTTAAAGAGTGATACTAAATTAAAGTTTTTCTATAAACCCTAATTTGAGTTGTTGGAAGGAATTCCATTATGTCTTAATTTAAGTTATGAATTTGTTAAAATCTTATGAAACATTTTATTAACAAATCTTGAGATGAGAACTTAAAATGTATTTTGTGGTTTCCCAATAAAGAATAATGTATTGTTGCTTAAATACTTAGTATTTAGAGAATTGTCTCTACTTACAAAAGTAAGTGGGCGTATATACATATCTCAAAGTTTTTGAGAACAAAATACTTAACCTTCTAAAATCTACTTATTAATGTCATACTAAGGTTAAACATGAAAATGTTGACCGAAGTATAATGATTACTCTCATTCATAAATCCGAAAGGATGCCTCATCACTTGAGTGATATTTTATATCAATCTTTGAGGGATATAAGTTTGGAGATTATTGTAAATCAGCTAACTACTAAAATATATTATCACATCTTGAATCTGATAAATGTTTTAGAACTACGAATGATAAGATGCAGTCCTTAAAAGGCAAATCGAGTTTTGAGCTTGATGGTTATTTTTCCTAACAGTTAACCTATGAGGTTGGAATGAGTTTCTTTTTAAGAAAGACTCACAAGGACAAAATTGTATACATATTAATGCATGGCATTTTATAAGAAGTTTTTAATCATACTTATGCAATTGACTGTGATTAAATTTTCTTATATATACACGCATTAATTATATAAAGATAATTAATTGTCATACATGATTTCTTGTATATGGAATATGACAATTAAGATTTTATAACTTTTCCTTTATGATTACCTTTTGCGAGGACCGTGTGTAATCAAAAGGGTTATGAATCTACATAATCTTTATGTAATATACAAATTTAAGTAATCCAAGTTTGGATTGTATCGTGCATCTAAGAGCTGAGATCTTGAATTTAATTACAATATGAGTCTGATTAAATTAAGATAACTCTTGAGTACATCTGACATTGAGTGGGAGCAATGTGTTTTTCCTTAAAATTTATATGTTGATGATATCATTCCATTTAAAGCTAGATATTGATCCTTAAGCTTGGAATGAAACTTCACATAGAATTTAGGGAATAAAACAAACAACCTTGGAATAAATGTTTATGTGGAATAAACAAATGCGGAAAATTAAGTCTGACACAAATGCAATATATCATTTGAGCAAGTATTAAAATGGTATATTTCACTTGGAATAATTTGCATGGATGGAAACCTTGTGTTTTTAAACTAAGGGTTTATCATGTATATATTATATTGTGTATAAGACTAGTTGTTGCTTTTATACAAGTACAAAATGAGCTGACAACAACAATATCTAATTGAGAGTGTTTAGATTATTGTTTTTATAAATGTTTACGAATTATAAAGCATAGTGTTGTATAAGTACAAATGATGCTAGAGGATTATTTATACTAGTTGTAGTAGGATTTTATCATTTATGATAAATCTGCTAACTAGTTGTGCTCAACATAGAGCATTGTTGCATTACACATTAATGAATGAGGATACTTTACACTTTTAGAAACTTTAAAGATAACTTGACCCGATCATTGATTCGACCCATGGGGTGTTTTTGACATTAACTTGGGATGAATGGGTTTGCCTTGGGCCTAGATGACTCCAAACTGATCGGGTAAGACAGGAATGGGTTACTTGGGCTTTATTGCTTGTCATTTAAGCCAAGACCCAAGTGGTGTGTCGGTTTGTTTTGTTTATAAGCCAACCATTCCTCTTAAAAAGTCACGACATATCTAAACCAAAACTAATACTCTAAATCGATTCTTTGTTCCAGCTTCTATAACTAATTGACTTGTTTCCAAGTTGCTTAGTTTTGATTTGGTTTTGTTCAATCTCCACTTGCAACGTTTCAAGATGTTAGGGTATTGATCGATTGGTATTTGTTCTTGTTTTCTGTCTCTCCTAGTCGACAGCAGAAATAACAAACAAATGGTTTTATGTTTTGGTCGTGGGGTTTATCTTGGACAACAAGCAGATGATATCAAACATCTTTGTCCAATATCGGTCACGTTTTGGAGCTACTGTTCATCGAACAGTTGTCCACTCTTGGGCAAAGCAAGTTTTGATCTTGTAGTTTTCTTGTTCAAATTATTCAAGTGGTGTCAATTGTTGATTGGTTTTAATTACGTTCTCGACTAGCTTCATAATCGAACGTATACGTTATCGGGTTTGTGTGTGATACTCATAGAGATATATAATTTAGATATTTGGGTTTCGTTTGGTTCTCTTGTTCGTTATTAAAGATCAATTGCCAAGAAAGGTTAGGTTTTCTTTAATCCCTTTTATTAATTAATTGTAATATTAATTAATTGTTTATTAATTACGTGTTTAACCTAATTGCGATTACTAGATCCTTATCCGCTGCGTAGTAGAGGTTAATGGTTAACTTATTTCTAAAATCCTAACAACTAAGACTTTTAGGTTGAATAAATTAGATAGTAATAGCTTTGGTGTAAAGTCTATCACTTACAAAGTTGTGTCACACCTAGTACACTAAACTAGGACCAATATATAGCCAAGATACCCTTAACTATCAAGAAAAAACGTTCCCTAATAGTTAATATCAATAAATGATCAGACTCCAATGATTAAATGGAAGTAAAGCCTTCATTAAATGTAATTTTTGTAACTATGAGCCGCCCAGCCGATCGGCTCCTTTTTTGGCCATCATCCAACCGATCCGGTTTCGGGCTCCGACCGATCGGCTGGATTCCATCCGTAGACTGTTTTTGTCTTTTTCTTGTTTCGGCTTGATGCATGCTTTTTCCTTGCTTGCGACACTGATTTCTTCAATAGAACTTGATATTTTCTCGATATAGAATCCCGGAAAACTTGATGCTTTGAAATTACTGAGTCCTTGCGTGGTTTCAATCTTTGCTTTAATCACGGGAATCTCTAAATGTGCATAATTACTCCAATTCTTCGTCTTTTCAACATCTTTCTTGAATTTGGCTACATTCACTTGCATATACACTTTTTCATGATTAAGTATCAAAATCATATAAATATAACCAAATATGATGCATAAAACTAAAGATAACGCAACTAAAAACATGCTCATTTTCATTGTTAGAATATTAATTTTGAGGGGCCCATCAATAGTAGTTTATGGTTTTTTTAGTTTATAAATTTTGATATTCAAACCTATTTTATATAAACCTGTTAGCCTTAATAGTTTTATTGGAAGTGATGGTCATTCACGTTTAGGAACTTTGTAACGTGTGTTAGATATCGTGATAGAATAGTCAACGGGCTCGTGGATTGGGCTAAGCTAATTGGTTAAACGTTAGGGTAGGTTAGCCGTTTGTATGCTCATATATCCCAAGCCCAATCCAAGTCCAACGAAGCCCATAGGAAAGCCTTTTAGGTTTTCATGTATTCCACCTATAAATACCCCTCAAATGGTCATTTGAGGGGTGTGCTTGAAAGTGTGTGTGTGTGTGTTTTCCTTTGAAGTAATACAACATATTGTGTTTATCTTTCTCTCCACATACACGGTTTTATATCATTCAAGTCACCATCTTTCTCATCTTATTTCTAAGCTTTGTTTGTGTTTGTGTTTCACGTTTTATACGCGTAACTTGGGTTACGTGTGTTGGGTTTGCTTGGTAAAGTGATAAGGTTGATATATCTTAGGTCTTACAATTGGTATCAAAGCCAGGTTACGAGTACGACTTTCAGAAACACCTCAACTGAGCTTAATCTTCATCAACCACAACTCCTTTATCGTTGAATCGATCCTACATCAACTTTATCAGATCATACCTTCATCAATGGCAACTCAACAAGATATTCATGCAGCTGGTGCTGAAAACCGTCCTCCTATGTTGGAAAAAGGTGGTTATCTTCAATGGACAAGTCGTATGCTTCGTTACATCAAGACCAAACCTAATGGAAAACTCATGATTAAATCCATTCAGGATGGACCCTTCATACCTCGACAAGTCCAAGACCACGGAAATCCTCGATGCAACACCTCCCGTCCCACCATTTTTTCGTCTTCAAAAGACACTGAATACTCGAAGAGGATCGAGAAACAAGTCGAAGAAAATGACATGGCAATTCATATTATACAACTGGGTTTACCAAGAGACATCTTTGCTGTGAGACGGTTGTGAAACCGCTGCTTCGATATGTGGGAGCGTGTTAGGCGACTTTGTCATGGAGCAGAAATCGGTCAACAAGACACAGAGAACAAGTTGCTAACTGCATGGGAGAAGTTTACATCTACTCCGGGAGAATCCATTGAATCCTACTATGGAAGGTTTTGTACTTTAATGAATGAGCTGATCAGAAACAAGTTGACACCCAGAACTATCGTGAGCAACATCAAGTGAACTTACATCAAGTGAACTTTGATCAACTCAACGATTTTCTGAAACAAAACCAAAATGAAGTGAATGAAGTCGGGCAAGAAAGATTAGCAAAGAATCATGATCCATTGGCACTCATTGCAAAGACTCAAACTTCGGTGAATACACAACAACAAGCTTCATCATCTTCCACTCACAACAACTTGCAGCAATACATCCCTCAACAACAAAACTATCCACCTGAACAACAACATTACCGGGAACAAGGAATCAGCGATCTTGAAATGGAACCATAAGAAGCTTTGTCACAAGCATTTGTATTCTTGGGTAAAGCATTCAGAAGTCGCTATTCCACACCAACTAACAACAACCAAAGGATTTCATCAAACACTCGCAACAGGCAAATTGCACGGTAGGGTGTGAACATGGGTAATCAAGGTCAAATGGTTGGAGTTATTGGGAATCAGCAAGGATATGCTACTAGATTTCGCATGGGTAATCAGCGGTTCAATCGGGTAATCGGATGGGTCGAATGTTGGAAATAGAGTAGTGGGGAATCGAATGGGAATGTTGCGCTCGGTAGTTGGGAATTATGGAAATGTGAATCAGGGTAATCGGGTTAAGTGTTATAACTGTCAAGGATTGGGTCACATGGCAAGGAATTGTCCAACTAAGCCGAAAAAGAAAGATCTTGCGTATCTTCAGAAAGTTATTCTGTTGGCACAAAAGGAACAATCTGGACTTCAATTGAGTGCCGAGGAACATGACTTCATGGCTATTATGGATGATTTGGAAGACCTCGAGGAACTCAATGCAAACTGCATCTTCATGGCAAATCTTGAGGAGACTAAGTACGACCGATTACGGCGCACCTCTCTATGACGCCAACGCAGATCTCGAGGTACCAATCATTGATCCATGCTATAACAATGTCATATTTGATGTGTTTACTCATGACGAACGATTCGTGACATCAGCACCTACTTATGATACATACGGACAATCCGAGTTGTAGCAATACTAACTCGAGACTCGGATGTGGATCCTAGTGGAGACGTGTGGCACAAAATCTTGAGACCGATGAGGAAACACGTGCTTATTTTGAATCATTAATCAACAGCTGTGGCATTGAAATTGAGAAAGTTAAAAAGGTCAATCGCGATGTTAAGGCCGCGAATGCCAAATTGACCGCTGAGCTTGAGAGTTACAAGGAGAATGCAAAAGCCTTTGAATTTCAGAAAAACAAAGAATCAGAATTAGAAATTGGTTATCGAAATTTGGTTTCTAAAGAAAAAGAATTGCAAATCAAGTATAACACACTTGATGTGAATTCGAACTTGAAAATTAAATCTTTAAACAAGGAAATTTCTGATTTAAATAACCAACTTTCCAAACAAAAATAAATGTTTTCTAATCTTGAAAAAGAAAAGAAGCAGTTGATTACCGATTTTTCAAAACGAGAAGATTCTCTTCTTGATGAAATTCTTGATAAAAATGAAAAAATCCAAACTTTGGAAAATTTGCTTCTTAAAACGGGTCATTCTGCTCAAACAATCAAGATGCTTTCTAATCAAGTAAATCCGCGTTTTCATACTAACAATAGAATGGCACTTGGTAACGACCCTTCTTCGTTCCTCAAGAAAGCTCGAAATCTCGAATGTGTTAAAAATGGAAATGCTTTACATGAACCCATTATTGTTCGTGATTCTCTTGAAACGTTAGAACTATCTGAGGAGAGTAGATCAAAAATGAAACAAAAGAATCCGAAAATCAAACCTATTGATTATAACAAATGGAACAAAATTAACGGAATTACTTTTGTCAATCAAAAGAAAAGTCAAAGTTCTCCATCACACCAAGTGTTTCAAACAAAGAGTCAACACTGTTTCAAAATTTGTTTCAAAACCAGTTGTTGTCTCCAATTCTCTTTCGAACATTGAACAAATGTCTTCAAACAATCCTTTTAACACAAGTGATGCGAGAAGTATTTTAGAAAATGTAAAAACTAGAATTGTGGATCTTCAAGACACTGTTAAAACTAAAACCACTATTACACCTAACAACCGGTTCTCTAGTTTTGACATCGAACAAAGAAAGTTTTTGAAACTCAAATTGCCCCTCAGCTGAATGCCATCAGTGCAAGGGTAATTCATTTTGAACAAGCGTTTTTGAAAGAAACAGTTGACTTTGTCAAGGACCATAAATCCACAGTAAACCAAGCTACTAACTGTGTTGAACAAATCAAAGTTTTGGAAAATTTAAATGACTCTCTCTTGAAGATGTTCGACTCTTGATATTATGTCCATCATTTTGCAAACATATTCATTGAAGATCATGAAAGACTCCAATCTGAGACCTCCAAAATTGTTTCAAAATATGAAAAAGCACTTGAGAAACTTGAAAAGAAAATGTCTCATATTTTAAACAACTTGATCGAAAAACTGAGGAATGCAAGTATGACAAATTGTCGTATGAGCGTGCCTACAATGACATGAAAGCGAAAAATGATCTTTTGAGGGCTCATGGAATGTCAAAAGGAAAGGCAAGTGGATCTTGTGATTAAAAACCATTGACTCGGAGAAAGCAAATGTTCCCAAACCGGTTTCCAAACCCAAAATGTCTGTTTCTATGCCTCCTCCAAAAGTCAATGAGAAAAATGTTTCATCAAAACCAGTCACTCCACCGCACTACCTAAACAAACTGTTGATAAGGGAAAAGCGGTTATCGAGAAACCAACAGTTTTAGCTCCTGGCCTTTTTAAGATGAGTACCACTAATGCGTCTGCCTTCACATCTAAAACATATGGAACAAACGTCATAAGTTTAGAAAAGCACTCTAAAGAGACTAGGAAAGCTGAAACCACTTCTCTAGATAAGATTGTGAATCCTAATGAGTGTGCCTTACTTTCTACAGGACTAGGAAGCACCTCTAGGAGCAGCAGACTAAAGCCTAAGAGCAATACAAGGAACAATAGAGTCTCATGGCCTCTAAGAGTAGTAGATTGAATAAAGAGAATAAAGTAGAAGAACACCCTAGGAATTTACCGCTTTTGAATAAGAAAGACATTTCATCTGAATGTAATGAACCTATGAAATCTGCTAAGTTTAATGAATCTGTTGAATCTGTTTGTTTAACTTGCAAGAAATCTTTATCTAATGTTCATGATGATTGTGTTTCTAAGAATGAGATTGTTAAGCTTGTTAAGAAGAATGTTCCCAAAAGAACTTATGCTAAACGAATAGGAAGACTAGTTGAGAGACTTAGGCTTTACACTACTGATAGGGAGCATAATGTTTACTTTAGGGATGACATTTGGAAACCCACGGGTAGAACTTTCACACTCAAGAATGGTAGAATGAGTGATGCACTTGTCTTACATATAGACAACTTCTTTGAGTGTGATCAGGATTTTACCTCTAACCCAAAGGAACCAAAATCAAACGGTTTCCAAAATCTTCTTCTTCATTATTGGCGAGTTATCGAAATATGTCTTTGGATCGTCGACTCGGGTTGCTCCAAGCACATGACCGGAATTTGAAGGCTGTGATCAATTTCGTCTGGAAATTCATGGGAACCGTGACGTTTGGAAATGATCATCTAGAAGCTATCATGGGTTATGGAGATCTACCTTTTGGAAATTATTTGATCACTCGGGTTTACTATGTCCAAGGGTTGGGACACAATTTGTTTTCGGTCGGGCAGCTTACGTGATGCAGATTTAGAGGTTGCTTTTAGGAAAAATGCTTGCTTCGTTAGAAACTTGGATGACACCGATCTCTTAACCGGAATCGTGATACAAAATTGTATGCTATCGACATCAATCAAATGGCCTCTTCATCACCAATATGTCTTATGACACGAGCATCCGGAACATAGTCCGGTTGTGGCACGAGCGGTTATCCCATCTCACTTTCGACACCATCAACAAAATTGCCAAAGACAACATCGTCAACGGACTTCCAAAGTTCAAATACACCAAGGATCACTTATGTCCATCATGCGAACAAGGAAAAAGCAAAAGAGCATCATATAAACCCAAAACCGTACCTAGTTCGGAAGCAAAGTTGCATATGTTTCACATGGACTTATGTGGCCCAATGAGAGTTGAAAGCATTAATGGGAAAAAGTATATTCTTGTCATCGTCGATGATTATTCGAGATATACATGGGTTAAGTTTCTGAGATCAAAAGACGAAGCACCGGGCATCATCATCACCTTTACGAAGCGTATTCAAGTACTTCTTCAAACTCCGAAGGGGTTGTAAGAACGAACAACGCACAGAATTCACTAATCAGGAGTTAAGAGCTTATTTTGAAGATGTTGGAATCACACATCAGACATCGGTTGTTAGAACTCCACAGCAGAATGGGGTAGTTGAAAGAAGAAATAGAACTCTTGTGGAAGCTGCTCGCACAATGCTAATCTATTCTAGTGCAACGTTATTTCGTGGGTCTTTGATGTTGCCCTTTGCTTGTTTCACTCAGAACAGATCCCTAATCCATCCTAGATTCAATAAAACCCCATATGAGCTTGTGAACAACAGAAAACCGGATATCTCTTACTTTCACGTATTTGGCGCTTTGTGCTATCCTACGAATGACAGAGAAGATCTTGGAAAACTGAAAGCAAAAGGTGATATTGGAATCTTCATTGGATATTCAGATAACTTCGAGGGCATTAGGGGTGTATAACAGGAGAACTAGGAGGATCATGGAGACGATGAATGTGAAGTTTTACGAACTGTCACATATGGCTTCTGAGAGACTCGCTCTAGAACCCGCACTAAACCGGCAGACTTCGGACACATCGTTAGGGACTCGTACCTCAAAAAGCTCAATCAACTTCGTTTGACAATCCTAAAGAACAAGAATGGGAGAATTTCTTTGAGTTAATGTTCGATGAATACTATGGTGGAACTTCGACAAATGCATCAAACCATCATTCACGCACCCGCTCAAAATAATCCACCACCACCAACAGAAGATGCATCTACAACGGTCGAAACCAATGCACCAACTCCATCTACATCTACTCTAGTTATTGCACCCGTTCTACCAGCAGTTGATGAGCAAAACCAAAACCATAACGATGCAACGTTAGATGAAGACTTATTTGAAAACCCGTTTGCTACGGAATCAGATGAATCTTCTTCAAGCTTACGAGAACCATCTAACTCGCATACGTATAACCAACGGTATCCTTCTACTCTGAAGTGGACAAAAGACCACCCAATTGAACAAGTTATTGGTGAATCTTCAAGGCCAATTCAGACGAGGCGCCAACTTGCCACCGATTGCGACTTATGCATTTACCTTTGCTCAATTAGCAATATAGAGCCAAAGAACATTCGCGAGGCAATGGCAGAACCCGCATGGATAGAAGCAATGCAGGAGGAACTTCTCCAATACCGTCTTCATGACTCTTGGGAAATGGTTCCAAGACCAATTGACATTCGCGTCATTGATCTTAAATGGTTATGGAAAAACAAACGGGATGAAGAAATGACTGTCATTCGCAACAAAGCTCGTCTTGTGGCCAAAGGATACTGACAAGAGGAAGGGATAGACTTTGAAGAGTCATTCGCGCCGGTAGCTAGACTAGAAGCGGTCAGGATTTTCTTAGCCTATGCCGCTCACAAAAACATCACGGTTTATCGGATGGACATTAAGACCGCGTTCTTGAATGGAACTCGAAGAAGAAGTGTATGTGAGTCGGCCGAAGGCTTCATAGACATGAATCATCCGGACTACGTCTACAAACTCAAAAAGGCAATCTATGGATTGAAACAAGCTCGAGAGCGTGGTATGACGAACTGTCCTCTTTCCTTATCCAAAACAATTTCACCAAAGGAGCAGTCGATCCTACCTTGTTTACACAAAAATGCAAAAACGACATTTTGATTGTTCAGATTTATGTGGGCGACATCATCTTTGGGTCCACTAATCCGAATCTTTCAAAACATTTTGAAAATCTCATGAAAAGTAAATTTGAAATGTCCATGATGGGGAACTAAAATTCTTTCTTGGTTTACAAATACATCAATCCCTACGTGGAATTTTTATAAATCAAGCTAAATATACGACTGAGATTTTGAAAAATCATGGTATGGATAATTGTGACTCGGTCGAAACACCAATGGTAACTTCACCAAAAATTGGAGCCGATTTGTTTGGGAAACCTATTGATCCAAAGAAATATCGGAGCATGATTGGTTCTCTCATGTATCTTCTTGCTAGTCGACCGGATATTCATTTTGTTGTTTGCTTATTAGCACGGTTTCGAGCAAAGCCTACCGAACGCACCTCAAAGAGGTTAAACGGATCTTTCGGTTGCACACGAAGACATCCATTCACATGGGACTTTGGTATCCGAAGGAATCTGGGTTTGATCTAATAGCCTTTTCGGATGGACCACGCAGGTGATCAAGTTACAGCAAAAAGTACATCCGGAGGAGCACAATTTTGGGTGAAAAGTTAGTAAGTCGGTCTTCAAAGAAACAAGATTGCACTTGCACTATCAACCGTGAAGTGAGTATGTGTCTCTAACTGCGTGTTGTGCTCAAGTTCTATGGATGAGAACACAACTCACAGATTATGGCTTTACTTTCGATAAAATACCTATGTATTGTGACTCGAAAAGTGCCATAGCCATATCATGCAATCCTGTTCATCACTCAAAGACTAAGCATATCGAGTCCGCTATCACTTCATCAAAGAGTACGTCGAAAATGGTGCTGTTGAATTATTCTTCGTGAAGACAGATTACCAACTCGCCGATCTATTAACTAAAGCCCTTCCAAAAGAAAGGTTTGACGATTTAGTTCGACGACTTGGAATGCGAAGCTTAACCCCTGAGGAGTTAGAACGTCTTCTCGAATCTTCTTGAAAATGATTTTCCAAAAGCTTCATCTGTAAATATTTTTTTTGGAAAACAAAATACAAAATTTGAAAAACCAACAAAAGCAAAATATAAAAATATAAAACTTTCAAAAAATACAAAAACAATATAAAATCAAAAATCCAAAAATATTCTTCTCACGACATGTCTCTTGTATAATCGATATTCATGCGTTTCTAGAAATGTCATTCAACAATGATACGGGTATGTACAGATGCTTGGGCGAGAGTTCTTTATTGTTTTCTAAAACATGTCGTTTCTCAAAATTTCTTCAAATAATGGCTTTCGTATACTTGATCGAAACCGGACTAAAATGATGACTTTTGATTATTTTTCAAATCAAAACTCGTGCTTTTATAGAAAAATCAAGTGTATGCGCTTGATTGCATTTAAAAATGGTGAGAAATCATCATCATCTTGAGCACCCTTTCAAGATTGTTCAAAAATATTTTTCAAAATCTTTCAAAATACTTTGTGCTCAAGATAACTCCCTCTAAAACCCTTTAATTGATTATGCTTTATTAAAGAAGGAGTATAAAACTAAAATGTTCCATATTCATGCTTAAATCAAATCCGTTTGTCTCCCCAAAAGATTCTAAAATGTTGTTTAATCCGTTTATATCAAAAATATCACAAACATGCTATTTTTTAGGGGGAGGAGACGTGATTAAAATGTGATCAAAAAAATTTAATGATCGTTGTTTGAATCTCAAAATGAGCTCGACTCAGATGAAACCAATGAATTGACGGGAATCAAAGTCAGTAAATGTACCATCTCGAGAAACTTGTGATAGATATGCACCTTCATGGGTCTAACCTCCTTTTCAAGGAGTGTTTACAACTTCAAGTTAGTTATTAGAGCTAGTTGTCACCTAAAAACTGACAATGGAACTCTTTAACTAGGCAACGTAACCGTGTCTCGTGGGGAATTGTCTATCATGAGCGATCAATTCAAAAGTGCGAATTCTACCCTCTATGTGCAGATTTCTGTTAAAACTCATAAGCACATGTGAAGGGGAAGTGTTTCTGAAAATATAAAACTCTCGGAGTGTTCCAAACATGTTTTCTATCATAAACACTTTGAGAGATTTTCAAGAAAAATGGTTTTTATGGCAACAATAGGACAGTCATGGAGTTATAAGGTGACTAAGGATAGGAAATTCGTCCTATGATCCGCCAGAGCCGGAGGGATCTACCCAAGGACATCACAAATAGTTTAGAACTAGAAGTCCTTAGGAATGATTGAAAAAAGGAGTAATGTGAGAAAGGAGAAAGAAGGGGTTGAAGAATTAAAAAGAAAAGTAAAAGAAAGGGTGAAAAGAAATAGCCCTCCATATTCAACCTTAGGGCATAAACCGGGTTCAATACATATGCTACTGGTTGTCACTAGATGACACCGGTATTGAAGACAAAGACGTCATGGACCCAGTGACGCACTGCACCTAACCTTCTAGCCACTCAATTCCTCTTAAAAGGATTTGTTTCATTCTCACTGGGAACCCTACATAATCTATCGACTTTCTCTTAGAGATCGTTGATATTGAAGAAGGAGACCCTCTCCCTAGTCTCCGCTCAGGAAAACCAAAATGCACTAATTGAGTCTAGAGCCACGAGATTCATCAAAAGATCTCATAGGAACACATGACATGACATCGCTTGTTGTTCATCAATAAGGACACAAGTGATATATTCTAGAGCCACGAGATTCATCAAAAGATCTCATAGGAACACATGACATGACATCGCTTGTTGTTCATCAATAAGGACACAAGTGATATATTCTAGAGTCCTAAGCAGATCTTAGCAATCTGCCAGAACATTTATGAGAAGTTTCACTTCTGTGATCTTCAGTGATTGAATGGAAACTCCTGCCGGTCAACATCAAACGACCTCGACAAAGCAGGTCACTTCGGGAATTCTCCGTGGATTACGCTTAGTGTGTCTCAAACGGTCTACAGTCGTGGGTTGATGCTTCGGTGTACCTCAGCGACTCATCCGAACTGTAGATGTACTTCGGTATATCGCGTTATCTCACTTGTGGGACTCCAGTTCAGGAACGGCCTTTGTGAGAATTAGAGATGTGTTTTCACACTATGCTGTTAACACCCTCGAAATTCAAACTTGTAAGTGCCGGAATCCGCTTATTACTAACCTGTTTTTATGTTTTCTTCTTATGGAAGCTCCGGAGCGGATGGATCGTGCAGACTCGCCACATGCTCATACCAACAACACATGAAAGTTCTCATCATAATCAAAGGCTACACAAAGTTAAAGATGATTCTTCGTCAATGAATCTAAAGACTCGAGAACTACATCATTGGTAACCAAAAGACAAATAGAAGTGTGAGCATGGTGGAGAAAGACGAGGAGATACCTATCCAACGAAGTTGACAACGGCAGACAACCACATTATCTGATCACAAAGCATGAAGGAACAAAGAATCAAGACTATTCTTTATCTACACACAAAGTTCAAGCTCGAGAAAAGTAAAGACCTAATCAAGTGGAGCATCATTTGAATGACCACCCCTTAGGGGGAGATTGTTAGCCTTAATAGTTTTATTAGAAGTGATGGTCATTCACGTTTAGGAACTTTGTAACGTGTGTTAGATATCGTGATAGAATAGTCAACGGGCTCGTGGATTGGGCTAAGCTAATTGGTTAAACGTTAGGGTAGGTTAGCCGTTTGTATGCTCATATATCCCAAGCCCAATCCAAGTCCAACGAAGCCCATAGGAAAGCCTTTTAGGTTTTCATGTATTCCACCTATAAATACCCCTCAAATGGTCATTTGAGGGGTGTGCTTGAAAGTGTGTGTGTGTGTTTTTCCTTTGAAGTAATACAACATATTGTGTTTATCTTTCTCTCCACATACACGGTTTTATATCATTCAAGTCACCATCTTTCTCATCTTATTTCTAAGCTTTGTTTGTGTTTGTGTTTCACGTTTTATACGCGTAACTTGGGTTACGTGTGTTGGGTTTGCTTGGTAAAGTGATAAGGTTGATATATCTTAGGTCTTACAAAACCAAGAAACACTTTTAAAACAGTTATACTCATTTCTATTACCCTTCATTCTCAAACATATACCTATAGTGATTCCTTCAAGCATACCAAACACACCCTTAATCTTGTATTTTTCATGTCTATATGATGTCTAATGATGATACAAAATGCTTAATGTGTATGTTTTGGTAATTTGAAAAAGCTAGGGTTTAGTACATATATACGTAGGGGTGTGCACGGTCCAAAAACCGGACCGGACGGGCCAAGACCGGACCGAGACCCGATTTCGGCAAAAATCTTAGACCGAGACCGGACCGAATGTGGTCGGTCCGGTCTCGGTCCGAGTCGGTCCTTCGGTCGGTCCGGTCCAACAAGGCCAAATTAGCCCAATTTCGTCGGTTTTGGTCCGGACCGGACCGAGGACCGGATTAGCTTAAAAGCCGAGACCGCCGATTGGACCGAATGTGGTCGGTCCGGTCCGGTCCATTCCGGTCTCGGTCGGTCCGACAGTCGGTCCGGTCCGTTCGGGTCGTATGCTCACCCCTATATATACGTGCGACACACATACATAAAAACTCAAATCTTGTGTTTTCTTACTTGTGTGATAAATCTTGTTAAATGATATGCTAATTTGATAGTCCAAATGAGATTAGGGCTTGTAACGTGAGTTTTAACAAAATAAATTGCGTATTTGAGCATATATATACAAATCGGTTACATTTTTAAGAAAATAAAAATTGGGGTTTTGAAAAACATAAAGGCGCTGTTTGGTTGGCCCAATTTGGGTGGATTTGGCTGGATTGCATATTAGAATCTGGATGAAAATCGTGTTTGGTTTCTAAAAAGTATGGATTTTAATAATGGTAGGACCCTTAAAATGTTGAGTTTTAAACACGGAGCATAGGGAGTGGATTTTAATGTTGCCTAAGGTGATATTTATATTAACATAAAGTGACAAAAGTACCATTTGGTCTAATTAAAAAGTCACCATTTTTCTTCCAAGTCAAACATGTTCATTCATCTTCGTGCTTTTTGGATTTTACTGTTTTCACATGTATAGCGATCATGCTTCACTTGTATGCAAGCTACCAATGATTGATATTTTTTTTTCTTTTATTTTCTTTCTAATCTCCGATTCACATATTTGTAAGCAATGAATGATATTTTTAGATCTAAACTTTATCTTTTTTTTGGATCTCCAATTGGCGCACACCAAAATTAATGGGTTTCCACTTTTGTGGTTGTTAATATGCTTTGTTATATAAAGTTTATGTGTAAATAAGAATATAAGATGGAGATAAGCAAACTAAACATGAAGGTAGTTGCAGTTCAAAAAAAAAACATGAAGGGTAGTTTTGTCATTTACTTTTAAATTTTTTTGAAAAGTGGCGAACCAAACATGACACGACATTTTAAACCCCATATTTTAAAAACCCTCAAATATTGAGATTTAAAATACCATCATTTAAAATTCTCGAACCAAACGCCACCAAAGTTTTGGCTCTAGTGGTGAAAGTATTTAAGTTTTAGCTTATCACTTGTTTTTGCAGCTTATCAGAACGAGTTATAGCTTATTTGGTTTTTGGTTTTGGGTTTGGTTGATGTCGACCTCGCTTGGGCCGAGATTAATGAGTTTCGGCTTATATTGAGCTTATTGACTTAAGTGCTTATTTTATGAGCTTATTTGATATAGTTAAACTTAAATGCGGGATAAACACGAACCAAAACGATTTATTTAATTTGTTTTCGGCTTAAGATGAGTTAATGGGGCTCATATCGGACCTCACGGCCCATATGGGTATTTTTGAGATTTCGTTGACTTTTGTTGACTATCGACTATTTTACGACTAAACGCTGACTTTTAAAACATAACATATACTTGTTTTACAAAAATGATACTTTATTAGAAAACGTGACGAAACATATATAAAAACTCGAAAATATACGTTTAGACTAAATAGTAAATATTGTCAACTTGATGAAATTGATTATGAGGTATTTTTGCAACACGTGAGGAAATGAAAAATTTATATTTACGAATGGGTCATGCCCGATTTTTCAAAAAATTCAACACTTAGACTATTTTTGGTGAAAACCAACTAAAAGACGAGAAATATTATTTTGGGTGTAAAATATTAATTTTTCAATTAATATTTCAAATTTCATGAAACTTATAAATATATATTCATATATGTATTTATACTTATAACTTTACTTAAACCTTATCTTTATATTTAATTAAACACTTATACTATTTAATTACATACTTAATATTATATATACATACTTACATTATTTATAATATAATTACCCCACTATCACCACCTTTTATTATTTTATACATTAATATAATATGCATTATTATATCTCCACTAACTCTTATTTAATTAATTACAAGTTCTAATTAATTAAATACTTAAAGTTTTTAATTACACTTTATATATATATATATATACATACTACATATTGTATTTTCCGACAACGACTACGGCGCACGGATTATATCCGCTATCTGTTACTTTATTTCTACACTTTTACAAAAGCCATCCCTTATAAACTTTTACAAACAAACGATTTTACGAAATGTACTTTACCACAACGCAAGCAAAAAATACACGAACACTTTAAAACTTATATCTTTTCAAGTAGAATTGTTAGTTCTAAACACGAGTTGTGCACTAAGACTTACCATATTAATCTAGGTCGCGTGGCGGTGTGGTCATATCATATCTGTTGACTTTGCTAGCAGACTGCTACTCTCTTAGGTGAGTTTATATCCCCACTTTTCTATTTGTACTTGATTTGCAAAATCTTGGGGTGAGAAAGCATGCAAAACATTTTTCGTGGACTAAAGCTGAACTTTTGATTTTACACACTAGTACGTGGATAGCCTAAGTATGTATGATCCCATTATGCTCATTTTCATGAACCGTCGGTTCTTGCGGGAAGCGCGATTGTTATAATAGATCTACTAGGGGTGATTCCCCCGTTCGGTTGGCCAGACGGGTCAATGCGAGCGTATTCCATATCGGATTTTCCGAGTGTATCGGGATAAACACTCGTTGTGGGGACCATTATTGTATGTGTTGTTTAGCATATTGAACTGTCATAGTTTCGGTTGCCTGAACTTAGTGCTAGCCTATAGTTTGGTGTGTACTTACTGTACTATTTGCCTGTGGTCCATTTGTCTTTGATTTACTGTAAACCTGTGAACTCACCAGCGTTAGCTGACCTTTTTAACATGTTTTTTTCAGGCGTTTGATGTATGATGATGTTGAAGGCATGGCATGGGGTGGTCATAACTTACTATGAAATGTTTTTAGACAATGAACTCAACTTTTGTATTTGGACCAACTTGTTTTAATGGGTTGTACCCTCAGTACTAAAACCATACGTAAAACTATAAAATTTTCTGAAATGTAAACTTTAAAACGGATTTGATAATCCGTTCTCTATATATGTGTGTTGTGATTCCATATAGTAGCACCTCATGACTCGAATGGTTCCGATATACTAGATTTGGGGGTGTTACACAATAAAATTGGTTTGTGATTTTTATATTGTATGGCTATAAGATCAACTTATAGTGGAATAATTATCCAAGTGGTGATTTGCAATTGTTGTTGACATTTTAATAAGAATTATTTGAAAGTCATAGAACACAAGCCACAATAATTAGAATAAGATTAAATAACTTGTCATATAGTATTAAAATAAAGTGATTAATGGATAAATTTGGTTGGAATGATGAACAATTTCATCACACAAAAAGGGATCTGCTTTAATGATGGTTGAATGAGCAATTGCAGAGTCATCAAATACGATGAACAAACAAAGTTTTTGGCAACAGTGCTCAGATGAGATCAAAACCCTGATCGGGAAATGCAGCAACAAGAAAGCAAAACTTATGGCCATAAAGATAAATTGCAATCGTGAATTCAAAATAAAAAGAAGATATAACTTGTTCACGAGTGAAGAAGATAAAGCATCAGCAAAGATGGAGAGATTTGGGGTGTTAGGGTTTTGAAAAGATTTTGATTTTTGAGAGCATGTGCGATGCACATTACTTGTTCTATTAATACCATAATTTTCTATTTGTCTTTCCTGATTCTTATGATGACCGAAGTGAGAATGGCTTCATTTGTATTTTTCCATTCAACATGTTTCTCCGTCTTTTAGAAAGAATCAAAATGATGGAAAGAAAATCGAAATCCGATCCTCCATTTCTATTCCCTGAGATAACAAACACGAGAAACAGTTCCAATTTTGTTTCTTTGCATTCCATTCCATTGTACAATACATGCCCCTAAAACCAATTTTTTTTTTTTTTTTTTTGACTCGACATTGCGAGCCGACTAATCACAGAGTGACTACCCTTTTGAATAGCACGGAGTCAGCGCAGGTGAACCTCCGTGGCCAATGGGGATTAATTTTCTCCCAAGGGTTCGAATCCAAGACCTTTAGGCACTTTCGTCCTAAGAGGCTAAGCCTTTACTACTGAGTCACCCCCATTGGTTAACCCAATAGGTGTTGTTATTATTTAAAGCAAGGTAAAACAACACTCATTGAGTTATTGTTAGCAAAATCCTTAATCTAATATAAAATTTATATAATAACAATTTACCTTTTATTTTTTATGATATATTTTCTTTTCACCGAATACGTATATATATATTTTAAAAACTTTCAAAATAAACCTTTAACGTACCAAATAACTTTTAAAACTATCCTAAATTTTTATAATAATCTACACAACTACTCAAAACTTAAAAAAATAAAAATAAATAAATAATAATAATAATAATAATAACAATAATAATAATAATAATAATAATTATTATAACCGAAAACTTAGCTATAATATTAGAAAAACTCATATTAAAGTTATATGCGCAAACCAAAAAGCTCGGCCACGACATCAAAAACGGACACCAAAAAACCATGAATAAGTCAGACAATAATTAAATTTTGTCAAACAAAAAACGTATATATCATGATCAAAAAGCCCCGCTGCAACGCGCGGGTGCTAACTTCAATTCATATTCAAAACCGAAGATAATGGAAACATATATAGATTCTAGGGAGAATTGCATATATACCCACTAAAACTCAAATATTTGCATATTTCCTCAAAATACAAGTTTAGCATGTTTTGGATATATATATACAAATGTGCAAGTTTTAATGAGTGTATATGCAATCGCCTCTAGATTCTATTAATCTACACATGCCTCGCAGCAACGCGTGGGCACATTTTATACTTTCCTTATATATTGGCCCAAACATAATCTAACCAAAAGCCCAACCAAATCCTATAAATACACAACCCGCAACCTTAACCATAATCAAAATCAAATCATCTCCTAGGGTTTCAACAAACAACAACAATGGAGAACCAATCCAAAAAACGCAAAACCGAAGAAGACACAACAAACGACACCGTTTCAATGACACAACAAGACGCACGCAAGATCCTGGAACCATTCACAAAGGACCAACTCATAGACATTTTACAAACTGTCATCACCCGTGACGTGGCAGTTTTATCAGCCGTTAGATTAATCGCGGACAGCGACTCGACAAAGCGTAAGCTTTTCGTGCGTGGCATTGGTTGGGAGACAACTACTGTTACATTGGAATCTGTTTTTGGGGAGTATGGTGAGCTGGAAGAAGCTGTTGTTATTGTCGACAAGGCGACGAATAAGTCGAAAGGGTACGGTTTCGTTACTTTTAGACATGTTGATGGTGCTGTCAGGGCTTTGGTTGAACCTAGTAAGAAAATTGATGGTAGGGTGACTGTAGCGCAGTTGGCGTGTCTTAGGGATAATACGGATAATACGGTTGGGAATAGGAAGGTTTATGTAGGGAATGTGCCTTGGGAAATTGGGAGTGAGAGGCTGTTGGAGTTTTTTGCGGCGTTTGGGGAGATTGAGGAGGGTCCGTTGGGGTTTGATAAGCGGTCGGGGAAGGATAGAGGGTTTGCGTTTTTTGTTTATAAGAGTGAGGAGGGGGCGAGGAGGGCTGTGGTTGATTCGGTTAAGAGTATTGATGGGTATCAGGTTATGTGTAAGATGGCGACGGATGGGAAGAGGGAGAGATTGAGTGGGGCACAAGGAGGTAATGGGATGATGTCGCCGCGTGGTCCAGTGCCGGGGATCGTGCATACGGGATATGGTGTGCCAGGTAGATTTTTGATTTTGTGTTTATTCGATAGTGGCTATGTTTGGCAAAACTAGTAGTAGGTGTTGGCGCAATCATTAGTAGCATAGGTTTATAAAAGCTTTCGGTAGTGTAGCTTTAGTTGTAATTATAAACTGTAAAAACGATGTAAATGCTAGAAGGTTTCTTTGATTAGCGTTTCAAATAGGACCCGTTGCCGAACACAGCCAGTGTATATTCGTTTACTGCTAATTGTATATACTTATTAGAACTGACTGTATTATAATGTTATTGCTGCATTACAGGCGGGAGAACATCATATATTGGGTATCCCAATGGGCCTAATCACCCACCTTCAGGAGCTGGTACTGGTCCAGGCTATGTAAACCAGGGACCACCTTCATATAGTAGTGGGCATCCTGCTGTGGCTGGATACAATAGTGGGGGATATGCTAGTGTGGCGGCTGCTGCTGTGCCGGAGTATCTTGGGCACAATAATTATATGCCTTCCGTAAACAGAGGGCCACCAATTCAGGGAGGATATGCTGACGGTGGAAACTTTGGTCCATCTTCAGGTTACCCAACACAACCTAACATGCCACCGGCTGGTCCAAGAGGTCCTCATGGTGGAATGTACCAGGGTGGGCATTCATATTATTGAGGTATTACGCGTTTTCCTTTTGATTATTTAATTTTGTTTCTCGCTGCATCTGCATCATATCATCTAGAGTTATGCATATTTTCTCTTCTGATACGGTGGTAAACTTGTTTGCGTTGATTTTGTATAAGAATACGAGTCTTCATAAAGTTGACCACGTTAATGTGTAAAGTTTTAGGTGTCACATTTGACGTCTCTTTGTTTGGTCGGGTCTTGCACATTACCTGTTCTTGGATCTATTTTCTTCTCTGCATTATGTTCTTTCTTTGTAAGTTGTAGCACCAAATGTGCCAGATTTTGTGTCTTCCGCGTTGTTTGTGAAGTGATCTGCAAAAACTAGTTGGTTTGGCTTAGAATGTTTTTGATTTTTTTGGAGCCCATTGTGTCGTTTTTGTGATTTTTATTTGATTTTACTAATTGTGTTTGCCCTTTTATATTTTGCTGTTCGTTTCTCAGAAGGTGCACGGTAGGTATACTAAAATTTTGTATGGTTTTATTATCTTGTTGTTAACTGGTTTTTGGTGTTAGAATTTGGAAGTAATGGATTTAGCTCAATGTGGATATTCAATTCAGGTGTATGAGAGCTTGTTGGACGCAATTGCTTTAAATGGTTGTGCTGATTTCGTGATTGCTGTCAATGGTTGATAATTGGATTGCTGCTACTATCTGCCTATATGATGATTGTTTTTTAGTTTGTTTTTACTGTAGTAAATCTTTCATCTTTGTTGAGAACTTGTAACTTGTTATGGGAGCCCTATACAACATCCTCTACTATAGCTTGTTCTATAATGCTTTTAGGCGAATAATAGATGTTTATATGCAATATTGATTCTCTTTGTTCGTATTTCTGTTATGTTTTAGTTTCCTTGGGGTTATGCTTTCACTTGTTCTTTTTTCGGTTTATTATTTTAGCAACATTCTGCTAATTGCTACCTGAGATTTTGAAGGCTGAAATTTGAATGGAAATATGAGCTTGGATGATTTAGGGGGTGTTTGTGTTATGTTGGGCTTATTAGCTTATGTAAATTTTGAAAAGTCAGTAATCAATTTTTTTATGGCTTTTGAGCTTACCGACATGAGCTTATACATATTAAAGATTACAAGATCAAGTTGATAAGCTCATAAGCCACAAATATTGAGCTTATTGGCTTTTAAGATATATAGAAGCTCATAGGGCCAACATATAAGCTAAGACACACATCCCTTACCGTATTCTATGATGTAGTTGGATCTTCTCTCTTGTTTGCATCAAATGATGTTTCTTGTGCTCACATCTTGAGGTGGGTGTACAAGTGACACCTATGTTATGTGGATGTGCATATTTGTTCAGATGCGGTTTTCGTTTTTTTCATCTTGATTTCGCAAGTTGTTTGTTTATTTGGCTGATGAAGTTATCATCACTTCTGAAGGATTGTAAATAATCTTATGATACTGGGTCTCTTGGAGGATCATAAATGATTTTATGTGGCATCTTCATGTGAAGATGATTGTTGAATACAATATTCCTTGTTGGCTTCTTTTGAGATTAAAGCTACATGTGAACTAAACTTTGTCATTGGTTTTGCCAATACTTTATCGGACATTGTTTTGCTTGATTATTTGAACATAATTACATGGACTTTTTTTATACTAGGCAAGTTTATAAGTTCTGCTAAAGCTGTCTCATCGGACGAGCCTTGTATTAAAAGAACAATATTTGATAAATATACCACCGTGAATTTAGAAGGCCCCTTCAATGTAATGGCAATACAATATCAGGAGTTTTGTAGATTAAACATAATATTTGATGACTCGGGGACTAAGGATTTACAATTAGCAGCTAATCTGTAAAAAAAAAGCTAATCCTAGGTATAGTTCACATTTCAAAATTTGGAAACTAAATATAGAGGTACATGTTGGTTTTCTGGTCTCGTGAGCTATCCATGATACGAAACTTGCATATTGCTTTTAATATGGAGTTCTTGTTTATTATGTAACGTGGGTATTTGTCATCTTTCAATTAAATAGATGTATTCTAAATCATGTAGCAACCATACTTGTCATCATATCATCACTTTTATCTGGAATTTTTCTAATCGTTTGTTGGTACCAACGTTTGTTTTGTTTATAACATAAGTTACAAGATAGAACATAATTTCATAATATATGCCATCAGCACAACATCTATTTGCACTGCACATTTTTCATCTTCTGTTTCATTAAAGTGTTCTTTACCATACACAAATACTTCTTACATACTAGGATACACGACCTCAGAAGTGTGAATGGTGTGAAACCTTTGACTAATTTACGACCTTATTGCTGTACGTGGATTGTGTGAAATCTTACCTGCTAAGGATTGGGTCATTGAGAACCATGCAGCTATTACTGAATGAATATCATTAAATTCCATGCATATTATTATTTATTTTTCACGAAACAATTTTCCTCTGGCAAACATTGGTTGTGCTATCTGGAATCTATATCCATGAAGGATCTTGGTTGTGCACACTGCACAGATACAACAGATTAGATCAACCTTTGCAGCTACATGGAACAGGAATGTTTGGTAAACACGCCTTTAACTCTTTTTGTGATGGCTACTCCCAACACAGATCGGAATCTTCGTTTCTAAATATATTATATTACTATTTGTGTCTGCTGGATGCGTTTTCTCTGATATGAACAGGTCTCAGTTTGAAAGTTTAGTCCAACTTTGGTGGTTAAAAGTGTAAAACCAACTCGTCAAGATCTGGATCACCAAGAACCAAGCAGAGTGAACCCCTTACGAACTAGAGGTTTGCAAGTTGCGTAAGTATGCTTTGAAGGATCTGGCTAGCAAAAGGATTGTAATTCATTTTATGCCGATACTATTTACCTAAATTATTAAGTATCTCACTTCCAAGAAAAAATCTATACCGAGTGCATAGCTTAGAACCACATGCTTTTTGTAGTAGAGTTTGTTTAGAGCTAAACAATTGTAAAGATAAATGACAAAAGTGTTGTTACGTGTTCGGTAAACCTTTAGAAAGAATATTGTTGTACCTGGTGCTTATTTTACGCCCTTTACTAGCTTTCTAACCTCATTTTCCTAAAAATATGACATGGTGATGTTGCTAATAAGTTGGTTTAGTAAACACCCTTGTAACAACTTGGTTTAGTACTAGTAAGATTGCACTTCATGATATCTTTCGTTTGTCGATGAGCTTGCTAATAAGTTGTCACAGGGTCTGGTTTCGAGTGTAAACTCTATTAGAGCACTCCCATTCATAACACCATAACACCAATAACACCGTCCACGTCAGCGCCACATCAGCTTTAACATTTAACATTTACATCTCCAAAAAAACACTCACAACCATAACATCCCAATAACACCATAACACCAATAATATTTCATATTTTCAATTTCAACCCCTAAACTAAAACAAACGCTTCATTTATTAAAGTAAAACAAACATTTCATTAAAACTAAAAACATATTACAATACGAGATTAAAAAAAAAAAAATACAACGAAAAAAAAAAAACTGCAATTAAAAAAAAACATAGCAAATACTTATTCATCGTTAATTCGCTCTTTGTTGTTGTCCATGTCGTTCAAGATTCTTCTGCCAAACATGCTACATAAGGTCCTGTTGGAGTTGGGTATGCGTTTGTCGATCCGTGTATTTCTTTTGCCTTACGATTTGTGAGTATCACATCTTTCAATCCATCTTCGTTCCTCAAATTTCTGACGGATCTACCCACAGTTCGTTATAGTCACGTAATTCAAATTTTTGATCTTTTATAATCATGTTAAGCATAATAATGCAACAATACATGATTCTACGTGGCAATTTCATATTGACGTCGGTTGTTGTAGTATACCCAACGACCTTGAAGAACACCAAAAGCACGTTCAATATCCTTTCGGGCACTTTCTTGTTTCCTTTTAAAGTACGTATATTTTTCATCGGTTGTTGCCGCGGAAGGATTTGACGAAAGTTGCCCATGTGGATAAATTCCATCAGTCAAGTAATACCCCTGTTCATACCTAGTTCCGTTGACCATATAAGGTGTTCTTGGGGCATTATCAGCAAGAAGGTCGTCGAATAACGGAGAGTTATCTAAAACATTAATATCGTTATTTTCCCCCGCCATCCCAAAAAATGCATGCCAGATCCATAAATCTTGAGAAGCAACAACTTCAAGCATAATTGTTGGGTATTTTTTATCACCCCTAGCAAAATGCCCTTGCCAAGCCACTGGGAAATTTTTTCACTCCCAATGCATGCAATCAATGCTACCAAGCATTCCCGGAAAACCATGTTTTTCTTCATGTTGTTGATAAATTTTTTGAATGTCGGCCATGTTGGTTTTCTTAAATACTCCGGCATAAACAAATCAATAATATATTTGTTAAAATTATCAAGACATAATTGTGAAGTACTCGCACCCATTTGCAAGTATTCATCAAATGCATCGGGTGAGGTGCCATACGCCAATTGGCGTATGGCAGACGTACACTTCATTAGAGCACTTATACTCATTCGACCACAAGCATCGGGTGTTTGCTTAAAGTAATTAAAATGATCTGGAATATTATCGGAAGTATAAGATTCAATACCTTCAACTATTTGCAGGAATAGTTTCCGGCTCATACGAAATCTTCTATGAAAATTCCGGTTTGAATACTTACAACCTTGTACGAAATAATCGTTGAGCAGACGTTCCTCTGCAAGCTCACGTTCACGATATATATGGGTACGAGAACGAGTAGGATGTTGAGATTCAATACCTTCTTCTTGTTCCAACTGAAGGTGATACTCCGTCTTGACGCCATAAATTGGAAGTCTGCTAGGTCTTCTCTGTCTGACCAAGACAGAGGAATATCACCAGCTTGATTTGGATCCATTGTGAACGAATTTGATTTTTTGAATTATGAAAGTGTGAGAGGAAGTATATAAAGTGTGAGAGGAAGTGTAAAAAAATAGAGTTTTAGTTGGGTATTTATAGTGGTAAAATAATGTTTTTGATTTTTTTTTTCTAAAAAAACTAGCCGTTAGGGGGTTTTATGTAAATTTTTTTTAAAATGTAACGTTAGAGGGACTACTTTTGTAACATTTTCGATTTTTTTTTTTTTTTTTCTAGCCCTTAACGGGCGTTAAAGAGGCAACGCTCCCCCTCCAACGCCGTTATTGGGCATGCCTTCCAACGGATAACGCCTCCAACGGCGTTAACGCAGCCCTTAACGGGCGTTATAGCGTTAACAATGGGAGTGCTCTTAGAGCATCCACAATGCATAAAGTCTTTAATGACTTTTTGCATTTAATGCATATCACATTTAATGTATAAGACTTTGAGTAAAGACTTAAAGTTTATCAAGTCTTTCTAAAAAACTTTCAATGCAATGTCAAAAAACCCTTTCATAAGACTTTTTGAAATACTAAAAAGCTATTGCTAGTTTATGCATTGAAGATGCTCTTATAAGCCCGTCTTCTACTGATGCCCATGATTTTAAAACCTTTTATAATACTTTTGCTAAAAGGTCCCTCCGTGTTTCTTCTTATTTTTTATTTTTTAATATATGTGACATATTTTATTTTTTCACTAATTTTATGCATAACACGAAAATTTAACTAGGTTGACCCAATTTTTTCTGCTTTGACTTTTTAATTGGCCAATGAAAAGCCTTGAATTTTTAATTGATACTTCTCATTGATTAATTGAATCCTTCAATTTAACCAAAGAAGAGTTCCCTTATTGTAAAAAAGATATTCAACTATTTTTCTGACTTATGAGCTTATTATATCGTATAATCGGACCTTAAGCTCATACTAAAAAAATAAACCAAACAAAATAAGCCAAAACAAGCACTCCCTTCTTCATCGAATAAATTGCACAAAATAGCTATAGTAAGTTGGTCATTTCATTAAAGTCGTATAAGCGAAGGATTAAATGAAAATACACTAAAACTAACTTTAAATAAAACTATCTAATACTAAACCTACTCCTAAGACACTTAACCGCAATCCACGATGGCTTTCGGATTTGATGTAACTCTGTCGCTCGATCCCTCCTTCTCGATGGCCTTCTGGACGTCCAATCCATCAACACCTTAACAAAACACAACATGTCCAGAGAGTGATTCAGCGGATCAAACACAACATGTCCAAAAGGTGAATAGGGCCTTTTTTTATGTAAATAAACCGTAAATCTTTAGAATGTGCTAAACTAACTTAGGACAGGGAGGATCCTACAAGTTACTAGATAAGCATGCTCCTTACTCCATGGATGATAAGAACATTAATAGCACCAATAAGGACTTTCTATTAACCATAAGTTATTAAAGAGTATCATAAAGTGGAATTAGTGTTAATGACTCGGCACGCACTTGATTACCAGAATAGAATTTTTGTATAAAATCCACAAAAAAAGAGAAAGAAAAAAGAAACCTCGCCCATGGCAGCTATCGATCCTAAAATCTACTATAAGAAAACAATTGTAGCATTAACACTATAACTAAGCAGGTAAATCATACCTGATAGAGAACACACAATCATACATTAGCCAAGGATGCAATGAACTCAAAGTAGCTATTAAGATGGTTAACAAATCCCAAATCAGAGAGTGTGCGGAGAGCCTTTGACACGAGTTTGTATTGTACAACTTTTTGTGATAACTTCATCACCATAAAAGAATCATCTTCTCGTTCTCCCAAAACAATACAACAAACATTTGAATTAATACTCCGAAATGGCAATGACGTCGTAATGTCATCAAGATTAACAATGTACTTCACCGACCATTTCGAACACCTATTCCTCATCTCATAAATATACAACTTTCTAGAATTAAAATCATCCTTACCAACAAAAAGCAAACAACCACAAGACGCAAACATTTTGCATTCATGAAAGCCCGTCCCATCTAAGGTTAAAGGGGTTTTTAAGGCCGTCAAAACCGGACGCTCATTTAATATATCTAACTTGAAATGCAAGTTCGGCCGTCTAACATCATATACCCAATGAATGGCATCATTCCAATATACTCCATCTTGAAAACAAGTGAAACTTAGGACATGAAACCAATCCCCACAAACACTCCATACACTCGTTTCTGAAGAGTAAGTATGTATTTTAACCCAAAAAACATTAGCATTACTAAGTATTAGTTCAGCATGGATGATTTTATAGTGAGGTGATTTAGTAGGATCAAACGCTATTCTCATACCACCAACATTATAATCTTTATCAAATGCCACATTAAGTTGTTGAGGAATCAACTTAAACATTTTATAAATAGATGGATTGTATACATATAATTCCTCGTACGCTAACGAAAAGCATAAAAGCAAACCATTACACGACTGCATAATCTCAGGATTACCAGGTGGTGCGTTATGGCCAAAAGTAAAGGATGTGTCACTAGGAATATGGATATCCAAAGGCAGAAAGTCATAATAAGATAATTTATTAAAAGAATTGAGTAGCGTAGAGTAAAACTTGAGGAAGAGACCACAAGGGGGGTCAAGTTTTCGGGTGAAATTTGAGGATTTAATAAGAGACAGCCATCTTTTCGATACAGATTTAAATAAAAGAAGTGAGAGTACTGGTAACCTGAGTAGGATTTCGATTAAAAGGTCGTCGTTGGAGACAACTGAGTGTAAGGATTCAGGACGATTTTCAACATCATTAGACAAATTTTTGACAGTTTTTTCCATGAAAAAAGATAGGTATAATTCAAAACCTTAACCTTTTTGTTTCAAAGCTTTATGCTGCCAATAACTATATCGGTTTATTTAGGGATGAACATTTTGCTGTACCTGGTGCTTATTTTACGCTCTTTATGTTACTCATATAATTCATTCCGAACCTACTCCATAACTAATGCCATCTACTCTTTTCACACAAAAGATGTGACATCAATATCTATTTACACAACCTTTTCCTTCTCCAATATAGAAATGTAAAAAAAAGGCATAATGTTACGGTGCGTTTGGTTTGTAAAATGGATTGATATCGGATTTAAATTTGGGAAATGTATGAAAGAAAAATAAGAGAGATAAAATATATAATAATCTTTACTATCTAAAATGGAAAAACGGTCAAAGTGGAAAAGTGAAAACTTGAATATTGAATATTGAAAGTCAAATGAGAGAGAAATGCATAGTGTAGTTAATACTCTTATTAAAACACCCCACTACTTAAAAATACAATAATTTATTCACATTGAGCAACCAATTAAAAGCACATCTACCAAATTAAAAACAACAAATTAAAACACCCCTTACTAAAAAGTACAATAAAATTTTCTTAATGTACAATATAAAGAAGCTACAACATAATCCAAAATATAAAATAATTAAACACACTAATTAATGATATTTTTAAAACATCCTAAAATGAAAAGTACATGTTATTATACACATTATACAAATTAATAAAACACACAAAACTTCATACAAGCTAACAAGTTTATGTTACATATATTTTTGAAAATCGGACCGGACCAACGTGTTCAACCGGGAACCGATGTCGCCACCAGTTTTCGGCTAACCAATTAAAGCCGTCCTAAAACGAACTGAGAGGACCCTATGAACCCGATACAAATGTTGAAGACATATATTTCAAATGGAAACTATTAATACATATCGAAAACCGGTTGACGGACGCTTTAAACCCGTGGTTAACCCGATTAATTTGACTTGTTTCGACCCAACCTTGTTGGGTTGACTCATTTAAATCGACTTTTTTTGACATGAACGGTTCAACCGGTTGAAACACCCTGGTCGAACCAGGATTCAAATTTGACAAAATTATATGAGAAATGATGAATTAGTTGTGGAACTCGTGAAAGGTTGAGACATAAAAACGAAAGATAAATGTTTGTATTCGCATTTTTTTGTTTATGTACACTAACTATTTATGTCTACAGTCTTTAGGGATACAAAAAAAAATGTTGTTAATTGCTCCTTTCAACAAAAAAAAGCGTTATTATTATTTAATATTACTGTAATTGATTAATGCAACTTACAAAAATGCTATCAAAAAAGAAAATCTCAAATCTAAAACAATATCGAAAAACAATATAATTATTCAAAATGGATTCATTAACACTTAAAATCCTGATTCATGAAACAAACTTAATCACCGCTAAAATTTTGTCGAAACTAGATACCGTTGCCGCTAGGCGCGGGTACTCGTCTAGTATAATAAAATATAGGTATAATTTATAAGTTGAAATTAAGTTTAAAAATAGTATATATAAAAAAAGTATAAGAAAGAAGTTAAGTTGGAAAAGTAAAATAAAAAAGTGTGTGGTAGATATTAGTGGAACTTGTCGGTCCTTTATCACAGATTTTATAGAATCAGTCGAAACCTACCAATTTAAAATAGATTCATTTTTTGATTACAGTTCATTGTTTACTTCCCATTACACTAACAATTAATTTTTGGTATCATTCAATTCCACAAATGCAAACACCATAAAACAACAGTCACAAATTACATATCTTGAGGTTTATAAGAAGTTAAAAAACGTTACTTCAACTGAGCCACATACGTTCGGGTTAAAGAGTCAAAATCACCAAATAACCTTTAGCTCATGTGCAATTTGGTATTGATACATCGACTGATGATCAAATGTAAATAAACCTTAACATGAAAAGCATACATTATAGCATATTATATGCATATACATATATTAGATGCATTTCATCAAATTAAGCGGATCTTATGTATTTTTTGTCATCGACGAGTCAAGTTTGTTGCTACTTCTACTTTGTATCGTTAACACTTCAAAATGATTTTCGAAACTAATTGCGATGCATCTAAATAAATAGAAATGCATATAATTTAAGTCTATGCATTTCTGATGTGCGATTATAATTAGGGTTAATGAGATCTAATAACAACGAACTTTCTCAAATGTTCACATATCAGTTATGAACCTAATCATATACCACAATACCCATCAAACTCTCAAATCTTAGCTCGATATCATACTTTTGTTTACGTGGCATGACCGGCAACCGGCTACACCGGTTAAATTGCATACATGGATTTATTTATTTATTTATTTAAGTTAATTACGTGAAGTTAGCTGTTTTAAAATACCCATCAAACTTTGTTGGATGTTCACTATCAGACATAAACCCAATCTGACGTAGATCACAACGGTACAAATTTATGACTTGGCATGTACATTTGTCGCTGACGTAGATTTTGAAGGTGAAAAATAGGTTTTTGTTGATATCAATACAAAACAAACAAAATTTGAAGGATATTTGTGATACTTTATTGAGTTCATAACTGATACGTAAATATCTATAATTCTATACTACTATATAAAGCATTTAAATTGTGGGCTTCACAAAAAGTTAAAATAAGGAGCTCTAATCATTGAGTGACATGTGTCACTTCTCTAACTAAAAAATAACAAAAAAGGAGGAGCTCTAACGAACTAAAATAAGAAGCTTCAATAATGGGGTGACCCATGTCACTTCTTAACTAATTAATCACATTTATTTTTAAATTTAAATATCTTTTAATTCGTTTAATTTTTTTATGATCTAATTTCACCATGTTTTTAAAATTTTGTGCTTTTTAATTCAACATCCATTTGGATATATTTTTATAAGTTTTTAGTTTTTACATTTTTAGTAGGTTTATTTTATTTTGATTCAAATTTTTATAACTTTAACCTTTATTATAATAATACAAACTTTATTTATCAAAATCATTTACTTTTTGGAAAGTGTTTGATGAGTAAGAGATTGTGAAGGTCTTTTTACATGCGGGAATAATGATGTCACGGGAAAGATACGGAAAACCCAAACAAACACATACAACTAACACATATACATTTGGAGTGTTGTGAAATGAATTCACTAAGCGGGTAGGGAATTGCTAGGAGAGTTGGGTTAGCAATTCATTTACTATATTTATTATATAACTATATTTATCGCCGCCGCTGTCCGCGGGTATAATTTAAAAAAAATTGATATATGGAACATGGTAAATATTTGAGAGGAAAAAAAAAAAAAAATCCATGAATAGAAAGAAACAAAAAATATGAATGGGTAAGAAAGAGGAGCTAGGTGAATAAAATCCATCCAGTTTCATATTCCAATTGATGGTTTATGAATAAAAATGGTGGACAATTTGTTAATAAAATTCGGTACCCCCTTTCCATTATGTAACCATCTTTCTGTATCTCCATCTTCATCTCCAAGACCCCTTTTCATGACGTCATCATACCATTCCCCAACTGCTGCTGCTGCAACTACCTTCAACCAACCTTCACTTCTTGTTTTCTCAGGTATTATTAATCTTTCATTTCACCTTTATCAATGTACCTTATTCATACTGCTAGAAGGTGTGTTTGGTTTAATTATCAATCATCACTTCAAGAAAATGCAAAGTAACCTAAAGTTTACATTTTTATCATCACTTTCTGTGTATTGAACAAAACCCTTTTTGGGATTTCTGTGTATTGAATGTGGGTAGCAGTTTTTTTTTTTTTTGGTAACCATGGTTTCCGACCTTTTGTCCGACTAATCCACGGGGTTTGAACATATTAGAGGATTTTTGGACTTTGATTGATCATTAGGCCATGTTCGACGAAAATAGCCGTTAGCAATAGCTGGCCTAGTGGTAAGGTCCTTGTGTTCCAACCTTGCTAGGTGTGTGCATTTGGGGGTGGCCAGGGAAGGGTCGGAAATGGTCCCGGGATTAACCTGGTGAGGCCGCGTACAACTAAGTCAAAAAGGCTCGCCCTCCCTGAGTTCCCTGAATAGGGAAAACCACATCCGCTTACCCGTTTACTAGGGAAAATGTGATCTTCTTACACTTCAAGAAAATGGAAAGTAACCTAAAGTTTACATTTTTATCATCACTTTGTGAAATAAAGACTTGTTTATATTGTGTATTGAACAATACCCTTTTTGGGATTTCTGATTTACAAGAATCTTTAATGTGGGTAGTAACTAATTTGGACGGAGTTAAGACGACGTAGTTGATAATGTCGAATTTGGGGGATATTTGGACTTTGATTGATCATTAGGGCATGTTTGTCGAAATTAGCAGCAAGAGTAGTGGTAGCTAGTAGTTACTAGTTAGCAGTAGCTTTTTTGTTTCATATAAGTGTTTGGTAAGGTAGGTGTAATTAAACTTTAATATGTAAAATGAAGAAAAAGAAGGGGCGTTAAAATTTTAATGTTTGTTTTAACCACTTGTTGCCAAACATATCCGTAGAGGATCGGATGTGGTAACACCACTTTTGTGAAAAAGGTGTTGCCACATTTAACCCACACTCACTGAAAACTGGACCCACTAAACCAAACACATACACACAAATAGACGCTAATTTCAGCATTGCGCACCAACGCCAAAACTATGATGCCAGGCGAGGTGATTGTATAACGCCAAGTGTTGATAACGTTGGGGTTATCACTTTGGCATACTCCATGTTCTTAGTAGAAATATGTTGTTTCAGGAGGGACTGCTTTTAATGGGGTTGTTGAAGAGCTTAAGAAGTTGACAACTTCAGTTGCTCATGTTCTTCCTGTTTCTGATGACGGAGGAAGTACTGCTGAGATTGTCCGTGTTTTAGGTAGGTAAATTTCACACACACACTGACACACATATAGATTTAGTTCGTTTCAGCTGTTATGCAATTTATGACATTTAGAATCTTGTTACGAAAATTCTTGGTGTCCATGTTTCAGGTGGTCCAGCAGTTGGAGACATACGGTCAAGATGCTTGAGATTGTCTGATCAAAGCACTTCTGAGGCTCTTGCAGTGCGCACCCTGCTCGGTTTTCGTCTACCTCTTGATGCACGACAAGCAAAACTAGAATGGTAATCTCTTTTAGAATTAAATAAATATAACTGTATGAAGTATAAAGCATGGTAATCTGATAATCTAACAGGTATAGTATCGTAGAAGGCGAACATCCTCTTTGGAAAGATGTTTCAAAGCCCTATAGAGAAACTATTCGTGCCTTTTTGGCCTATTTTCAAAACGAGGTTTTTTTTGCCTTTTCTACTTATTTGTTATGCATTATACTAATATTATGTACTGGTAATTTACAGTTTAATTTTCTGCCCTTGCAGATTCTTAGAAGGACTAATGAGTCATTTTCGTTTAGCAATGGGAGGTATGTTTAACAGTTTTGTTATATGACAATAGATAACATTAGCCTATTGTGAAAGAAATTGAACTAAATTATCTAACATAAGTCACCTTTTTACCAGCATTGGTAACTTTTTCTTTGCAGGTGCACGTATATTTTTTCAGTCTCTCGATGCTGCAATATTTTTGTTTTCACGAGTTTCCCAGATTCCCACAGAAAGTTTAGTCCTTCCAGTAATATCCACCAATGATCGCCTTACTTTGGGGTGTGAATTATGGGTAAGGTGAACAACTTATATTATCATGAATTATTATCCTGTTGTATAGCGAAGGTATGGGATCACCTATTTCAGTAGAACTAATCTTTTTACGTGCTGTTTTTCTTCTGAAGTTTAGGATGGAACGATAATACGTGGTCAGAATGAGATATCTCATCCAACTAGTGGATCATTGCAACTTATAGACAAGGTAATTAAAACCTGTGTTTTTTTTACTCATTTCTTGTAGTATGTAAATTGTTAAATAAAGCTTGTTAAGAGTATTCCATCTTATATATAGGTAAAATCTTCTGCTTTACCTTCAATGATAAAGCGTGTTTTCTACATGTCCAGTGAAGGAAGCAATTTATTGCATGAGGTGATTCCTTTTCAGTTGTTTTTGCCTTTACATTCATATATAGCTACGCATAACAAAAGTTAAATTTTGAGCTACTCATCATTGCAAGTCTATTTCTGCCCGTTTTGGCAGGTTTTTCCACCTGTAAACCCATCTGTTCTAGACCAGTTGAGAAACGTGGATTGCATTATATATGGTATGGGATCCCTTTTTACTTCCATCTGCCCCTCTCTGGTAAGTAAAAGTTTAAGTATTAAGTTATATTCTTTGGGCAAAAGTTTCCACAATTAAGTGTAATTTTTGACATAGAGTAACTTTAACAGGTCTTACTAGGAGTTGGGGAGATTATCTCTTCAAGATCCTGTGCAAAGGTAAGTGTTGCAACTTCATCTTAACATTCAAAACTACTAGAATGCATTTAATATTATGGCCCTCAAACTCTATTAGTTTAATGCCTTATTTAGATATTTTATATTTTATGATGATAGAAACTAAAACTATCTTGATTTTATAATCAGGTACTTCTGTTGAATGGTACTTATGATCGAGAAACTAGTGGCTTTTCAGCTTCATGTTTCGTGACTGCCATCACAGATGCTTTAAATAGAACTTATGGTCATCTCAATAATAGTCTAAAGAACAATGTGAGTGTAATATATAAACTTAGATTTTTGATGATGGATAAAGTCCATAAGTTGATGTATTTGAGTTTCTTTTTGCAGCCGAGTCAATATATCAACACTATTTTTGTGCCAAAAGATGGTCAAATTCCTGTAGATATCAAATCCCTGGCTGCCCAAGGAATTGTTCATGTCGTATGTAGTTTTATCACAATATATTGGTGTATTTTACCTTATTTTCATTCTGTATAATTGTGTATTAAGCCACGTGATGGTTACAACTTACATTGGCAATAGGTACTTTTAGCTTGATAGCCTTAACAAAGGAAACGATGAAAACTAATATTGAATTCCCATTATGCTTGGAGTATTCTTATTAACTTTAAACATTGCAGGTTCCTGTCGAATCAATGCATGATCCAAAAGTGGGCATAGTTTATGAGCCAACATCTTTGATACAAGCTCTTGCCAACTTGTTAACTGAAGCACAAATTCACAAAGCTAATGGGCATAACAACATCAACGATAGCAGTACATCATTTGGGAATTCCTCAAAGTAATTAGTCCCTTCAAATACTACTCGAGTACAGGTTAGTGCATTCAAGGTATCAAATTCTTGGAAAAAATTGTGCGGTGTCAGGAGATGGCTTTACATAGATACACAAGTACTCCATTCATTTTGTAAATTTGAAAGTAAAAGGCTAGCAGAACTCTATAAAATGTTGCTGATAACTGTCGTCTTATAGAATTTTGTTTACAAGCCTATTAGTTTGTATACTGTTGTGAACTTATGATTCAAGTAGATCCTTACGAGGCAACACTTTCATTTGTATTTTTCATGATTTTGTAAAACAGAATATCACATTACCGATTATATGATATACCAAGTATGATTTTGACTACATGAGAAGTGATAGCACAGTGTCTTTCTGATTGGAAAATGCTGCGCGTTTGAAACTGGCAGTCTCATTTGAACCACTACATTAGTTGGATGAGGCACATAATCTTCAGGCTAACATATATCTTTGATTAGTTTAGATGGTAGTATGGTACCACAGCTATTAGCTACTATAAGTCTTTAACATTCTAGTAGTTAGTGGTTACTACTTTGGGCTTTTGCTCAGAGATGAGCCCAGAATAATGCCTATTAGTCACTAAACTTTCAGTATTAAGGCCCTGAAGTATAATTGCCCATTGGGTTATTTGCGACTAAACATGAGTCATGACCAATGATTTGTCACCAAAGTTCCGTACACAAGAATAAGTTGTCACTAGTTTAATACTCTTAAGTACATTTTTAAGTCTTACAGTTAGATTCAGCTATCGATTGGTGCATTTGTTAAAGTAGTATAGCACGCTAACAAAAAGTTGGTTTCGGTTAGTTTCAATTCACAACTTAAGGTTATGATATTGGAAGCCGATTCCATGTTCTCACAACGACTGCTATTTTAACAAGAATATATTAAACTGTTTAAGATTACAATAAGCCAGACATGTAAAGACATAATAGTGTCCAAAACTAAATAGAATGAGACACTTTTGGTATCAAAGATAACCACTTAAAGACAGTTTTGGAATAGTCTCTGACGTTAAGACATAATTTGTCGATAGTTCTTGCCTGCCAGCCCAACTACGTTGGTAGGTACTTGTTTGATCCTATCTTGACATTTCTGCATCTTCTAATGGCAAACACACATATCTGAGCATGTTCTTCTATTTATAACCCGCTTGCCTATGGACTGGATATGCAATCCACATTTAGTTACTTGAGAATCGAAGTCCTATCCTCCCCACAAGAAGCCAAATCTAATTATGGGCATGTCACTTAATAGCTCACTTACCCTGGCAACATTGCTAGTTTTCGGACTGTGGGCATGCCGAGTTTCATCTCGAACTCTAAATGAAGAGACCATGGTACAAACACATGAACAATGGATGGCTCGTTATGGGCGTGTATATAAAGATGAAGTGGAGAAAGAAATGCGTTTCAAGATATTCAGCAACAATGTTGCATACGTAGAAGCCTTCAATGCTGGAAATCGGGGTTACAACTTGAGTGTCAATGAGTTTGCAGACCAAACAAATGAGGAGTTTAAGGCCACTCGTAACGGTTTCAAGTTCCCAACTGAGCTAACCTCTGCCAGAACTGCATCATTCAGGTATGCAGATGTGACTGCGGTTCCATCTAGCATGGACTGGAGGAAGAAAGGAGCTGTTACACCAATCAAGAATCAAGGTCAATGCGGTAAGACAGTCATAAATTTTAAATCAAACACCCTTCCTTTTGTTTCAACTTATTCACATCACTTATTTTTCTTTAATCAATAGGAAGCTGCTGGGCATTTTCGACAATAGCAGCTACTGAAGGAATTACTCAAATCAGCACCGGGAAATTAATCTCACTCTCTGAGCAGGAGCTGGTGGATTGTGACCGTAGTGGAGAAGACCAAGGATGTGGAGGAGGGTACATGGATGGTGGATTTACTTTTATTGTCAAAAACAAAGGCATCAACACTGAGGCTGCATATCCTTACCAGGCAGCAGATGGAACATGCAACACCAAAGAGGAAGCTATTCATGCAGCTACTATCACCGGACATGAGGACGTACCTGTTAACAGTGAGTCAGCGCTGTTGAAAGCCGTGGCAATGCAGCCTGTTTCTGTTGCCATTGATGCTTCGGGGTTTGACTTTCAATTATACTCCAGTGGTGTTTTCAATGGAACCTGTGGTACAGAATTAGACCACGGGGTTACAGCAGTTGGGTATGGAACTACTGCAGATGGCATCAAGTACTGGTTGGTGAAGAACTCATGGGGCACGAGTTGGGGTGAAGATGGATACATCAGGATGCAGAGAGATGTTGAGGCTAAAGAAGGGATATGTGGCATTGCCATGATGGCTTCTTATCCAACTGCTTGATCGATATATGCCTTAAAGTCAGATACTTTTGATGAATATATGTAAATTAATTCTGTTCACCCTCTTGTCGACATTTCTCTGAGTACAGTTGTCCTGTAAATCAAAACAACTCAGTAAAAATGGCTCAGCTGTATGTAACTCTCTGGTTTAAAATCTTACTAAAGAAATTGAATATATCGTCTTATCTTATGACATTGATTATGGAGTTCGCTTAACAGTTTTTAATTTCTTTATTTGCATGTCTATTACCAAACACAAAGATGGAGTCACATTTGAATGCAACTCTGAGTCAGTTAAGCTAAAAGTAGGTTGCACGTTCGGTCAAATTGATTAACGGAAACAACATATAGAAAAAAATAAATATTAATAACTTAGTTACAAAAGATTATTGTCTGGTTAAGAAGGGGTCAAACATTGATCAAGTGAACGAGCCACACCGCTAGAAGGTTGTGTTAGGCCTTCCTAGTCTCTAGGAGAAGATCGACATGGTGGGCCACATCCTGTGGCAACACAGAACAATGCATACCCCTAACTTCCCAACAGACACTCGAGCCAAAGTTGCCCCTAGTTCTTAGCACTTCAATAACCTTAATGCCCCTACTCAGGTTACAAGCTCGCGTTACTAAGCTCAGCAACAAATTCAATCCAATTGGGTTTTAAAAATAGCATTTTGGTTTTATGCTCTGGAGATGTGGGACAAACTTGAGATTTTTAGGTTGCGTTTAGTTGAGGGAAAACACCTTTGTTTTCCACAAAATGTTTTGTGGAAAACATGGAAAACAGAGATCGCGTTCAAATCAACGTTTTCCAAGAAAATGTTTTGCAAAACACAAATCCCTTATTTCCTAACTTAACAAGGAAAATTACAAAACAAATTTTAGTTGTTTTCCTTGTTTTCCTTTGTAACCCTCAACCCTCCCTCCCTTTCTTCAAAACAGAAAATAGAAACATCAACTAAACACGTTTTATATATTCTCAAGTGCTTTGTGGAGATTAATTCTCCTTCCAATTTTTTACAAAACTAGAGATAGAAAATAAGAGAATTTGTTCTCCAACTAAACGCACCCTTAATATTTCTTTAAAAGTCCTCTTAAACACTAATTAACAGTATCTTTTTTCAAGGGCAAATCTTCTAACACTCTGAATTCTAAAAAAGGGTTTTCGGACCAGGCAATCACTTTTACGCCTGTATGCGTTGGGTGATGCTGGTTACCGGCATCCTTAATTGCTATCTCAGTCGAGACTCCGCAAGCGAATGTGCCCCTGGCTCTAGGCCCTTTAATAAACTTTAATGCCCCCACTTTAATCGCTATCTCATGTGAGACTCCACAAGCAAACGTGCCCCTGGCTCTAGGCAAGTTAGTGGGTCGTGCTTTTAGAAACATACTATGGGTTCCAAGTTCTGACAATGTGGGATTGTTTATGATTTTAGTGTTTAAGCAATAACCTCTTTCTAGCATTGTCAAATGGAGTATTCTTATGACTTTCTACCAAAATTTAACACTAAGAACCATGTTTAAGTTAATGATTGTATTGTTATACTTTCTCAGTTTCTCCTAACACTCCAAATTGTGTGTAATACAGCTTATAAATTTGACAAAAGAAATGGATATGACGTTTTGTTGTATCTGGCATAATGCATTAATTTTAAACATTGCAGGTTCCTGTCGAATCAATGCATGATCCAAAAGTGGGCATAGTTTATGAGCCGACATCTTTGATACAAGCTCTTGCCAACTTGTTAACTGAAGCACAAACACACAAAGCTAATGGGCATAACAACATCAACGATAGCAGTACATCATTTGGGCATTCCTCAAAGTAATTAGTCCCTTCAAATACTACTCGAGTAGTACAGGTTAGTGCATTCAAGGTATCAAATTCTTGGAAAACATTGTGCAGTGTCAGGAGATGACTTTACATAGAAAAACAAGTATTCCATTCATTTTGTAAATTTGAAAGTAAAAAGTAGCAGACCTCTATAAAATGTAGCTGATGACTGTCGTCTTATAGCATCTTGTTTACAAGCTATTAGTTTGTATACTGTTGTGAACTTTTGATTCAATTAGATCATTCCTTACGAGACAACACTTTTATTTGTAATTTTTTCATGATTTTGTAAAACAGAATATCACATTACCGATTATATGATATACCAAGTATGATTTTGACTACATGAGAAGTGAGAGCACAGTGTCTTTCTGATTGGAAAATGCTGTGCGTTTGAAACCGACAGTCTCATTTGAACCACTACATTAGTTGGATGAGGCACATAATCTTCAGGCTAACAAATATCTTTGATTAGTTTAGATGGTAGTAGTAGTTACTAGTTACTAGTTACTAGTTAGTGGTTGCAAGTTTGGGCTTTTGTTCAGAGATGAGCCCAGAATAATGCCTATTGGTCACCAAACTTTCAGTATCAAGGCCCTGAAAGAAAATTGCCCATTGGGTTATTTGCGACTAAACATGAGTTATGACCAATGTATTGTCACCAAATTAAAGTTCCATATACAAGAATAAGTCGTTACTATTAGTACTCTTTAAAATACATTTTCAAGTCTTACAATTAGATTAGATATACAGCTTTTGATTGGCGCAATCGTTAAAGTAGTATTGCAGGCTAACAAAAAGTTGGTTTCGGTTAATTGTAATTCACAACTTGAGGTTATGATACTGGAAGCAGATTCCATGTTTTCACAACAACTGCTATTTTAACAAGAATAGATTATGCTGTTTAAGATTATAATAAGCCAAACAGGTAAAGACATAATAGTGTCCAAAACTAAATAGAATGAGACACTTTTGATATCAAAGATAACCACTTAAAGACAGTTTTGGAATAGTCTCTGACGTTAAGACATAATCTGTCGATAGTTCTTGCCTGCCAGCCCAACTACGTTGGTAGGTACTTGTTTGATCCTATCTTGACATTTCTACTGACAAACACACACATATCTGAGCATGTTCTTCTTCTATTTAATACCCGCTCCCTCACAGACTGGATATACAAATCCACATTTAGTTACTAGAGATTCAAAGTCCCCCACAAGAAGCTAAAGCTAAATATGGGCATGTCACTTAATAGCTTACTTACCCTAGCAACATTGCTAGTTTTCGGACTGTGGGCATGCCAAGTTTCATCTCGAACTCTAAATGAAGAGACCATGGTACAAACACATGAACAATGGATGGCTCGTTATGGGCGTGTATATAAAGATGAAGTGGAGAAAGAAATCCGTTTCAAGATATTCAGCAACAATGTTGCATACGTAAAAGCCTTCAATGCAGGAAATCGGGGTTACAAGTTGAGTGTCAATGAGTTTGCAGACCAAACAAATGAGGAGTTTAAGGCCACTCGTAACGGTTTCAAGTTCCCAACTGATCTAAGCTCTGCCAGAACCACATCATTCAGGTATGAAGATGTGACTGCAGTTCCATCTAGCATGGACTGGAGGAAGAAAGGAGCTGTTACACCAATCAAGAATCAAGGTCAATGCGGTAAGACAGTCGTAAATTTTAAATCAAACACCCTTCCTTTTGTTTCAACATATACACATCACTTATTTTTCTTTAATCAATAGGAAGCTGCTGGGCATTTTCTACAATAGCAGCTACTGAAGGAATTACTCAAATCAGCACCGGGAAATTAATCTCACTCTCTGAGCAGGAGCTGGTTGATTGTGACCGTAGTGGAGAAGACCAAGGATGCGGAGGCGGGTACATGGATGGTGGATTTACTTTTATTGTAAAAAACAAAGGTATCAACACCGAGGCTGCATATCCTTACCAGGCAGCAGATGGAACATGCAACACCAAAGAGGAAGCTATTCATGCAGCTACTATCACCGGACATGAGGACGTACCTGTTAACAGTGAGTCAGCGCTGTTGAAAACCGTGGCAATGCAGCCTGTTTCTGTTGCCATTGATGCATCAGGGTTTGATTTTCAGTTATACTCCAGTGGTGTTTTCAATGGAACCTGTGGTACTGAATTAGACCACGGGGTTACAGCAGTTGGGTATGGAACTACTGCGGATGGCATCAAGTACTGGTTGGTGAAGAACTCATGGGGCACGAGTTGGGGTGAAGATGGATACATCAGGATGCAGAGAGATGTTGAGGCTAAAGAAGGGATATGTGGCATTGCCATGATGGCTTCTTATCCAACTGCTTGATCGATATATGCCTTAAAGTCAGATACTTTTGATGAATATATGTAAATTAATTCTGTTCACCCTCTTGTCGACATTTCTCTGTGTACAGTTGTCCTGTAAATCAAAACAACTCATTAAAAATGTATGTAACTCTCTGGTTTAAAACCTTACTAAAGAAATTGAATATATCGTCTTATCTTATGACATTGATTATGGAGTTCGCTTAACAGTTTTTAATTTCTTTATTTGCATGTCTATTACCAAACACAAAGATGGAGTCACATTTGAATGCAACTCTGAGTCAGTTAAGCTACAAGTAGGTTGCACGTTCGGTCAAATTGATTAACGGAAACAACATATAGAAAAAAATAAATATTAATAACTTAGTTACAAAAGATTATTGTCGGGTTAAGAAGGGGTCAAACATTGATCAAGTGAACGAGCCACACCGCTAGAAGGTTGTGTTAGGCCTTCCCTTCCTAGTCTCTAGGAGAAGACATGGTGGGCCACATCCTGTGGCAACACAGAACAATGCATACAACTTCCCAACAGACACTCGAGCCAAAGTTGCCCCTAGTTCTTAGCACTTCAATAACCTTAATGCCCCTACTCAGGTTACAAGCTCGCGTTACTAAGCTCAGCAACAAATTCAATCCAATTGGGTTTTAAAAATAGCATTTTGGTTTTATGCTCTGGAGATGTGGGACAAACTTGAGATTTTTAATATTTCTTTAAAAGTCCTCTTAAACACTAATTAACAATGTCCCTTTTCAAGGGCAAATCTTCTAACACTCTGAATTCTAAAAAAGGGTTTTCGGACCAGGCAATCACTTTTACGCCTGTATGCGTTGGGTGATGCTGGTTACCGGCATCCTTAATTGCTATCTCAGTCGAGACTCCACAAGCAAATGTGCCCCTGGCTCTAGGCCCTTTAATAAACTTTAGGGTGAAAGCTGAATATACGTAACAAACTTTTCTCAAATTACCCGATACACGTAACATACTTATTTTAATCTCTACATACGTAATATACTTTCAAATCTTTACCAATATACGTAATATTGACAGGTTACCACTTTAAAAAGTTACAATAATGATCCCTGCCATTTGGCGTTGGCTTTCAATCGTTAGTCCTTTGACATTTTTCACTTAAAAAGTTACAAGAATGGTCCATGTGGTTTTCTTTGACTTTCACCGTTAGTCCTTTGACTTTCATCTTTTTCATACACGTTTTTATACACGTTTTTACACGTTTTTAAACATGTTTTTACACACGTTTTTATGTACATTTTTTACACATTTTATACACTTTTTTTACATGTTTTTATACACGGTTTTATGTACATTTTTTTACACGTTTTTATACACGCTTTTTAAAAACGTTTTTATATACGTTTTTTACACAATTCTATGTAGGGGTGTCATTCGGGTCGGGTTGGTCGGGTTCGGGTCAATTCGGGTCGGGTCAAAGTCGGGTCAATGCTAAAAATAATTTACCCTAAGCCGACCCTATTTGAACTCTGGTTAATCGGGTTCGGGTCAATTCGGTCGGTCAACTCGGGTCGGGTCAGTTCGGGGTTCGGGTCAACCCGAATATAAGTTAAATAGTGACAAAATTGCCCATTTGTTCTAATTTATATAGAAAATTTCTAAAATAAATATATAAAAAAATTAAAAAATCCTTATTCGGGTCAAACGGGTTGACCCGAACCCGACTAAGCCAAAAAAACTCAACCCGATACCCGACCCTATTTAGTATTCGGGTTAGTCGGGTTGACCCGAATAACCCGAGTAACCCGACCCGAATATGCTTAGTCGGGTTCGGGTCGGGTCGGGATTTTTGACACCCCTAATTCTATGCACATTTTTATATACGGTTGTATATACATTTTTCACACTTTTTTATACATGTTTTTTACATGTTTTTATACACGTTCTTTACACATTTTTATATACATTTTTACACGCTTTATACACGCTTTTTAAAAAGTTTTTATATAGTTACACAATTCTATGCACGCTTATATACGGTTGATATACGTTTTCACACGTTTTATACACGCTTTTTACATGTTTTTATACACGTTCTTACACATTTTTATATACATTTTACATGTTTTATACACGCTTTTACACATTTTATACAATGCTTTATGCACATTTTTTATACACGGTTTTATGTACCTTTTTGCATCGCTTATACATATTTAAAAAAAAATTTATATGCATTTTTTACACGCATTTTATGCACGCTTTATACACGATTTTATATACGCTTTTACATTTTATACAGTTTTACACGTTTTAAACACATATTTACGACGTTTTTATATAATTTTTTACATGAATATATGCACGCTTTATACATAATTTTATATAATGCTTTATACACGCCATTATAAAAACATGTATAAAATGTGTGAAAACGATAAAAAAATGTGTAAATAACGGTATAAAACGTGTAAAAATGTATATAAAATCTTGTATAAAACGCATAAAATCGTAAAAACGTATATAAAAACGTGCGTGTAAAAGGTGTATAAAACGCAGTATAAAACATGTAAAAATCATGTATAAAAATGTGTATGAAATAGATGAAAGTCAAAGGACTAACGGTAAAAGTCGATCAAACCAAAAGACAATTATTATAACTTTTTAAGTGAAAAATGTCAAAGGACTAACTGCGGAAAGCCAACGAACAAGCAGACCATTATTGTAACTTTTAAAGTTAACTCAATAATATTACGATATTGGTAAAGATTTGAAAGTATATTACGTATCCAGAGATTAAAATAAGTATGTTACGTATATTGGCAAATTTAAGAAAGTTTGTTACGTATATTCAGCCTTCACCCTAAACTTTAATGCCCCCACTTTAATCGCTATCTCACGTGAGACTCCACAAGAAAATGTGCCCCTGGCTCTAGGCAAGTTAGTGGGTCGTGCTTCAGAAACATACTATGGGTTCCAAGTTCTGACAATGTGGGATTGTTCATGATTTTAGTATTTAAGCGGTAACCTGTTTCTAGCATTGTCAAATGGAGTATTCGTATGACTTTCTACCAAAATTTAACTCTAAGAACCATGTTTAAGTTAATGATTGTATGGTTATACTTTCTCAGTTTCTCCTAACACTCCAAATTGTGTGTAATACAGCTTATAAATTTGACAAAAGAAATGGATATGACGTTTTGTTGTATCTAGCATAATACATTAAGATTATGATTGTTGTGGGGCGGAGCCACATTGATGGCAGTGGGGGTGGCGATGCCCCGGACCAACCTCTTTCGGACACAAAATATATAGGGAAAAAGTCAAAACTCATAAAAGACACACACATATTGCAGTACAGACATAGCAACTAAATGCAAAACATATGAGCAGTTGAGCACCAATAGTATAGGACACACACAGTTTGCGGTAGGGGTGCAAACAAGTTCCGAAAGCTTTTTATCACAACTCGAGCTCGAAAGTTCTAGCTTGGTCGATCGAGTCGAAGCTTATCGAGCTCAGCCAGCCTAAGCTCAATATATTGGCTGAAACATATAATGAGTCGAGTCGAAGCTTTTGATGGCTCGGCTCGAGCTTTATTGAGCTTTTTGAGCTTTATAAATATGAGTTAATTTGAATATTAACCTAATTATAAATAAGTATTCAAGTTATAGAAATCATTTTGCTCAAGTATTCAAGATCAATGAAGCTTATGACGCCTCGAATAATATTTTGTTGAACTATTTTAGACATTCGAACCTTAACTAGTATTTACAGGTTATGTTTCATTTTAATGTTAGACTTGTTTCATCTTCTTGACTCTTGACACTTGAATGTGTGGCATCAGGTGACAATTTAGTCACATTTTGTCCAAGTTAGATACAATTCATTGGTTCTGTGTATGCCTTTGTAGGGCTTTATATGGCTTTTTATTCATTGGGTAATGTATTGTATTTGTTGTTCTTTTCGAGTCTCAAGTCTCAACTTGTTCAGGAGTTGGAATAGGGTGTAAATGTGTAATCATGTATTCATATACATATATTTGAGCTTTTCAAGCAAAGCTCGAGTTTTGCTCAAACTGAATCGAAATGCGAGCTCAAGCCTAGATGGTTAAAGCTTGACGAGCTATCGGCCAGCTTGAGCCTAGTTTTATTTTTGAGCCGAAGTTCGAGCCTTGTCAAGCTTTCGGGTTTGGCTCGCTCGGTTACACCCCTAGTTTGGGGGACACACATATGCTTAATATTTTAGACGGCAAGTAAGTGTCATGTTTTGTGCTCTCTCAACTATGTGAAGACATTTATTGGGCTTATACCACCACTATTTCATTTAACTTGACAAATTAAAGGTGAAAAAAATGAACGGGTCAGGCGGTTGATAATGGTCAGGCATGAGCCATTAGTGAGGAGATTGTATGCATTAACAATACACATTTTATAACATGTTTAACGATTCAATCTGGCCACCTGTAGCTTTCTATTTAGCTTTACTTTGTAACTGTGGTGGATAAAATCAAACTAAATCGACCCATTTATAGGTATCAAACATTCAAGTTCCACCTTTAACACATATACAAGTGTCTAAGGTCCATGATCAGTGTCTTTTATATTCCATCCTAAATACGGACTGTGTAGAGAAATGGCAGTGGAGAAAATAAAGATAAAATTGGGCAACCATTCTCTGTCCAATAAAGTTATTGGAGCTATCCAATTAAGTGAAAAGGTGTACGGGGTTGTCGTTTGATATATGTACTTTGGTAACTGCATTATGGTTATCAGATGATGTTACTGGTTGAATTGAAACCAATGTGCATGAATCATTTGTACGAATTAATATCTGCAGATGAGTAGATTGATGAACATGATTTACCTAAGGGAGCACTGCAGATATTAATCCGGACCAAATACTTGTATGAATTAATATCTGCAGCCTTAAGGTCAAAATCTTTCACCAGACAGGTCTTGTCCCATTCAAGCAAAAGCTCTTCTTTGCTGGAGTAGATCTTGACAACCTACGTACGTTTTCCAACTACAACATCCCTTGTAAGTCCATCATTGATCTTGTGGAACAAGATATAGGAAAGTTAACGATATATGTTGAGGCCCCCTATATTAATATCCCTCTGTCTATCGATACCCGCACCACCATTCAGAGAGTGAAAGCCTTGCTTCGTAACAAGACAGGCCGCATCTCTACTGACCAACTAACTTGTTGGAAGACTAAGATCAATCAACCTCAGTTTTACTTTGTTCAACCTTTAGTTACATATTTGTAATTATTATTATAGTATTGCAGCCATGAACATGTGGTATATATTAAGGCTGCAGTTTGTGCTTGGTCTTGGCCATAGGCCAACAGACCTTAGACAAAGATTAAATAAGTCAGATATGACAACTATGTTAGTTAAGAACAATTACAAGACAATTATTGATAAAGGGACATGTCTGTTGGTTCTATTGAACCATCACATCCCTTCTTATCATACATGTTCATATAGTATGTATAGGATCCTGTAAAGACAGTTAATCACATCAATATTACAGTTAGTTTATGTTAATACAAATATCGTCATTAAACGTTATTTATATTTTTGATCTTTACCTAAGTTTTGTTAACGACAAAAGTAAATTTAATTTTATAAAGCTTAAAGCTTGTCAAGTTTAATAGATATTAAAACAAGCTTTTTCAAATAATATCTTCATCACTCAAGCATTTACATTGTGATTAATCATATCTTGATATGACTCTAAACCATAATGTATGATAGTAGTTTTAGTTCAAGAATGTTTTGGTTTCTTAAAACAAAATATTACATATGTATTTACATTTTAACATATTTTTAAAAATAGAAAACAAACACATGACATCATGTGGTGCATCATTGAAATCCTTAGAAGATTTCACTAGATACTTTGTGTAGATTTAGACTCTACATATCTTACACAATCTTGGATAGATATGGTTGAATTTTTTAAGATTTTGTGATCTTGTCAGATCTCGGCGGCACCAAAATTAACACGGCGAACCCTTTTGAGGGTACCGTGGTCCGTGTTGCTTGCTGAACATTTTGGCTATAAATAGCAAAGCCAAACCAAGTTATTTTTCATCCCTTTCTATCATATTCTCATACATTCCTTCTCTCTAACATTTCTAACTCCGGCCATATCATATTAGTATCTCTTTTGTAGCAAAGAAGATCAAGATACATTCAAGCTTTACAAGAAGTTGGAAGTCTTGTTTGTTTGTTGTTGTATGATCTTGTGTTGATTCATACATCATTATTGTACCAAACCATCATAATCTTGTGAGTGTGAGTGGTTAGTATTTTAGTCCTTAAAATACATTGTGTGTGGGAGTGGTTGTACCCTTGAAAAGAACTCGACATCTAGCTTAGTGTCGGAAATAGTGTGTAAGCGAAGTGTAAAGGTTTCTCCACCGATGAAAGGAGCTTGTTGACTAGTGAAGTTAAACTCTCGAGTGTGAGACTCGGGAGTGGAGTAGGGCAAGGAAAAAGAGTCCTTGTAGACCGAACCACTATAAACAACTTGTTGTGGTTTGATTGTTTCTTTCCTTATCTACTCTTTATATTTTGTTGATTACTATTCACTAACATATCTAAGATCAATATCAATTGATCTTTCAATAAGTTTCAAAACAAAGTTTTTAATCGGTAAACTATTCAACCCTCCTTCTAGTTTTCCATAATTGGTACCAGAGCCTCGTTGCTCAAGAATTTATAAAATATATTGTATTTTATAAACTTGAAACGATCCATGGATTCTGAAAACTTTAAAGAACGACAATCTATGCAAAGACAACCACTCTTTGAAACCAATGGATTTATCTATTGGAAAAACCATTTTGAAACATATGTAAAATCAAAAGATATAGATCTTTGGTTTGTTATTGTTAAAGGGGATTTTAGTTCTACAACAAAAGATATTTCTGTTGATGAACAAAAGAAATTAATAGCTAAAAATAATGAAGCTAAAATGATGCTTTATAATGCTTTGCCTAGAAAAGAATATGAAAGAATTTTTATGTGTGAAACCGCCAAAGATATTTGGGAATCTTTGATTATTACACATCAAGGAAATTCACAAGTCAAGGATAACAAAATTGATCTTCTTGTTCAACAATATGAACAATTTGTTATCCCTGAAGATGAAACCATTGATTGTGGCTTTGCTCGCTTTAATACTATTATTACATCTCTTAAAGCACTTGATGAATCTTTTCGTAGTAAGAACTTTGTCAGGAAATTTCTTAGAGCACTCCATCCAAAATGGAGAGCTAAAGTGACGGCTATTGAGGAATCAAAAGATCTCTCAAAAGTAACACTAGACGAGCTAATCGGAAACCTCAAAGTTCATGAAATGGTGATGGAGAAAGATTCGAAAATCATCAAAGGAAAGAGAGAGAAAATCAAATCCGTTGCTCTAAAAGCAAGAACGGAATCAAGTGATGATGACGAATCTTGCTCCGGTAGTGAAGATGAAGAGTATGCCATGGCCGTTAGAGATTTTAAAAAGTTCTTTAGAAGAAGAGGAAAGTTTGTAAGACAACCTCGAGAAGAAAAGAAGCCATTCCGAAAAGATCGGGATGACAAAAAGGGTAAAGGTGAAAGAAAGTGTTTTAGATGTGGTGATGCAAGTCATCTAATAGGAGATTGTCCCAAGCCACCTAAAAGCAAAACTCAACGAGCTTTTGTAAGTGGTGCTTGGAGTGATAGTGAGGATGATGAAGAATCAAGCAAGAATGAGATCGCTCTAATGGCACATGAGTCAAACGAGGTACATTCCGACTCATCTTATTCTTCTATTGATGATGACACTTTGCAAAAACAATATAATCAATTGTGTGAGCTTAGTCTAAAAATCATAACTAAAAATAAGTTTTTAAAAACTAAAAGGAATTTTTAGAAAACGAAGTCTATGAGTTAAAAGAAAAGGCAAAACGATTAGAAAAGGGAAAAGCAAATGACGATGGTTGCAAATCATGTCAAGAGCTTAATCTTGAAATAGAAAAACTAAAGCTCACACAAGATGTTCTAATCGAACATATTTCTAAATTTAAAAGGTTTAACAAAAACATTGCTTGTGCCGATGAAATAGTTAGAATTCAAAAACACCGTGAAAATGAATGGGCTAGGATTTAATGAGGTTTAATTCCAAAGAGTCAAACAAAACGGCAAAAAAAGACAAACAAATCCAAAAACTGCAAGTTGCAGTCGCACGGACCGACGACCCAAAATAGGTTCCGTCCTTTATAAAAAATGGTGCCGGGGACTGAAAGGACGAATGTTTGTGATAATGGACCGTAGTGAATTTGTCAAAGTAACAAAGAAAACCAAGGATAGTGTTAAACTAAAACCTCGCTATTACATCGAGTAGGACTTGCTAAAAATGAATTTAGATAAAACTACTCAACAACGACATAAAACACCTTGCCAAACGCCTTTCCTAAGAGTAACCATAACATACAACCCAACTATCAACATAACGGTTAGAATCAAAACTTCCGTAGACCATATCAAACTCTAGATTACATGTCATGGAACTCTTACCCATCATTTCCATACATGAATCAAGTAAATGGTATGTTTAACCCAAACGAACCCATGAGATATTGGGGACCAAACGCTTGAGTTATTTGTGTCTTAGGTATGCTTGAAAGTTTGATTGCAACCTGATGAGTGGATAAAAGATAGTTGATGCTCATGACACATGACGGGGAACAAAAGCCTCTTCTCATCATACCAAGAGTATGACGGAGGTAATGTCACTTTTGGTAGCAATCTCAAAAGCAAAATCATTGGCAAAGGTACGATCGCTCATAACTCCCTAACTATTGAAAATGTTGCTCATGTCGATAGGTTAGGATTTAATCTACTTAGTATTAGCCAACTATGTGATAAAAAGTATAAAGTACTATTTGAAGAAAATGGTAGTAAAATACTAAAAGATGGTATCACCATAGCTAAAGGAGTTAGGAAAAATAATATATACGTCATGAAAATAGATAAAACATCTAATGACAAACTTTGTCTAACAACATTAGATGATAGCTCAACTCTTTGGCATAGACGCTTAGGTCACGCTAATATGAGACTTATACAAAACCTATCTTCAAAAGAGTTAGTTAGGAATTTACCAAAACTTAAATATGACCAACATTTTGCGACGCTTGCAAAATTGGTAAACAAACCCATAGTAGTCATAAGGCTAAAAACATGGTGTCCACATCTAAGTGTCTAGAACTTTTGCATATGGACTTGTTTGGTCCATCCGCTATAAGAAGCTATGGAGGCAACTTATACACTTTGGTCATAGTAGATGATTACTCAAGGTTTACTTGGACGTTGTTTTTGAAAACCAAAAATGAAGCTTTTGATAAATTTGAAATTCTTAGCAAGAAAATTCAAAATCAACTATGTGTTAAAATTGTGTCGATCCGAACGGATCATGGTCGTGAATTTGACAATGAAACACAATTTGGAAACTTTTGTGATGCAAATGGTATAACACACAACTTCTTGGCTCCTCGAACACCTCAATCAAATGGAGTTGTAGAACATAAAAATAGAACCATTCAAGAAATGAGTAGAACAATGCTTAATGAACAAAACATTCCTCAAAAGTTTTGGTGTAACGCCGTGGACACTTCTACATATATTTTAAATAGAGTCTTAATACGTCCTTTCTTAAACAAAACACCATATGAGCTATATAAAGGTAAAAAGCCAAATTTAGGATATTTTAGAGTATTTGGATGTAAATATTTCATTCTTAATACTAAAGATTATCTCACCAAGTTTGACCCAAAGTCTTATGAAGGTGTATTTCTTGGTTACTCACAAACTAGTAAAGCTTACATTGTCTTAAAAAAAGAAACAATGAGAGTCGAGGAATCGTTGAACATAACATTCGACGAAAGTCCACCTCCCTCTAAGACATCACCTTTGGTAGATGATGACTTAGTTGAAAGTCAACTTGTAGAAAGTCAAGAAATAATTGAAAATGACAAGGAAGATGGACCATTAAATAATGAAATTATAAACATCAAAGAATCCAAAAGTCATCCTTTAGAAAAGGTCATAGGACAACTAAATCAAAGAACCTTAAGATCACAAGCCAAAAATCAAAGTAATCATTTTTTTTGTCTACCATTGAACCGAAAAACATAAATGAAGTAATAAAAGATGAATCTTGGGTAATTGCTACGCAAGAAGAGTTAAACCAATTCGTTAGAAATGATGTTTGGAAGTTAGTTCCAAAACCTAAAGAACAAACTATAATTGGAACGAAATGGGTTTTTCGAAATAAAATGGATGAAATGGTGTAGTGTCTAGAAACAAAGCTAGGCTTGTCGCACAAGGTTATAATCAACAAGGGGGGATTGATTATGATGAAACTTATGCACCGGTAGCTAGGCTCGAGTCTATTAGAATCTTACTTGCATATGCATGTGCTTATGACTTTAAATTATTTCAAATGGATGTTAAGAGTGCATTTCTTAATGGGTTTATTAACGAAGAAGTATATGTTGCTCAACCTCCCGGTTTTACCAACTTTGAGAAACCACATCATGTCTTCAAACTCAAGAAAGCATTATACGGTCTTAAGCAAGCACCAAAAGCTTGGTACGATAGACTTAAGACTTTTCTTGTTGAAAACAAATACACCATGGGATTAGTAGATAATACTCTTTTTACCAAGAAAAAAGAATCACATATTATCATTGTTCAAATATACGTTGATGACATCATATTCGGATCAACTTGTCAAGAACTATGTGATGATTTCTCTAAAATCATGCACGATGAGTTTGAGATGAGTATGATGGGTGAATTAAGCTTCTTTCTAGGACTTCAAATTAAACAACTAGAAGATGGCATATTTTTAACCAATATAAATATATAAAAGATATGCTTAAGAAATTTGGCCTTGAAGATTCAAAACCAACTAAGACATCCATGTCTTCGGACACTAAACTCACCAAGGATGAGGAAGGTGAATCGGTAGATAACACTAAATATAGAGGAATGATTGGTAGCCTACTCTATCTCACGGCTAGTAGACCCGACATTATGTTTAGTGTTTGTCTATGTGCTCGCTTTCAAGAAAACCCAAGGTATCACACTTAGAAGCCTTAAAAAGGATATTTAGATACATTAAGGGAACGACATGTTTAGGATTATGGTATCCCAAAGGAACGGGTGTAGAAACTATAGTGTATGCCGACTGGGACCATGCCGGTGACTATGTCGATAGAAAAAGTACAAGTGGTATTTTCACTTTTGTCTGACATTGTCTCACCTCATGGTTTGCAAAGAAGAAAACGGCTTAGCTATCTCAACTACTGAAGCAGTTTAATACGCCTCAGCCCGAACGCAGCATGTCAACAAGCTCTTTGATGAATCAAGCTCGCGTGGGATTACGGAATTCATCTCAACAAAGTATGCGAAACCATATTTTGGTGCCGCCTCGTCCGTGGACAAACAGGAGCAAAAATGCTACCTACAAAACATCTTCTTCCTCACAACCTACTTTACCAAAACGTGTTAACATTAGACCTAACTCATTGTTGACATTTTCACCCACTAATCAATCTAAGATAACATCATTGTAAGTATCCTAGATACATTTCATCTCTTAATTCTGAGTCTAGGATTCTAATTTGTGCACAAAATCATTAAATGGGGATTATGTATATTCTTGTACAAAAAATGGATTCAATTGGCAAATTGCATAACTAGTCATTGAAATTAGGTACTACATTGTCACATTGCATAAACAAATCATGTTTCCCACTAATCAAAAGATAATGACTATAAGGTTTTATTCAAATAACCAAACACCTATTTTTGAAAAGCTTCTCACTTGTAGGAAAACAATTTTTCATTGTTAATACAAATTGAAACGTAAAATTTTCATCACTTTCATGCTCTTGAATACTAAAGGTAATGCATAACTAATATGTATTCTCGGGTATATTCAAATGAAGCCACATTGAATTAGGAGCGTTTGGGTTATCTCATGCCTTTTGCCAAACACCCCCACTAAAAACCATTTTATGCAAAAAATGAGTCGAGATAACCAAAACTCCAAATCGTTTTCATATAGGCACACACTAGAACCAAAACGTTAAGTTTGTTCTTATTTTTAACATGCAAATTCTTAATTATAGGAATAACCATGGTAGCCGCAAGATTCTATAATCACAAGGATACTCTCAACTACATTCCCAAACATCACAAAACCAAGGGCCTCTCCAAGGAACAAGTCAAAATCTTTAAGAGTCTAGAACAAAGGTACTTCCATGAGGGTAGAACCATTCACTCCTCCTTTGTCAACGGAACCAATCTCTGTCAAGAACTAGCCGCCATTCACTTCAATTGTCTCCTTGACATCGATGAACCCATTTGTCCTAGGTTTGTGTTAGAGTTCTATGCTAGTGTCATCGGTTTCATTGATGAGGATGATGAATTTAGCCTTAGGTTTAGGATCAATCAAAACGACTACACCATCTCCTTAACCCAATTTGCTCAAGTGCTAGGAATTCCCAACCGAGGGACATGTGTCTACTCGGATAAGTGGTCACTCACTATCCTTGATGCAATCAATGACCGCTCTCTTCCCTACCAAACTCCTTTAGCGGATAAGGATGTCATCCGTGAGCACCTTTTTAATGCAAGACCCGAAAGGGAAAGGAGGTGAACCGAGATCCATATGGAATGGAGCTCAATGAACTTAAGCCCGAATTTAAGAAATGGGAGGAACTACTTAGAGCCAACGTCATTAGCACCATAGGAAATAGGGACCATATCAATGCTTGCCTTTGTCACATGCTCTACAACTTGTCCACCCGTCAACCATTCAATTTAGCCTACTACATTGCTAGGAGAATGATTGACATTCCAACTCAAGGATCGGTTGCTCTTCCTTCGGATGCTTCTCACCCGCTCTCTATAGAGAGCCTTTGCACCCATTCTACCAAGCCCAAAAGGGTTGAAGCTTGACTATGAGCTCATCCCTCACATATTTTTGCCCTTGAGTGACGAGCGAGTGGCTAAGACTAAAGGTAAAAAGGCAAAACCTCCAACTCCATCATCATCATCATCATCAATAGCTCGAGGATGGTCTTCCAAATTCTCACCTTCCACCTCAAGAGTACTATGCGTCTCTCCCCGAGATTGAGAATGAATCGGCAGAGTTCAAACAAACCAAGGGGATGTTCAAGTGCCTTGGTAGGATGATGAACAAGATTTACAAGAAGTTGGATAAGTGAGGTTCATTTAAAGGAGTGTTTGAAACAAGACAATAACTTTGATGTATGATACAATTTAGTTGCTTTTAAATTTGTAGGATGATAATATGACTTAAAACAATGATGTATGCTAACAATTTCATGCAGGGGGATAGCACAAGTGTGTTATCAAATTTTACCCATTTTCACTTTTATGTGAAAATCGTTATCCCTTGGTCAAAATCTATGCTCCACTATGTTTGTATATGTGTTATTGACTTTTCCTAACTAGAAATGATTAATGTCACATGTTTTAAGCAAAATTTCAGGTTTCGGAAAACTCTTCGACACCTAAAAACTGTTCTGTGAACTTTTCTGGTGTCCACGGATCAGACGGCACCAAAAATTTGGTTCCTTATGTTATGCAAATTGGTACCGCCGTACCTGTAGAGGCGGACCAGGTGGCACCCTTTTAAGGGTTCCGCCTGTGTAGTTTTTTGGTGCCGTGGATCCTATAGGTAATTTTCTGAATTTCGCTTATTTTGACATTCCAAATTACCATACATTGCTTCTAGGTTAACCTTAACTAGTTATTACCCATTTTAGAACTAGTATAACACACTTAGGCACATAGGATATCCATTTCCCACCAAAATTCAAAAATTTCAAAAATCCACCCAAGGAGCCCTTTTGCATAAAGGAAGGAACCAAAAATTTGGTTCCTTGCAATCCGTGGGTAATCTGATTGTTAGGATCTCATAATCATTAGAACACATTTATTGCAAATCTTTGTCTCTTCACTCCATCCTTCTTGTATGGATTGACTTGGGTGATAAGACTAGCATTAAACCCACTTCAAAATCAAATCAAACACATTTCTCCATAATTTTCCATTCCTATAAATTAAGAGATTTTACCATGATCATCTTCACACCTTCTCAATTCTCATCATCTACTAGCAAAAGCTTAAGTCAAAATGACTAAATCTTTACCATCAACCAAGCCTTGCAAAAGAACCGCTAGAATGAGCGTAAGACCTTGTTGCTTTGTCAACATAAGCTCTTCTTTCGAGTCTTCTCCATTAACCATCTCATCACCCATACGAGATGAGACCACTCTCACTTTGGCCACTCCTACACCACCTCCAGAATCACCTATCACTATCACTACTCCACCACCAACAAAGACTCCTAGCTCACCACCACCGGCTCCTATCCAAACATCAAAATCACCATCACCTCCAAAATCTCCAACACTCATCCCATTAGAGTTATTCTCTACACCACCTACATCTCCAAATCCATTTTTGGAAGACTTGGAGGACTTGCCTCCTAGGCCCAATCATCCACCACCGCTACCATCTTTTGGTACTATTGAGCGAATTGCTCATGAGTTTCCACGACCATCTTTTGACCCAAACGCTCCATTAGGGCCAAGACCCCTTCTTTTCCATCCCATCCACAAGGAAATCCATGGTCCTTTGTATGGGGATCAACCACTTCCTACATCAATGTTTCCTCATATAGAGGACATTGAGGAATCCATGTGGGAAGATCACCCACCAAAGAAGAGATTCAAGCCGAACTCCATCATCTCCACCAATTTTCAAATATGGTGGATTCTCATCTTAGTGATGCTATGCAAATGCAAAGTGCTTTGCTAGCCTCCATAATCACTACTCCAAAAACCAACACCTCCACCATTCCACCACTACAAAACCATGAACCATACTACCCCCTAGACATGGTTGCTCCAATTGTGAGCGTACCACCTAAATAACCGAAAAGACCCGGGTGATGGTCCATGAGCTTCAAGACGAAATGAGGTTCATCCTCAATCACATCCTAGAGCGCATCAATGCTCTTGCTCATCCACCACCCTAATAGGAGAGTCTTAGCTTATTTTCTTTAAGCATTTTTATTTTTCTAGGATTTTTCTTGTATTTTTTATTTTATAGGATAATTTTTTTTATTTTTTAGGATTTTATTATTGTACTAACACTTCATTGTGTTCCCTTTTCATGATTCTTAAATCATGAAAAATTTTAACAAATGAATGGTGTTTCTTATATGGTTGTGGATTGTTACATGGTGTTTGGAAATGCTTGTGATGATGCTTATTACTAACAATTTCTTTTGTAGCTTTTTCACAATCCATGTATCTTTCTCTTGGCACCCAATTTAGGGGGAGCATTGGTCAAGCGGGAGATAATGGCTCGGGCTCATTACACATTCCGCCTCGCATCTTATTTTTGTTGGGACAAAAAGGGGGAGAAATATATAGAACTTGGTTATATTTGACTTTTTGAAAAAGTCAACTGCATACTTTGACTTTCTGAAAAGTCAAACATCATACTTCAACTAATGAAGACTTTGACTTTCTAAAAAGTCAATTGCATACCATGACTTTCTAAAAAAGTCAACATCATGTCTACATTGGACAAACTTGCATTATTATCTTTATCTTTCAAGTTCTAAAAATAATATTTTTATAAATCTTGTACAATCTTTACATCTTTTATAAAAATAAAACTTATGTTTTGTCCTCAACAAAAAGGGGGAGATTGTTAATACAAATATTGTCATTAAACGTTATTTATATTTTTGATATTTACCTAAGCTTTGTTAACGACAAAAGTAAATTTAATTTTTATAAAGCTTAAAGCTTGTCAAGTTTAATAGATATTAAAACAAGTTTTTCAAATAATATCTTCATCACTCAAGCATTTACATTGTGATTAATCATATCTTGATATGACTCTAAACCATAATGTATGATAGTAGTTTTAGTTCAAGAATGTTTTGGTTTCTTAAAACAAAACATTACATATGTATTTATATTTTAACATATTTTAAAAATAGAAAAACCAAACACATGACATCATGTGGTGCATCATTGAAATCCTTAGAAGATTTCACTAGATACTTTGTGTAGATTTAGACTCTACATATCTTATACAATCTTGGATAGATATGGTTGACTTTGGTAAGATTTTGTGATCTTGTCTGTCAGATCTCGACCTCGGCAATAAAAAAAATTAACACGGGCGAACCCTTTGAGGGTTCCGTGGTCCTGTTGCTTTATTGAACATTTTGGCTATACATAGCAAAGCCAAACCAAGTTGTTTTTCATCCCTTTCTATCATATTCTCATACATTCCTCCTCTCTAACATTTCTAACTCAGTTTCATATCATATTAGTGATCTCTTTTGTAGCAAAGAAGATCAAGATACATTCAAGCTTCAATAAGAAGTTGGAAGTCTTGTTTGTTTGTTGTTGTATGATCTTGTGTTGATTCATACATCATTGTTGTACCAAACCATCATAATCTTGTGAGTGTGAGTGGTTAGTATTTTAGTCCTTAAAATACATTGTGTGTGGGAGTGGTTGTACCCTTGAAAAGAACTCGACATCTAGCTTAGTGTCGGAAATAGTGTGTAAGCGAAGTGTAAAGGTTTCTCCGCCAATGAAAGGAGCTTGTTGACTAGTGAAGTTAAACTCTCGAGTGTGAGACTCGGGAGTGGATTAGAGCAAGGAAAAATAGTCCTTGTAGACCGAACCGCTATAAACAACTTGTTGTGGTTTGATTGTTTCTTTCCTTATCTACTCTTTATATATTGTTGATTACTATTCACTAACATATCTAAGATCAATATCAATTGATCTTTCAATAAGTTTCAAAACAAAGTTTTTAATCAGTAAACTATTCAACCCCCCTTCTAGTTTTCCACGCTTTAGTTACTCTTTTCCCTCCAAAATATCTCTATCTTTTGTCTATCATTTGCATACTACTCTGCACACATACTTTCACCGACATTCAAAACATTTGTCCTACACAAAATGGTGAACACAAACTCCTATCTTGAACATAGATGGTCAAGATCAAAAGGGACTTGGCGATCCTAATAATTGGCATCAAATCAAACCTAGAAGGCCCATGAGGAGGAGACTGCAAGATCACTTAATTCAGAGACAAATGACAAGAGAGAGGTAAATCAAGGCTTGGAAATTATATAAGACAAATTTCTTAGAAGTGCAAATAAATGCTCAGGAAGAAGATAGAAGAGATTCAACCATACAACTCTACACTTCCACAGTCCCATAATGCCTCTAACAAGCACAAGAGATACAAGTGCTATGAGTGCAAGATAAGGGGTCATATTGCAAACAATTATCCAAACAAAGGGAAGACTTCTGAAACTTCAAACTCAGAAAAGACCTCTGAGATAGTACACACTCAGAATATGTACCCTGAAAGTGTGCATCTACCAACAGATTTTATGGTTGATGGCACTGATGAAGGTACATAAGCAAACACCTTGAAAGGCATGTTTTCTCAAACAGAAATCTATTTGGAAAACTTAAGGAGAAGTTTAGTGTGGAGAAGTTACAAGATATGAACAAACTGCTGTTCATACATGGAGTAGGAGAGACCAATCTCAAAATTGGGAAAGAGATTATCAGATACCCGGTGTATAATATACACCAGATGTAACCTTGAACATCCTATCAGCAAACCAACTTGAAACCCAAGGATTGGATCTGATATTCAAAAGGGACAAGTGCAGGCCAGTGCATATGTTTAAGGAATCTGCATTGCAGTTTTGTTGAAAATAAGATGAACAAAAGACAGAACAAGTACATAGAGGATTACTTTAAATTAGTTGAAGAAAGTACTCACTGTGATGAAGGAAAAGTAGAAGTACAGGATGTATTGACACTAAAGTGTCACAGATGTGGAGAGATTGGACACATGCTTATTCATGTCCAACCAAACCAACATCAGTTGGAAACACACCAAGGATTGAAGACCATGTCTATGTCAAAGGTGTTCTCTATCCAACTCAAGTTACTACATTTAATGATGTTGCATTTCTTGACCTTTAAAAAAATGATCAAGTAATCTGTCAAGAATGGGACATGTTTAGAGATAAGTTTAATAAGGCTTTCAAGTGGTTTTATAATGAATATTTAAAAAGGGAGATGCCTGGTCCTATACCCCCTAGAATAAATGGCATTGAGATTCACTTAATGGATCTTTACAAATTGGTAGAAAGCTCAGGAGGATATCTAAGCATCTACTTTGCAAACGGTTTTGATTATGTTGCAGAAATATTTGGACTATCACATGAATATGGTGATGATTTTAGAAGGTGTTACAATGAATAACTAGAGGTATTTAAGTGCTATTATAGCAAAACAAGAGTGCCAAAGGAGGAACTAGGAACAGTTCCAAAGAAGGCCACATCATCTGTGGTTAAAGGCAAAAAGATTACATGCCTTGGAAGTCACTGTGGTGATCAATTGGATCAATTAACAGCACCAAATGGAGAAGACATGAAGATTGTAAATCAAATTGGAAGATTTAGAAGAAAAGGAAGATAGCAACAACTACCAAATACAGACCCAAGGCCATTCAAATAAGGGAAACACAACCATTGAAAGAATGAAAGAAGAAAGGGACACATGCAGTAGCTCTAGTGATGATTTCATCATCATTAGCTGACCATTGTGAAAGCAAGAAAAGAAAGGAAGACAGATCAGAGGTCATTGATCTTATAGGGAGATTGTTGGAAGACTAAGATCAATCAACCTCAGTTTAACTTTGTTCAAATTTAGTTACATATTTGTAATTATTATTAAGTAGTATTGCAGCCATGAACATGTATATATTAAGGCTGCAAGTTTCATTTGGTCTTGGACAACAGACCATAGACAAAGATTAGATAAGCAGATATGACACTTATGTTAGTTAAGAACAGTTACAAGACATGTATTGATAAAGGGACATGTGTGTTGGTTCTATTGAATCATCACATCCCTTGCTATCATACCTGTTCATATAGTATATATAGGATCTTATAAAGACAGTTAATCACATCAATATTAAAGTTATTTTAGTTACTCTTTTCCCTCCAAAATATCTCTATCTTTTGTCTATCATTTGCATACTACTCTGCACACACACATACTTTCACAGACACTCAAAACATTTGTCCTACACAAAATGGTGAACACAAACTCCTATCTTGAACATATATGGTCAAGACTGCAAAAGGGACTTGGCCATCCTAATAACGCTAGACGCGAGCTTCAGGACAGCCGCACCCTTGCCTACTACTTTGTCCAGCACGGGTCGATCCTCTCCATTCTTAATGATGAAATATAGATGGGAGGACTTTTCCGAAAAATATGTTTCATGAATGCTTCCACCGAAAAACTCTTCCAACTTCAAGTGAATAACTTATGCACCATCAACGATATCAAAGCCATGATTCAGGACCATGAAGGTATTCCCCCACACCTGCAGACACTGTTTTTGCCCCAAAAGCGGCTCCAGGATGGCTCTAGTACTCTCGTAGACAACTACATCCATCATGGACCCTTCATCCATCTTGTTCAGGTTAGATGTTTCTCTTAACATTTTCAGGTTCTTCAAAACCTCTTGTCGTTTCCGTTGTTGTTTCTTTTAGCATTTTTTTAAACCAAAATTCCTTGCAAGTTTTTTTTTTTATCTAATTTAAGAATGCCATGGAGTTAGCTTAGAAGGAAACAAAATTCGAGGACCAGAATGAAGCTATCAAAAGAGGCTCATGCTTGTCGGGAAGCAGCTTAGGGTGAAGGCTGAGGATGTATTTATTATACGCTACTTTCTTGTCTATCATCATCACGAACCAAGTTTTTTTTGAACGAATATTAGTATAGTAACTTATGAAATCTTGTAGACACTGTTCTTGCCCTTAAAGCGGCTCGACGATGGCCCTAATCTTGTAGACAACTACATCCATCATGAATCCTTCATCCATCTTGTTCAAACTTCTTCTGGTTAGATGTCTCTCCTAACATTGGCATGTTCTTCAAAACCTGAATTAATTTCTTTTGGTTGCTGTTGTTGTTTCTTCTAGCATTTTTTTAAACCAAAATTCCGTCAAATTATCGTTCTGCAACTTTGTTATCTAATTTAACAATGCCCATGCAGTTAACTTAGAAGGCATATGCCATGCAATTAACTTTGAATACTATTCCACAAAAAGGTATAGATTGGCGGGAACACCCTGACCCCGGGTGCCTTTTGACACCAGCCATAGTCCATCCCACAAGGAATAGCTTCGACAACTCTCCTGGTCTAGTGGGGAACCAACTGGAGTGAGCACGAGCCAATACTCGGACCCTTGAGCTCTTATTTCACAAAGTCTCTCTAGTGTGCCCATAGGTTTTGTGTAGGTGGGTACCTATATGAAGCAAATTCCATGGATGAGACTTGAACATGAGTCTATTGTGTAAGATATACATCGAATATGAATATTGTGTTGTTATTCATGCAATATGACTACAATTGAGAACATATATAAAGGGATATGGTTGGGCTATATTAAGCAATCCAACTCATCCACCTAATCAACATATCAATCATAATAAATGATTTTCCAATCATAATAAATGTATATCAATCACATTTAACACTCCCCCGCAGTCGAAGCGGGAGGACACTGGATACTGAGACTGGAGTGAAACTCTTCAAATAAAGGTGGTGGTAGTCCTTATTAAAGATATTTGCATACAGACTAGTAAAAAAAAAACAAAACATAACATAATAAAAGCATAACTTTAGTCGACTCGAATAACAAAACCGCACCAACAATAGATTTTAGTCGATCGGTACCAACATTTCGCTGTTGACTAGTAATCTTATTGTACCAACGGTCAACATTAGGGACTGGTACCAACGGTCAACTTTAGTCGACTGGTAACAAAGCCGTACGAACAGTCGACTAACAAACAAACATTATAACCTTTATTTTTTTTAATTTTATTTATTATTATTATTTTTTTTAACACAACATAAAGATGAGAAAATGAAAGTTGGTTCTAAAACTTCAACCCCCAAAGAACCTTCCGAACAAACGGGGCGTGTTTTTCCCTAGAAAAACATAAAGATCCACTATTTTATTTAATGGAGCCCTCCGAACCTCCGACGAGTAGCTGGTGGCCGGAGGCGGCGGCGGTAGAGTTGTAGTTTAGAGTTTTAGGATCGGTAATGGATGAACTCGTGATACCATGTAAGATATACACCGAATATGAATATTGTGTTGTTATTCATGCAATATGACTAGAATTGAGAACATATATAACGGAATATGGTTGGGCTATATTAAGAAATCCAACTCATCTACCTAATCAACATATCAATCATAATAAATGATTTTCCAATCATAATAAATGTATATCAATCACATCTAACATATTGACTCAAACACAAGTGCTCCAACCATTGGACTAATGCTCCATTGGTTAACTTTGAATACTGTTGTTTTGAATGAATTGCATGATACCATATATGTAACTGTGTAATAGTATTAAGAGGTCGGGTTGATCTGATTAATGAATTATTTAGGTCTGACATTGTTTATATTTTGTTATGATGTATTCAAAGCTTAATTAAATCTCCAATTATGCGATTGATTCATTTTTTTGCAACAAATGTTGATATATCGATTTCAAACCCTAGAAATTTCGTTTCCTTTATAAGCTTTAAATTGTTAGTTTTGGAAGTTGACGTTGTGAGGTGGAAGTAGGCATATGCTTTCGAAACCCTTGAAATTTCTAGGTATTGATTTCATCAAATTAATGTATTTAGGTTCGCACTGTATTCAATTTTCGATTCTATGAAAATTGTTGTTTATGTCTGTATCATTCAATATCCAAATGATTTGGTTATTGCTTGTTAGTATTTTAGTTTGCTGTTTTCGTCGTCCATCTCCGTGGTGGTAACTAAGTCCACTTTCAACTTCATCATCGTCGTTTTTAGGTGGTAAATGAAGCTCTTTGTCATGGTTGTGATTGTTAGTCTATAAAATTTCATCCGATACTCTTTTTAAGTTTTTGTTGACAGTGGTGCTACTTTGGTTTAAAATTATAATATTAATTAGCTGGTTTGATGTAATGTCGGTGTTCATATTAGGTTTGCTTGCATATGCTCGGCTAGAGAATTCCACTGTTTCATAGCCATTTTCAGTTGATAGCTCAACTTGCTTAATCACTAATCCAAACACTTGTCTTAATAGCCTGCACATAGCCTATTTAGTTTGTTAATCTGCACAGAGCCCCCCCCCTTTAGTTTGTTAATGATCTGATTTATGGTCAATATTAGCCATCATGGTGTCCATTTAGCAAGTAACTGGAGTTAATTTAAAATTGGTGTCACAAGTTGGGGTTGTTTTGAGGTACCTGTCGAGAGAAATGAAGCCCGTGAAATTAGCTTTAACTCGTGTAAACCTAGGATTGAATGAAGCGTTCTTTGTTGGTGCGAATCGGGGTTCTGATGGTTCTACATCTTTAAGATATGATGGTTGCGACTTATTACGAATTAGGGATGGTGGTTGCGACTTATTACCAACTTGGTGACTTGTGATTTTTTTCTTCTGATTGTGTTATACGGTTTACACATTCTTATGGTTTATTATCTAACTATGTTTAAGCCCGCCTTTCTGAAACAGGCAAATGAAATTGAGTAGTATATTGGTTTAATCAAACAAGTAAAGTTAGGGGAATAGCTCATAATTTTCTTACAAGGGTTTAGTGGATACATCACGATGAAAATGGATTTCAGCCTTAAATAAGGTCAGTGTGATATCAGTAAATATCTTCTTAAGCAACAACTTAAGATGAAGAAAATGTACGTACATATGCAATCTTTTTCACATGCTTTAGAGATGTATATATCATATATTTGAAGCATTCTCTATCAAGACGTACACTTTCTTCTTAAGCTGTTGCATGAGATGAAACTTTACTGATATCACACAGTAGCCTCTAAGTGCAGTTACACTTATATTACAAGGATCTTTGGGTGAATTTTATGATGAAAATGATCTAAGTTTCTTTATGCATTTCACTTTGACCACCTTTTTTTTGGAGTCTCCTTAAAGTATCATCCGTAATATGAAGGTACGTACTAGAGCAAAAATTACTTCCGACATTGATCTCCATGTTGGGTTCGTAACTTTGTAAACCTTACTAGAAATTTGGCCAAATATAGGATGCATCTACATCGGGTATGTTTGGCGCAATAGGCTGGGGCTGGGGCTTGGGCTGTAGTTGGGGCTAGGGCTTTTATTATAAGCCGAAATTAAAATTTGTATTTTTGTAGACTTGTTTGGCAAATGGGCATAGAAGAATTGGTCATGTTAACTTCAAAACCATTAATAAGATTGTAAAACATGGTTTGGTAAGAGGCTTACCTCAGAAAATATTTGAAAATGATCAAACCTGTGTGGCTTGTCTTAAAGGCAAACAACACAGAGCTTCTTCCAGGTCAAAGTTGGTTAACTCTATTGCTCACCCACTTCAAATGTTACATATGAACTTGTTTGGTCCTACATCTGTGAGCAAATCTTTAGAAGTATTGTCTTGTTGTGACTGATGATTTTAGCAGGTTTACATGGGTTTTCTTTCTAAGGACTAAGGATGAAACAACTGGCATCCTTAAGATCTTCATCACAAAAGTTGAAAACCAATATGATATGAAAGTTAAAATCATTAGGTGTGACAATGGGACGGAATTTAAGAATAGAGTTATGGATGATTTTTGCAGAGATAAAGGTATTAAAAGAGAATTCAATGTTGCTAGAACTCCTCAACAAAATGGTGTTGCTGAGAGAGGAGAAACAGGCACTTATAGAGGTCTGCTAGAACCATATTGGCAGATTCAAAATTGCCAATCACTTTTTGGGCGAAGGTATGCTTAACACTACATGTTATGTGCAAAACAGGATTTTAGTAGTGAAAGCAAAGAACAAGACACCTTGTGAGTTATTTAGAGGTAGACCTCCTATCCTAGACTTCATGAGACCATTTGGATGTCATGTATCAATTATCAATACAATAGATTATCTGGGAAAATTTGAAGAAAAATCTGATGAAGGGTATTTTGTTGGGTATTCCATGGTTAGTAAAGCTTTTAGAGTATTCAACTTAAGAACCCAAAAGATTGAAGAGAATCTGCATGTTGAGTTCTTGGAAAACAAAGTGAATGTCAAAGGAACTGGTCCAGAAAGGTTGTTTGATCTTGATACTCTAACCCATACTATGAATTATGTACCTATTCTACTGGTACATCTACTTATGATTTTGCAGGATCGTAAGAGTTTTTGATGATGATGAACCAAGCAAGGATCAAGCAGATGATCAAGATGAATTCAGGGCCACTTTGGGACTAGGCAGATAATGATGATATTCCAAAGACTGGAGATGCTCAACCTTCTAATGATTCTGGAAAGGAAGGAGATAGCAAGATGAACACTGAAAATTCTGAAAGTAGTGGAAATTCAGATTCCACCGCTAGGCCGTAAGTTTCCACTACAACACCGAAATTACAACTCCAGCCATGAGGAAGCTCAAGCCAATGATGTTGAAATCTCAAATATGCCAAGTGAGATTGCGGTTCCTCAGACTCCCCACACTTCAATTCATAAATCACATCCTCTTGAAAATGTGATCGGGGATGTCCATTCACTAGTGAAGACTAGGAGACAATCAAAATTGCCTGATATTCATGGGTTTATTAGTGAAATCTATGAATCTAAGAATCATGAAGGCAAGAATGAATGTCTGTTCATGTGTTTTCTGTCACAAATGGAGCCAAATAATGTATACAAGGCGCTTGAAGATGAAAGTTTGGTGGAACCAATGCAAGAAGAGTTGCTCCAGTTCAAGCTTCAAAAGGTTTGGGTCCTTTGTGATTTGCCTTCTGGCAAGAAGGTAATAGGTACTAAATGGGTGTTCAGAAACAAGAAGGATTAAAGAGGAATTGTTATCAGGAACAAAGCTAGGCTTGTGGCTCAAGGATACACTCAAGAGGAGGGTATTGACTATGAAGAAGTTTTTGCCCAGCAATGTAAATTAATTGAAGCAATCGTCGTTTCTAGCCTATGCATCCTTTATGGGCTTTAAAGTCTATCAAATGGATGTAAAGAGTGCTTTTTATATAGATTGATGAGGAGGTATATGTTTCACAACCTCCAGTGCTTTGAAGACCCCGACTATTCAAATAAAGTGTACAGTTAGTTAAAGCTTTGTATGGCTTGCATCGGCAAACCAAGAAAATGGTATGAAACCTTAACTACTTCTTCTTGATAATGGGTTTCATAGAGGCCGGTAGATCAGACTTTGTTCATCAAGAAAGACAAGAATGATATCTTGTTAGTTCAAGTATATGTTGATGATATCATTTTTGTATCTACAAAGACAGAGATGTGCAAAGAATTTGAGAAGCTAATGAAGGATCAATTCAAGATGAGTTCTATGGGTGAACTCACATTCGTTTTGGGACTTCAAGTACAACAAAGGCCAGATGGTATTTTCATCAATCAAGATAAATATGTGGCTGAGATACTAAGGAAGTTTAAGTTCTCAGATGCAAAGTCATCCAATTCCGTGACAAGACTACACATCAACTTTGAAGGAAAATAGTGGTGAAGCAGCTTGATGTGCACATGTATCGGTCTATGATTGGTTCTTGATGGCCTTACATCATCTAGACCGTATGGCAAAGATATGCTTGTGCAAGTTTCGTGTCACTCCCGTGTTCTCTCACTTGACTGTGAAGAAGATTTTCATATCTTAAAACATTTCCCATTCGATTATGGTACCCTAGAGAATCACCTCTAGAACTCGGTTACTTACCGATAGTGATTATGTGGTGTTAGTTTGATAGAAAATCTACTACAGTGGATGCCAATTTCTTGGCAATAGATTAGTGTCATATACAAGAAGAAACAAACTATGGTGGCAAATTCATCAACCGAGGCGTAGTATGTGGCTGCCGCAAGTTTTGTGCTCAAGTTCTTTGGCTTCAGAATCAACTTTTGGACTATGGGTACAATTTCATGAATACCATCTTATAACGCTACATCGCCGTTCTGGTCAAAGGAACTTCCTTTCGTCGAGCAAGTTTTTCAACACCTAGGCAGAACCTAATCGTTGTAGTGTTGTATTAGGGTAAGCCACGGGAATTGATATCGTTCTATAGGGGAATAGGAATGCTAGTGAGAAGTTACTACGCAAGGTTGGGGTTGAGGAAGATTATTTTTATCTTTTTTATGTTTTTTAGAAAATGGAAAGGTACGAATCTCGGGGTTTGGATTTGGGGGTTGGTATTTCAACCGATTACTCTACTTATCTAATTATCTAATCTAGTGGTGTATGTAGTATATGTCTAATTATTAGTGCTCGTATGATGATTTAAAGAAGTGTTTACTTAGGTTTTATTACTCCTTAATTATCTCCTATTGATGGTTGAATTGTCACGCCCTATTCTTAATCGCTTGTGGTCTAAGGTCGTAGGGTATGCGTTTATCCCTAACTCTTTGAAACTACCAAAGGTTATCGCCAACAAAATCTCTAGGATTTATAAACTTAACGCTAAGGTACTCTTCGGATGGTTTAGCCTACAATGACTCTAGGTACTATAAGCTAAGGTTCAACAAAGATTAATCAAGCATTAACTACACAACGGATGACCTATCGCAATACTAGGTCATTAACAATTAAGATAAGAGACAACCAATCAATATTCAATAATTAAGTTTCATATTCCCTAAGCAAACACACAAGTAAATTAGCTGGACATGGGAAACATGCAAGCATACACACAAGTAATTGAAGACATAATTGAATTAATGAAGTAAAACACTTATCTTGATGTAAGATGTGGTATGGAACCCAAAATACCTGCATACAAGACAAAATTTTGGTCTGCTTAGGTTTTACCCAAAAGACTACATACCTAAAACTAAAAAATTGGATTCTATATATAAGATTACAAATGCACAAGGCCACCTTTTTATTTGTACGCCGGGTCGCCGTCATTAGGTTTCGTCTTGCCACGTTAGTCTTCTAAGATCGTGTCACCTTATGCTTGTGACGCCGTCTCCCGCCTCAGGGACGCCGCTCGATCAAATCTAGGCCGCTCGAGTTGGCGACGCCTCTACTCTTTTAAAACCTCAAGCCGCCACTTGTAAATGAGCAATTTGGCTTCTCGATCCGTCATTAAAAGTTGTCCGACGGCGCACCATTTTGTGCTACGACCGCCCCTTCAGCTTCTAAAGTACCGAGTGTCTCGATTCTGATTTTGGCCATTTTCTTCGTATATTCGCGCCTTTTCGTCCAAATAAGTGTCATTCCAGAATTTTGCCTTCAAGATACCAAAAAAGTGAAAAGGAACGATATTAAGTAATAACGGATGTGGAAAACTAGAAGGGGGGGGGGGTTGAATAGTTTAACCAATTTAAAACTTCCTTTTAAATATTTAGATCGACTTATGTCAATCTATTTGATTGTTTATGTTGGACGTTGATAGATAGATATATAAACGTGTAATGAAATATAAAGAGTAAGAAACACATCACACGACACAAGTTATTTATAGTGGTTCGGCTACAAGGACACCTTCCTTGCCCTACTCCACTCCCCGAGTCACCTACTCGAGAGTTCGTAAGCACTACACCAACTCCTTGTGGCGGAAAAGCCTTCACAATGTCGCTTAACCTTTTTCCGGTACAAAGCTAAATACCGAGTTCTTTCACACCAAGGCGAACCACACCTAACACAACATCGCCTACCCTTTATATCGCAGCAGGCTAACCACCGAAGTTCTTTCACACCTTAGGAGAACTAATCCTTCACAACGTCACCTACCCTTTATTAGGTACTAGGCTAAGCACCTAGTTCCATTACTATGGAGGAACTACTACCCTTCACGACACGACACCTAATCTCAAGGAGATTTTCTCCTTGTTACAACACCCTCAAGGATATCACCATCCTTGTAAATAAACAAATACTTATATGTATAACGATGCACCTTATCGATTATAATGCACCTAGAATTTTCCCAAATGCAACTTGATTTGATTCTTAGGCATCCTTCACTAATGCCTTTGACACAACGCTTGGCACCCTTCACTAATGCCTTCCTCTTGACACCTTTAGCATCCTTCACTAATGCTTTGACACGGATGATGAGCACCTTTCACTAATGCTTTCATCTTGACACTTTTGGCATTCTTCACTAATGCCTTCAACCCAACATCTATGGAGAAAGGAAGAACTATCAACAAGAGAACCTTAGTTGTCTTGATGATGACGTAGCATGGAAACTCATGGACTTGAGCTTGCACGTCTTCAAGAAGTGGTGATCTCTTCTTTAAGAGGAACCTAGAAGATCACACAAAACAAAAGACAAACTACATAGATCACTTAGATCTGAGGTTAGAGGGTTAGAATACTTTGGGAATTATGTGTGAAGTCATGTTAGAGAGGAAGAAATGGCTCTCTATTTATAGAGAAAATTCTCATCGTTTCCCGATCCCACGGATTCCACTTGGGATCCTAGCACAAAGCTAGGATCCGTGGTCCGCCTCCTTTGCCCATGGGTATTTTTGGTTATGGGTCATGGGTCATGGGTTATGGGTTGATCCATGGTTTTCTAGATACAATGTATCTTAAGGATACAATGAACTTGGTTAAGTGGTATATAAAACCATGGGTTATGGGTCAACCATTTGCTAGTATTTACCCATTTAGTATATACTTGTATTTACCCATTTTAGCATACTTAGTTTAAGTATATGTTTAACCCAATATGTAAACACTAGTTGTTTGTACATATGTATCTAAATCATAAAATCACTTATACTTGTTTTAGTGTTTTTATGAGAGCGTAGTGTGTTAGAAAACTATTAACTCAAACTATTTACGTTACTTATTTGTTTTGTTAAAATGATTTTACGCTTGTTATTGACAAAACATTAGATCGTGAATATAAATAAACGCTTTTACGGCTTATTTGTATTAACAATCTCCCCCTTTTGTTGATGACAAAACATAAAATTATTTTAAGGAAAAATCTAAAATTCGTAAAAGTTTGAATTTGTAGTTTTACTTTCTTCTCCTCCTTTTGTCTAAAACAAAAGTGTTAAAAGAAACTAACACAATTTTAAAAAAAAAATGTAAAAATGTAAAGAGAGCAAGTGACGGAATGGTACTGCCTTAACTCCCCTTGACGAGTCCATCCCTTTAAGGGCGTCAAGGACATAACGAGAACAATTATGTTTGCAATTGAGTTTGCAAATGGTTCGTCTAAGGACGAAAGCTGCTCCCCCTGAATATTGCAATGTTGCAATGGGGTGTCATGAAGTGTAATCCAAAATTGAAACAAATGATTTTGTGTCGTTTGACACAAAACTCCCCTAGCTTTATGGTGTCAATATCTTCATGTGTATTTTGAATAACTACAAAACAAAGGTTAGAAAAACAAGAGTATAGTGCATAATTTCCTGCAAATGAGACTCAAGTTAGTAGAAATTTGTGCTCTTGTACCACGGATCCCACGGTTCCCTTCAAGGAGGGATCCGTCTAGGTATTTGGGAGGGATCCTGCTATCTGTTACGCTTTCAAAGAAGTGAAGAAATGTCAAGGAATGCTATGTGAGGAAATTAGATATATGTACAATATAACAAGCACAACTCACATAATAATCATAGCATATAAGTATTCATTCAATAAAACAAGAGATACATAACCAAATCTCTAAAAACTAAGAGAATGAACTTTAGCCATATAAGTACTACTAATGCTAATCTCATTACGAGACTTAGAATGTGACAATGTGCTTAAGTCTAGGGATGGGTGGACTTGTTGAATTGATCCAACTTTGCAAGAAGATGATTGAACATGAAATGTATCTCATTTCGTACTTCTTGAACAAGTCCTTGAGTTCTTAGACAATTTGGGCAAATATTGTCTCGGGTTTGGCCCTAAGGGAAAAGGATGTTTTGAGGGGGCTCATGTGTGTTTGAGGGTATTCATTTTGAGAAGTAGGAGAGGTTCTAAAAATGAGGGTGGTAATGGAACTTCTTCCATATGAACAAGGTTGTTCCTTGTCTCCCATGATGGGCTAGTTGGTGTTGTAGGTGGTTCCCATTCAATGGTAGGTTGGAAGGTTCTCTGGTGATAAATGGAACAATGAATATATGTTTAGATGAGGAAGAGGCTCATTCAAGGAGTGTAGTCCATTCTCAATGAATGAAGGTTTTGATGGCTTGCTAGAACCAGCCATGTTTGGTTTGGAACTAGATGATCCTTTTTCTAGTTGGAAAGGTTTGATGCTAATCCTGCGTTCTTTAGATTTTGTTGGGGGTTTGATGAGGTGAGATTCTAGAGTCATTATCTCTAATGGGAGATGTTTCGGTGGATGAAATTTCATGGATCATTTGACCCTTTCTTTTGAATGATCCTATGTTTGAGGAGTTGTTGCTAAGAGCCTTAGTCATGGTGATGAAGGTGCTAATGTGAGCTTCTAATTTCTGATTTTTGAAAGGTAATTGAGGATGGTGCCATAAACCTAAGATTGTTTGGTTTATAAAGAGTAATTTGAATTTGGGAATTAAATTCTTGACCACTTAGAAGACTAAGCATGCTCTTGAGGTTTTGATCAACTCTAGGAGGATACTTAATGTATGCTAAGAGTGGTTAGAGAACCAAAAGGTGACATGAGTTTGAATAGGTTTTGCCATGCTCTCAGCATCTCACAGATCCTGGATCCTCTCAAGGAGGATCCGGCCGTTAAAGACCGTGGATCCGCTATCGACAGGTCTAGGTGAAATCATTATGCTTTTGTAAGGTTAGTTATTAATGGATTTCGAGGGTTTGACTTAATTTTGAAGTCTTTATCTGTTGGATATCTCAAATCCTTAACCATAACAAGTAATGGTGCTTAATGATGGTTTTGGCCAAGAAAATTTGACCTTGAGTAGTCTAACTATATGTTTGACAATGATTCCATTTAATTTGATGTGGAGAAATGGTGATAACAAGTCCTAGAAGTCAGATGATGTCCTAATAGGAATTTACTAAAATCCTTAAAAATAAGAAGAAATGAAAAACCAATTTTTGACCTTAATTTTGATTAAAAGATGATTGAGATCAATTTGCTAAAATTGAAAGATATACCTAACTAAGTGCTATCAAGAGTGATAGATAATGTGTGAGTGTTAGAGCGAATTATGTGAGTTTTGACTAGTTGAAAAATCAAAAATATTTCAAAGATGTATCCTAGATAGGCCATGGATGAGAGTGAGATTTTTAACTATTTGAGAAAAACTTAGTTGGCTCTAGTATCTTATGTTTGACTTGTTGGAGGTGATCTAATAGATTGTTTTGATGTACCTAAATTTGTATTGCATATCAGATACCACGGATCCCACCTGCTCCTTATGGGATCCGCTTCCAAGTACAAATCTTTGGGATCCGCCTCTGGGGTGAAAGGCTTTGACAAATGTGCAATTTTGCACTTCTTAGTAAATGCTCCTCTGAATTTGTTCTATGGGAACTAAATGTCACGAACACACAACTACTATGATGTATGGCAAAGTAGAGATAGCTAGAATTCCTAGAATGAGTGAGCGGCGACCATTCAAAGGGTAGTAAAATCTCATTTCAGTACCTACGTTAGGATTGTTGTGCCATGATATGACAAATACCTACAAACTACAAGCATAATTTAAAATGTTTACAAAGCATTGTTTGAAATTGTTCATCAAAAGTTTGATTCTTAAACCTTACCTCTCCTCCTTCTTTACTTCTTCACCCGTCCTCCACTCTTTATCAACCTATCTTCACTTCTTCTTCTTTGAAATTGGCATTTGAAGATTCCCTTGGTTGTTGCCATTGAATGATTCATTAGGGATGTTTGGCATTGTTTGATGTAGTCCAAGGTGTCAAGATGATATTTTGCGGTGGGTTGCTACTACTCCCTTCACCTCCACCTTCTCCTTGCCTTTCCCTTTCATCCAGAGGTCAGGTGGGTGGGTGTGGTCTCTTGCCTTCCACCATAAACTTGTTGTTCTACCCTTACGGTCAATGGTACCATAACCTTATTGCAAAGCTATGATCCGAAGTTGTGGAGAAGGGTTAAAGCAAAGATGAATTTGGCGAGACGGGTTAAAAGCATTGCGTCTGAGCACCATCTTGTCCATGCTTCTAACACTTGCCATTCTTTTGACCATGTAGTAAACAAAGTTGAATTGAGTATTGGTCACTAGGCAATAGATCATGAAGCTTAGGCATCGTTGGGGTGGTCCTTGTTCGCTACTGGCACACCACATTTTTCTCTTATCACATCCTCCCACTTCCTATACATTGCATACATTTAAAGCTCCATTTTGAAAAGGATCCCTATCGTCACTTTTGACTTCCTTGTGACTCTTGATGGTGACTCTTGGCATGAACACGGTGTGTCCCCTCACCGTGGTTGCTTCGAGGATCAATTGTAGTAAATATCATGATGATCAACCATTGTGTGTAGTTGTTCCAAAGACTTAATTCATTAGAGTACATACAAATGCATTGATATGGAACTCCTAAATTCTTCAAACTCTATGGTAATTCAAACTCTCGCTCATTGATGGTAATTCAATTGAGATGGACCGATCATCATTTCTAATTATCTATTTTCTTGTAAAACTCGAAGCACAAAGGCAGAACAGAATTTGTTGGTTTATATCCAATAAACAATCAAGGCAATATTGCAAAAACTTCCCTTGATTCATTATTTGCAAGAAATGATGGATCAACAACTCACCTTCATGAAAGAGTCTCCTTCGAGGCAACTTAAAGGTCTTTCTATGTCAGGACTTAGACCATTTTTCCTATGATACATGGGTATGTAGTGGGCGGTGTCTTGGTAGTCTTGTTGCTTGTTGCTAGGCATGATATTCCTAAACAATACAACCCCAATGTGGTGTTAATGGTGAATAGTAGCCTAGAGGTTTTGATCACAATTTTGCTCTCATCATCTTTGTTGAGTTCAAGAAATGTGTTTAATTTGTATTGACAATGTTAATTCTTTGATTTAGATTATCTTAGAAAACAATGTGGTGACAAATTATAATAAACCCATTTGAACCCAACTCTTAAAGATGAAGAATTTGTAATTCTAAGAATCAAGGAATTAAATTAACAATGTAGTGAAGATTATACTTACACAAGTGATTGTTAGACTTGAGAAGAATGATCAATTTGCTCCTATGAAACGATGCACAGGTTTTGTTAGAGTGAGTCTTTGCTTTGAGGTGAGTATTATTGTGGAACATCCACTTTGTGATCATTCTTGATCATATCTTTTGTCTTACATTCATGCACGCCTGGATCAGCGGATCCCTCTTATTTGGGATCCGCTAGTGTAAACCGCTTAGGGATCCGGCATACTTGACATAGACATCGCTCAAACATTCCTTGATAACTAAGGTTTGGGAGTTCTAAAAGCCTAATGTTTTGGTGTTTAAGGTTCTAAAAACTTGTGATTTGAGGTTTTTGAAGATTGATTACTATTCCTATTAGACGTGGTTCCCTTTTTTAAGAATTAGTCATAATTCTTGGGAAGCTTTTCAAACATTATAATAAAATCCCATTTTATTATAACATAAGAAGTTTCACATGGAAATTTATTGACATAGATGAAGTGTCAATAATTTCTTTGTGATGAATAAAGATAATGGTTATCAAATAACCAAAATGTCATTATTACGAAATCGTAGTGTAGTTTCTACAAATAAATCGAAGAATACTATTTTTGATGATGACTTTAATATAGATAACTACTAAAACAATTACTAATAAATCATGCAACTAAGATTTCAATAATAAAATTAAAAGCAAGTGATTAGTAATCATACCTTGGCTAAATATTCTTTTTACGAAAGGAAATATTTAGATAAGTTCTTTATGCACTTCTTGGTAACTCCAAATCCAAGTATGGATAATGCTTGGCTAAATATTCTTTTGTGAAAGAAATATTTAGATAAATTCTTTATGCTCTTCTTGGTAACTCCAAATTCAAGTATGGATAATGATTAGAAAAAAAATGTTAGAGCATTCTATCATTGTCCAACAATAAACAATATAGTGATTTTAAAAATATGACGAAGATAATCCTTCTTTGTAGTTTTCAAACATACATGGATCGTATCAAGTTTTTAAAGTACAACATACTCTAAGAAACTTGGTAATGAAGCTCTGATGCCAATTGTGGAAAACTAGAGGGGGGGTTGAATAGTTTTACCAATTTAAAACTTCCTTTTAAATATTTAGATCGACTTATGTCAATCTATTTGATTGTTGATGTTGGACGTTGATAGATAGATATATAAACGTGTAATGAAATATAAAGAGTAAGAAACACATCACCACGACATAAGTTATTTATAGTGGTTCGACTACAAGGACACCTTCCTTGCCCTACTCCACTCCCGAGTCACCTACTCGAGAGTTCGTAAGCACTACACCAACTCCTTGTGGCGGAAAAACAACGCGCGATAAACAACCTTTTGGTACAAAGCTAAATACGAAGTTCTTTCACACCAAGTGAACCACACCTAACACAACATCATACCACCCTTTATACGGTGCTAGGCTAACCACCGAGTTCTTTCAAGGAGAACTAATCCTTCACAACGTCGCCTACCCTTTATTAGGTACTAGGCTAAGCACCTAGTTCCATTACTATGGAGGAACTACTACCCTTCACATTACACAGACACCTAATCTCAAGGAGATTTTCTCCTTGTTACAACACCATCAAGGATATCACCATCCTTGTAAATAAACAAATACTTATATGTATAACGATGCACCTTATCGATTATACGACCTAGGCATTTTCCCAAATGCAACTTGATTTGATTCTTAGGCATCCTTCACTAATGCCTTTGACTGGCAACAGCGGCACCCGCTTCACTAATGCCTTAGATCTTGACACCTTTAGCATTCTTCACTAATGCTTTTACACGGATGATGAGCACCTTTCACTAATGCTTTCATCTTGACACTTTTGGCATTCTTCACTAATGCCTTCAACCCAACATCTATGGAGAAAGGAAGAACTATCAACAAGAGAACCTTAGTTGTCTTGATGATGACGAAGCATGGCAACTCATGGACTTGAGCTTGCACGTCTTCAAGAAGTGGTGATCTCTCCTTTAAGAGGAACCTAGAAGATCACACAAAAACAAAAGACAAACTACATAGATCACTTAGATCCGAGGTTAGAAGGTTAGAATACTTTGGGGAATTATGTGTGTGAAGTCATGTTTAGAGAGGAAGAAATGGCTCTCTATTTATAGAGAAAATTCTCTCTTGTTCCCAGATCCCACGGATCCCTTCCATAGGATCCGCTAGCACAAAGCTAGGGATCCGTGGTCGATCCTCTTTGCCCATGGGTATTTTGGTTATGGGTCATGGGTCATGGGTTATGGGTTGATCCATGGTTTTCTTTCTAGATACAATGTATCTTAAGGATACAATGAACTTGGTTAAGTGGTATATATAAAACCATGGGTTATGGGTCAAAACCATTTGCTAGTATTTACCCATTTAGTATATACTTGTATTTACCCATTTTAGCATACACTTAGTTTAAGTATATGTTTAACCCAATATGTAAACACTAGTTGTTTGTACATATGTATCTAAATCATAAAATCACTTATACTTGTTTTAGTGTTTTATGTGAGTGCGTAAGTGTGTTAGAAAACTATTAACTCAAACTATTTCGTGCTTTCTATTTGTTTCGTTAATATGATTTTACGTTTGTTATTGACAAAACATTAGAAGATCGTAAAATATAAATAAACGTTTTTACGGCTTATTTGTATTAACGGATACAAAAGTGATCAAATAAGGGCTTAAACGACCTCTCAAAAAGGTATATTTTAAAACCTTATCAAATATCCCTACACTTGGTATTTGCTTGTCCTCAAGCAAATGTGCTTTTAGCCAATTAATTTATAAGTTAGGGGTCATGAAGCATTGGTTTAGAACAATCCACAACACATATAAGCCCCACAAAAGTCATAACAAGCAAGGAAATTACATACTAGCACCTCACAAGAAGTGTTTGGATACTCACATCTTTCGGGTGTATATGAAATATAACAAGTTGGAAATGGAAGATAAACACTCATTAACCGATCCTAGTACATAGATTACCATAGGATTGAGACTAGATCAAACCTCCATCGCTTTGGCGTAAGCACCTAGGAAAGACTATCCAAGAGGTCTTTTAAAGGGTTGTAATGATAGGCTTACGGTAGGGAAACAAAGGGTTTGGTGGGATAGGCTATTTAGTGGTGGCAAGTCAAAAATCTTTATGTTACAAGCATGTGAAGAATGGCGTTGCTAAGCCAAGACTTACGACACTCTAGACTCTAGATAAGCCCAAACAAACAAACATAAATTTAAAGATAGATGTAGGATGGTAGTTTTTTTTTTTTTTTTTTTTTTTTGTCAACACTCTATTTTTTTCTTTTTCTTTTTTACTATTTTTTTTCGATAATTTTTTTCCATACACTTTTACTCTACCATCCTCTACGATCACATCAAAATGATAGGGATTTACAGGCACATCCCTACACTTGAGTTTTTATTATTCTAACACTAATATGACCTAAATTGAAAAGATCAAAACACTTAGAGTACATTATTACGTAAATAAAGGGAATTTGAATTTAACGTTCCCTTCTCGTCATTTCATAAACTTTAACTTTTCCCATGAGTCCCAATCGTCCCAAAACTGTGTAAAAAGGATATGACTCGACTTAGCAACTTATGCAAGCAACTAGAAAATTGAACTAAGGGTTTAGTGTGATAACAATAATGCACTAAAAGTGAGTGCATACAAGGTAGGCTAAGGCGATTTGTGTGTACATTTGGGGGTGGGGTGTAAACAATGCTCTTCATTGATATTCCGGAAAACTAAAACATCACAAGAACCGCGAAAAGGATAGGCTCTGAGGGGTTAACTAGGGGTATCGTGTATTAAAGATGAGTACAACGCAAAAGTGTGTGGGAATTACTCAACCGATGTGGAAGAAATAATTATATTACGGGTATCAAACAAGGGTTATCCTAATGCCTCTTATCATTTAGTTATTCCTAACTACACAAGTGTAGTCTTACTAGCGATCTCGGGATGCATCACAAAACAAGTTCTAGAATCTATTGTACTACCGGTTCACACTAAGCAATAAAGATGAATGTTTTAATTCCTACTAATCTAAGGGCGATCCTCACATTTTGTGTGAAATTTAAGTGGTAAAGGGTTTTTTTGTGCTAGTCATATAACTTCCTATCCATGAGACGCTTTATTAAGACTAACGGCCCACTCCTATATGTCATGAAAAATTTTAAATTTGGTGCCAAAATTACCCTAACCGACATTTTCTCATGGTTTATTACACAAATGCAATTGGACAAAGCAAATAGTCAAGGATAAGCATAGTTTCAAAGTTCCTGTTTTATTTTCCCTGCCTACACTTAAACTGAACATTGTCCCCAATGTTCCCCGAAAGTATCAAAGTAATGATAATGGAAAGTAATTAAAAACGAAAGAAACTAATACTCCCCTGATTAGCTCGGTAGGATCCGTGTAAAGTGGTGGTTACATCTTTCTTCAAGAAGAACATTTTGATAACGCTACACGCGTCGTTCGGGGTCAAAGGAACTTCCTTTTCTTCGAGCAAGTTTTATAACACCCTAGGCAATGAACCTAATCGTTGTAGTGTAGTATTAGGGTAAGCCACGGGTATTGATATCGTTCTCTAGGGGAATAGGAATGCTAGTGAGAAGTTACTACGCTAAGGTTGGGGTTGAGGAAGATTATTTTTTATCTTTTTATGTTTTTTAGAAAATGGAAAGGTCTGAATCTCGGGGTTTGGATTTGGGGTTGGTATTTCTACCGATTACTCTACTTATCTAATTATCTAATCTAGGTGTATGTAGTCTATGTCTAATTATTGTGTGCTCGTATGATAGTTTAAAGATGTGTTCACTTAGGTTTTATTACTCCTTAATTATCTCCTATTGATGGTTGAATTGTCACGTCCTTATTCTTAATGGCGTTGTGTGTCTAAAATGCGTAGGGTATCGTTTATCCTAACTCTTTGAACTTACCAAAGGGTCTCATCTACAAAGCCCTCTAGGGATTATAAACTCTAACTCTAAGGCACTCTTTGAGTGGTTTAGCCTACAACTACTCTAAGTGCTATAGTCTAAGGTTCACAAAGATTAATCAAGCATTAATTACACAACGAATGACCTATCGCATTACTAGAGCATTAACAATTAAAATAAGAGACAACCAATCAATATTCAATAATTAAGTTTCATACTCCCTAAGCAAACACACAAGTAAATTAGCCGGACATGGAGAACATGCAAGCATACACACAAATAATTGAAGACATAATTGAATTAATGAAGTAAAACACTTATCTTGATGTAAGATAGGGTTTGGAACCTAAAATCTTGTACAAGACGCCTTGGTTGGTTTAGGTTTTTACTCCAAAACTACACACTAATCGAAAAAATTGATTCTATATATAATATTACAAGTGCGGCGACGTCACCTTATGATTTGTGGCGCGTCGGTAGCCGTCATTAGGGTTTAAGTCTTGGCCGCGTTAGTCTTCGCGGCGATCACCTTGTGCTTGTGGCCTTAGTCCTCTTCAAACCGGCGCCGTCGGATCAAATCTAGGCGTCGAGTTGCACGACCTACTCTTTTAAAGCCTGACACCGTCACTTGAAAATAAGCAATTTGGCTCTTGTCGAGTCCGCGAAGTGCTCGACGCGTGCGCCGATTAGCGATGACGCCGTCACGCTGTTTTTTGCGCTTGAGGTGTCTCGATTCTTGACTTTGGCCATTTTCTTCGTATATCCGCGCCTTTTGGTCCAAATAAGTGCCATTACGACAATTTGCCTTCAAGAGACCTAAAAGTGAAAAGGAGCGATATTAAGTAATACTTGGATACAAAATGATCAAATAGGGTTTAAACAACCTCTCAAAAAGGTATATTTTAAAACCTTATCAAATATCCCTACACTTGGTATTTGCTTGTCCTCAAGCAAATGTGCTTTTAGCCAATTAATTTATAAGTTAGGGGTTGATTGTGCTGAAACGTCAAGCTATCTCACGCAAGCCGGCCACTTGTGAATGGCTGACCGTAAGAAACTCAAAACAGTTCAGACACCAAATGCAATTAAGATCAGAGGAATATAGTGGATTCACGGGTGTTAAGTCCTGCGAGAGGATGAATTGGTGTTAAAACAGATGTGAATAATCACTATGATAGTGATTAATAAGGATTTTGATGAATAATTATACCTAAAGAAAAGATAAATTATAGCGACTTAAATGCAAATTAAAGGAAATTAAAAAGTTAAAATATATTAAATAAATGCTATCACTATTTTTACAATGATGTTTTTGTGATTTATAAAATAAAATGACTTAAATAAACTATTTTAATTAAAACGTAAACTTAAATTATCTAAAAACGTGACCTAAAATGAAAAGCGTTTATTTCTAAAATTACAGCGAGTCATAGTAAAGCGTAAAATTTATGAAATAAAAAGTCCTACAAGTGCAAAACAATTTTATTACGTACTATATGATAAAAGAAATTTTTAGAAAAAAGATTTATATTTTTAGACTTTTATATTTTTTATTATGAATTAAATAAGATTTTACACTAATTAAATGTTTAAAATTACTAAAACTATTTAGAAAAATCTGAAACTTTTTAAAAATACTTTATACTAATACAATTATATAAAAAATACAAAAGTTGAAAAAGCTATTATAAATAAGCTGGAAATAAGCCAAATAGCTCATATAAGCTTAAATAGACAAGAAGGCTTATATATTAGATTGTGTAAAAGGATACCAGTCAAAGACCAGAGGCGGTATCCAGTACCTCTAATCACTCTCAAGGTGGGAGGTCTCAGTTCGACACGCCTCCCCACCTTTTTGCTAAACATTTTATTTTTTTATTTTTCTTTTAAAAACTTATTAAGCTAACTGAAATAAGCACTTTTTATAACTAAGACTTTTTACCAAAATGACCAATAAGCTCAGAATAAGCTCAAAATCTTAACAGTTAACAAAAATTGAAATAAGCACAAGGATTTAAGCTAAGATGGCTATAAGCTAGTGAATAAGCTAAGGTAATTAGCGAGAATAAGCTAGATGAATGATGATAAGCTAAAATCACAAGCAGAAAAGCTCAATGAATTCAAAATAAGCACTTAAACAAATTCCAAATAAGCAAAACCTTAACTGGAACACAGGACACTATTTGAATCAGTAGGCACTTTAAAGCTAATAATTAAGCACTATAATAAGCTAGGAATTGAAAATAAACACTTGGACTAACTAGTTAACCAACTAAACTATCCAAAAAGCTAAGCTTTCACAAAGTGAAGTTCAACGATGAGCTTATGAAGCTTATTAAAATTGAAAAACCAGAGTCTAGACTCGGTGTATCTTGAAAATAAAATTGACAAAACAATAAGCCAAGTGCAGCCCTACCAAATAAGCTGTAGATTGAAAAATAAGAACTAGAATCTTGAGACAGCTGGGTGAGCTTCTCAAAAAACCAAAGTACACAAGAAAAAGTTCACTAATAAGCTCTGCAAGAAGCTTGTGAACCGAGCATGCAACAATATTACTGCGTACAGAGCAATGTTTTGACTTTTTTCTCAAAATGAAAGTTTGACTTAAATGAATTTTGCTGATTCTATGGACTTAATATGTTATAATAAGCTATGATAGGATGAAATTAAGCTACTATATCAAGTTATAAGCTTATGTCATGAGATTTGTAATTCACAATTCTAACAGTTAACTGCCATTATGAGATTGAACTTAATTTTGACTTTTAACCAAAAGAGCACTGATTCTTATGCTTTGTTTGAGTTATTAAGGACTAATGAGACACAAGATAAGTACAAACAATAACACAAGAAATCTCTAGCACAGTTAATTAAGTGAATCCAAACACACCTTAATGGAACTGATTTGAAACTTTTCAAAGAGAAACACAGATTAAGACCATGATAATGATTAAAGGTTTTATATTATCCATTAATGAGACTAATGAAACATTAAACAAGAAAAATGACAGCATAAAACTTGATAATGACAAATATGCTATTATTACTGTTAAACTAAAATTTTAACAACTACAAATTTTAATAAACAAGCAACTAGTTTTATAGGTTTATTTATACTTAAATATGACTACTGAACATGGAAATACAAAGATTTGAGCTAATGACTGTCTTGCACAGTAAAAGGCCAAATTGGATCAAAAGAGCTTACAAGTGATTTCAAGTGAAAGATGAGAACCAAGGACTGAGAACATATCCTATAGCTTCCCAAGAAGCACTAAACCAATAAGCAATCAAAATCCTTGCTCTTCTTGTACCTTCTTCATTGATTTTTTATTTTCTCACTATTTATTTTTATTTTTATTATTTTTCTGTTTTTGATACTAGACTGTTTTTAAAGGTTTCTAAAAGCTTGAATAAGCTTTCTAAGGAGCTTATGTGGGCTTATGAGTCCATAATAACAACTGCTAATAACATTTGATCATTCATGAGATTTTTAAAATAAAGAAAATTTGCATAATCTGAGATATAACTTAATACTGGAATTAATGTTTCACAAATACTTTATTATAACATAAAAACTTGAAATACAGAGTTTTAAGATTAAAACATACACGGGAATTGAAATTTAAGCTAAAGCGACTTAATAAAATGAAAATTACACTAGAGATATCTTCACTTGCTTCCCGATCCTTCTTTATAGACTTTTGAGGCTTCGTTTATGCCTCTGAATCTTTCCCACCTCAATCCAACCATTGGATTGGTCAAAGCTATCATATTAGATCCATTTAGATATTTTGGCCAAATTGTCTTTGGCGGTTCTTTCAATTAATGGGTCTTGGATTTTGTGAGGTGGAATGAGTAGTTATCCGGTGTAAGGGATGAGGGTGGAGTGAAAAACAAGTGGTGAAAACCACTTTGGTTTTGGCTTAAACGACCATGGGGAGAAGGTGCTTTCTGATGGCAGCGTTATTTTGAATTTAAAAAATTGGGCGGGGTTAAGTTTATTGGATTTGGGCTTTGAGTTGTATAAAGGATCTGTTTGGTTTGGTAACTACACAAGGACCATTTATGTAATTCCAACAAAGTTAAGGGTTGAACATGCCAATATTCCAAAGTTCTTACAAGGACCAAACCTGCCATAAATAAATAGTTCAAGGACCAATAATGATTATTTTCCATTTTTAAAATGTCCAAGGACCATTTTTGACAATTTTCAAACTCCAGGGACCAAACTTGTAATTTCTCTCTAAACTTATCATAAAGGACCAATTATGCCACAATTGAATAGTACAAGGTGTAGTTTGAATAATTTCCATTTTTTTAAATTCACCAAGGACTATTTATGACATTTTTCAAAGTTCAGGGACTAAAATTGTCATTTTGCAAATTTTAACTTTAAAGGGTTAATTTTGACAACTTTTGAATCCCATGGACCTTAAATGACATTTTATAGGTTTTTGAATTTCCAGGGACTATATTTGACAATTTTTGTAACTTGGGGACTAAGCGCCAATTATGCAAACTTGATCGTTTTCACGATTTTGATGTTTTTCCATTTAAAACACATAAAACACTTGTTTGTGATATTTTTATCATTTTGATGCGTTTACGAGTGTTTTGGATGTTTTGATCTAAACGATATAAAAATGATGAGTATTTAGACACTCATCAATCCCCACACTAAGATATTGCTAGTCCCTAGCAATGATTTGAGAAAATTAATGGATTTCATCTCTTTACCAAAAGCCATTACTACGGGTAGCCAATTGTTTTAGTTCAAGTAAGAACCTTGGTACCATGATAACCAAATGATTTTGAGCAAATCATAAGCTTTCAACGGATTTGATTTGTCTTTACCAGAAGCCGTTTGCTTCTGGACTAGCCAACTCTTAGATAAATTATCAATATTATCTTTGGTGAGCCGATTACCAATTATGGCTTTTCCACTGCCTTTACCACAAGCCATAAACTTGCGGGCTAGCCAACTGTTCACTTTTTAGGATATGGTGAGTTGAACACCATACAATTTTGGGCAAATTGCAAGCCATAAACGGATTTGAGATATCTTTACCAAGAGCCGTTTGCTCCTGGATTAGCCAATCCTTATGTGGGTTAGACATGGCGGATGATTACCATTCTTTGAGTAAGTGAAAAACACTTACTCCAAAAAAATTTGGCCAAAAGCGGGGGTGGGTGGAATAATTACATGATAAAATTAGGTGAGAATTCCCCACACTTAGAAATGAATATTGCCCTCAATATTCAAAGTACCGCGGTTATGCGAAACAAAGAACATAAAGGGAAATACTACGGCCATTATTTTGTTTTGATATATACACTTTTTTTTTTTTGGAAGATTGATATATACAATGGCGGGGCAACTCCCCACACTAGGGTGGTAGAAAGGGGTAAAGACGAAATGGGTGAAAACCCATATTGTGTGTCTCTTGTTTTTGATTCGAGTCATTAGCTTGACTCGATCCCCGCATTCATTGGTTCATGGGGAATGTTTGTAGATCCGGGACAACCACGGGTGGAATGTCCTCTCCAAAGTAATGCTTTAATCGATGACCATTCACTTTAAAATTTGGACCATCGGACTGAGATAACTCAATGGTACCATAAGGATAAACCTTAGTGATAGTAAATGGACGGACCAAGCGGGACTTGAGCTTTCTCGAGAAAATCTTCAATCTTGAATTGAAAAGAAGGACTCGATCACCAGCGTTGAAAACGCGGTTCTTGATTTTAGAGTCATGAATCTTCTTTGTCTTTTGTTTATAGATCAAAGAGTTCTCGTATGCTTGATCACGGAGTTCATTTAGTTCATTCATTTGAACTTTTCTGTGATCACGGTATGCGAATATCGAAGTTTGCATATTTTAAGGCCCAGTAAGCCTTGTGCTCTAGCTCAATCGGAAGATGACATGCCTTTCCGTACACTAGCTTGTATGGAGTACACCCAATTGGTGTTTTGTAAGGTATGCGAAAGGCCCGAGTCGTCATCCAGGTTTATCCGACCAGGATGCGCGATTTTAAGCCCTCTTGTCCTTTCAAAATTCTTTTAATACCACGGTTGGAGACTTCCACACCTTGCACTTGTTTGGGGGTGGTATGCGATGAATAGGCGGTGGGTTACACCATACTTTTGCATGACACGATCAAATTGGTCATTGCAAAAATGTGTACCACGATCACGATTATAGCTCTGGAGTTCCAAACCGGCAAAAGAGATTTTAAAAACTTTACAACAACTCGGGCATCATTGTTAGGTAAAGCTTTTGCTTCAACCCATTTTGACAAATAGTCAACGACCACGAGTATGTATTTGTTTCCTCGAGATGATGGAAATGGCCCCATAAAGTCAATACCCCAGATGTCAAATATCTCACAAACTTGAATGGCGTTTTGCGGCATTTCATTTCTTTGAGAGATATTTCCATGACGTTGACAAGCGTCACGAGGTTTTGACAAATTCGTGGGCATCCTTATAGATTGTGGGCCAATAAAACCGGAATCAAACACCTTTTTGGCGGTGTAGTTTGGACTATGATGTCCCCGGTGGGTCGGCATGGCAAGCTTTGATAATGTCAATAGCTTCCTGTCCATAAACACACCGTCGGATGACTTGATCCGCCAGATTTTTGAATAAGTAGGGGTCGAGTCGAAGTAATGTTTAACATCCTTGAAGAATTTGTTCTTCTGTTTGGTTGACATCCCTTTCACTATGAAGTTACCCGCATGGTAATTTGCGAAGTCGACAAACCATGGGGTGGTAGAGTTTCCACGAAAAGAAACCGCATTGAGTGTCTCGAGAGGAAATGTTTCATTTATTTCCTTTTTCGCGAAAACATCTTGGTGAGGGTTTTCTAAGCGGAACGAGATGATCGTGACAGCGGGTTCTCGGCTCCTTTTTATCGCATTATAATGATATCAAATTCTTGTACGAGGAGAACCCAACGGAGCAATCTCGGCTTTGCATCTTGTTTTGCAAAGAGATATTTGAGGCCGAGTGATCCGTATACACCACACATTTGGTCAAGATTAAGTATGGCTGAAACTTCTCAAATGCATACACCACGGCTAATAATTCTTTTACGTGGTGGTGTAATGAGTTTGAGCTTAGATCATAGTCTTACTTGCGTAGTGGATAGGCTGAAAATGCTTAGCTCTACGTTGCCCTAAGGCGCACCGATAGCAAAATCACTTGCATCGCACATGAGCTCAAAAGGAAAATCGGTCGGGAACAGCGAGAATGGGTGCTTGATAAGCTTTTTCTTTAATGTTTCAAAAGCTATGATGCACTCGGGTGAAAAGATAAAAGGAGCATCCTTTTCAAGAAGATGAGTCATAGGCCAGGCGATTTTAGAAAAATCTTGTATGAATCTGTGATAGAAACGGCATGACCTAAAAAACTCCTAATACCTTTGGCGGTAGTAGGATGAGGCAGTTTAGCAATAACATCGACTTTTGCTCTATCTACCTCAATCCCGTTTTTGAAATCTTATGGCCAAGGACTATGCCTTCTTTGACCATAAAGTGGCTTTTCTCCGTTTAGACAAAGATTAGTGTCTTTACACCGTTTGAGCATTTTATCTAGATGGGAGAGACATGTTTGAAAGCGAATCCCAATGACCAGAAGTCATCCATAAAAACCTCCATTGTTTCCCCGATCATGTCGTGGAAAATGGCCATCATACATCGTTGGAGCGTGCGGGAGCATTACATAGGCCAAAAGGCATGCGTGCAGTAGGCAAAAGTTCCATATGGGCAGGTGAATGTGGTTTTATCTTGATCCTTTGGATCAATGGGAATCTGAAAATACCCCGAGAAACCATCAAGGAAACAATAGTATTCATTCCCTGCTAATCTCTCAAGCATTTGGTCCATAAAGGGTAGAGGAAAATGGTCTTTACTGGGTAGCGTCATTCAACTACGATAGTCAATACACACGCCATCCGTTACCAACCGAGTTGGAATTAACTCGTTATCTTCATTTGTGACATGTTATGCCACCCTTTTAGGAACACAATGAATTGGGCTAACCCAAGGACTATCGAGATCGGGTAAATCAATCATGCATCAAGAAGTTTGATAACCTCCTGTTTGATAACATCATGGATTTTTGGATTTACTCTTCTCGATGTTGAGCTTCTTGGTTTGAAGTCATCCTCTATCAAGATTTTGTGAGTACAAAATTCAGGGTTGATACCCTTGATGTCGGAGAGTTTCTAAGCAATTGCTTGCTTGTGTGACTTCAAGATCTTTATGAGGCGACTTTTCATCTTTACTTAAATCTCGAGCAATAATGACGGGTAATTTATCATCACCTTCAAGAAATGCATACTCGAGATGAGGAGGTAAGTCCTTAAGTTCGATTTGGAAATTCTTGAGTTTTCTCAAGCGACTTGACTTCCTTGTTATGAAGTTCGACGGGAGGGAGTGATGATGATGGATCATCATTAAGCAATTTCTCAATGAGAAGTATGTCCCCTCGATGTCGATGGGGCGTGATCAATTTCCCATGGAGCGAGAATCACTAACAAGTATGCTTCAATCTCTTCCAAGATGAAGTCACTTTCCTCAAATGGGGTAAGAGAAGGAGTAGAATTGGCGATGATAGGTTGAGAAGAATGAGTGAGATTATCACTCGAAGAATTATGATCATAACCAAGAACTTCTTGAGAGTACTCTTGAAAGCAACATCAATGATATCTATTAGGTTAACGATTCAGAATCATAGTTTGCGAGTACCTCGAAGTTTGATCAAGGTTAAAGTACTTCATTACCAACCGCGTAATGTGATTTCTTGCTCAAATACATCTATGAGAGCACGGCCCGTTCTCGGGAATCCTCGACCAACAATGAGAGGAACCCGATGATCGGCATCAAAATCAACAACCACGAAGTCGGCTGGAAAATGGAACTTTCCTACTTTCACAAATACGTCCTCGGCAATGCCAAGAGGGCGGGATATTGTACGATCTGCAAGCTCGAGAGTCATGCATGTAGGAGTAAGTTCGGAAGAAAGTTTCTTCCATCTTGAATAAGGCATCGGGGTTGATGCTTGCACCAAGATCTGCTAAGGCAAAGCATTCAACCATTGGAAATACACAAGGTAAGAGAAATTTTCCAGGATCTCCAAGCTTTTCGGAAGCTTCTTGGGATAAGCTGCTGAGCGGTTCTCGTTAAGAGGAGTTTTAGCCATTTCAAACAGCTTTTCCTTGTTGCTTAACATGTGTTTGAGAGTTGATGCAAACTTGGGCATCGGCATGATAGCATCCGCAAAGCTTATGTCAAAATGTAGTTCTTGGAAAATTTGAAAAAATTTGTCCATTTGATGGCTTTTTCAGGAGCTTTGCTCATTCAAACATGATGGGTAAGGAATAGAAGATTTGGATTTGGTATTTTCAATGGGAGCTACTGGTGGTTCAAAAACAACTCTGGATTTGATTTGGGTTTACGGACAACTTGAGGTTGGACTACGAAGGTAGGGCGTGTCGATACCGTGGGCTTGAATAATGCACTTTGTCCATTGTATCCTTGGTAACTTGACTCATTTCTCCTAGTGGAGGAGGCATTGGAGTCGTAGGTCCATTGTGTGTCCTAGGTTCACTTTCCACTACCTTTGGTAGAGAAGAAAAAGAAGAGGTAGTAGGAATAGCAGGTCCATCATATGAAACACCACTTACGGTTGTGATCGCCTTGGCATCGCCCCTCGGGTTAGCGATCGTGTTGCTCGGAAGTTTTCCTGAGGCCGAGGGTTGATCATTTAAAGACTTCTTGAGATCGGATCGGTGACCAACAACATTCATTTCATCTTGGGATTTCATGAATTGCTTCAATAACTCATCGGATGATGGTGCTTGGAGTGGGGAGGAAATTTTGGGTCGGATGTTTTGATTATGACCTTGTTGTTGAAAATTCCCTTGAAATTGATTCCCTCGATTGAAATTGTTTTGATTAAGGTTTCCTTGATGTTGGAAACCTTGATTGGGTCAAGGATAGAAATTACCTTGGTTTTGATAACCTTGGTTCATTCTAGGTTGGTTTTGATTCGGTTAGGATTACGGTTAAAACCGGGTGGTGCCTGATAAGTGTTAGCACGGTAGTTTGGTTCATTATGAGGACGATATTGATTACCTCCTTGATTTGAAGTACCGGCTATAGCATTTGCTTCAAACGGACTACCATCGGTGGCAATACAGTTGTAGTATGCATGAGGACCACCACAAGTAACACAAACTTCAACTTTCTTCACTTCACCATGTGATGGTGTCGAGTGAAAGTGACTTTCTTCGGTTAGCAAGAACCAAAGCATGAACAATATCCGTGAGTTTGTCAATCTTAGCATCGGTGCTAGATGTACTCACGGGTTTAGAAATAGAAGGTCCATTAGGAGATTGATATGTCTTTGTGCGGAAAGGGAGGACCTGGGACTTGTTTTCAATGATTTGCAAGGCTTCTTTGGTGGTCTTGCTAAGGAAATCACCTCCTGCGGAGGCATTTAAAGAGTCTTGGTCACCTTGGTGCAGACCATTGTAGAAAGTATCCATTTGCATTAACTCGGTAAAACCATGATGCGGACACTTGCGGAGCAATTCTTTATAACGATCCCATGCCTCCCCGAATGATTCATCAAATCTTTGAGAAAATTTCATTATCTCATTCTTAAGACTTGTAGTTCGGGATGGAGGATAGAATTCGTTAACAAACTTGGTGACTAGATCCTCCCATGTCTCAATGGAGCGAGGGTTGTTTTCAAGCCAATTCGGGCTTGTCCTCTAGAGAAAATGGGAATAGAAGAAGCTTGATAGCTTCATGTGGGACATTCTTGTACTTGATGGTAGATGCAATCTTGTTAAACCATCGAATGTGTGCATGAGGATCATCCCGCTCAAAACCATAGAATTGGCTTTGGGTTACAAGATTAAGCAACCGGTTTTGAGCTCAAAAGTATCACCACGATGGTTTGGAACAACAATGGCATCTCCATAACCCTCGATGGGTGCTTGGAGAAGCTCATTCATAGGCTTGTCTTCGCCATTTCGACGAGGGTGGTGGTGGTAGGCGTTCCTCGATCCGCGGTGAAGGAGAAGCGTCCTCTACGTCTCGAGGAATCTTGCCAAGTTCAGAAAGTGGACTTGTAGAACTGGAAGAACGAGTGCGCATGCACTAAGTTTAAAAATCAATTTTCAAAACAAATGCGAGGCAAAGCGACAAGTGAACTTAACCAATAATCACAAATGAAATGGCTTCTTTGAAAAAGGTACACCAAATCACAAGGACACAAAGGAAAGTTTTAAATCGATGTTGGGAACTTATTATGGTCACACCGTTAGTAGGTGTCTGCCTTGATTTCGCGGTGGTTGATTTTTATGTATATATTAAGTACCACTGAAAAGACGTAGGTATGGATTTGTGCTGATGGTTTAAAACTTTTGGACAATATTTTTGGAATCGTCTCGTTTAACCAAATCGTATTTCTTTAAGAATCACCTTAAAAGAAACACAAGTTAGAAAACGTTACGATTGTTTTGTTGTTTTATATTGTTTTTGGTGTTTTAACACTTTAGGAAAAGTGTTAATGAACTTTTGATTTATATTTAACTTTACAAAAGCTGTTTACAAGCGATGGTATATGTGCAAATGCAGTGCGAAAATGCTTAGAATACGCTTACACCTCCCGGCAGCGTAAAAATTTGATTGTGAAAGCGTCAAGCTATCTCACGCAAAAGCCAGCCACTTGTGAATGGCCAAGTAAGAAACTCAAAGCAGTTCAAACACCAATTGCAATTTAGATCAGGAGAATATAGTGGATTCCTGGGTCGTTAAGTCCCACGGAGGATGAATTGGTGTTAAAAAACTTCAGATGTCGAATAATCACTAAGGATAGTGATTAATAAGGATTTTGATGAATAATTATACCTAAAGAAAAGATAAATTATAGCGACTTAAATGCAAATTAAAGGAAATTAAAAAGTTAAAATATATTAAATAAACGCTATCACTATTTTTACAATGATGTTTTTGTGATTTATAAAATAAAATGACTTAAATAAACTATTTTAATTAAAACGTAAACTTAAATTATCTAAAAACGTGACCTAAAATGAAAACGAGCGTTATTTCTAAAAATTACGCGAGTGCGCAAGTAAAAACGTAAAATTTATGAAATAAAAGTCCTACAAGTGCAAAAACAATTTTATTACGTACTATATGACAAAAGAAAATTTTAGAAAAAAGATTTATATTTTTTAGACTTTTATATTTTTTATTATGAATTAAATAAGATTTTACACTAATTAAATGTTTAAAAATACTAAAACTATTTAGAAAAATCTGAAACTTTTTTATAAAATACTTTATACTAATACAATTATATAAAAAAAATACAAAAGTTGAAAAAGCTATTATAAATAAGCTGGAAATAAGCCAAATAGCTCGTATAAGCTTAAATAGACAAGAAGGCTTATGTATTAGATTGTGTAAAAGGATACGGTCAAAGACCAAGGGCAACTGGTATCCAGGTACACTCTAATCACTCTCAAAGGTGGGAGGTCTCAGGTTCGAGCCTGCCTCCCCACCTTTTTGCTAAACATTTTATTTTTTATTTTTCTTTTAAAAACTTATTAAGCTAACTGAAATAAGCACTTTTTATAACTAAGACTTTTTACCAAAATGACCAATAAGCTCAGAATAAGCTCAAAATCTTAACAGTTAACAAAAATTGAAATAAGCACAAGGATTTAAGCTAAGATGGCTATAAGCTAGTGAATAAGCTAAAGTGCGAGAATAAGCTAGATGAATGATGATAAGCTAAAATCACAAGCCGAAAAAAGCTCAATGAATTCAAAATAAGCACTTAAACAAATTCCAAATAAGCAAAAGCTTAACTGGAACACATGACACTATTTGAATCACTAGGCACTTTAAAGCTAATAATTAAGCACTATAATAAGCTAGGAATTGAAAATAAACACTTGGACTAACTAGTTAACCAACTAAACTATCCAAAAGCTAAAGCTTTCAGTGAAGTTCACATTGAGCTTATGAGAAGCTTATTAAAAAGCTGAAAAACCAGCAGTCTAGACTCAGTGTATGCTGATAAAAATTGACAAAACAATAAGCCAAGTGCAGCCCTACCAAATAAGCTGTAGATTGAAAAATAAGAACTAGAATCTTGAGACAGATTTGGGTGAGCTTCTCAAAAACCAAAGTACACAAGAAAAAGTTCACTAATAAGCTCTGCAAGAGCTTGTGAACCAGGCATGCAACAACTGTGCACAGAGCAATGTTTTGACTTTTTTCTCAAAATGAAAGTTTGACTTAAATGAATTTGTAACTGATTCTATGGACTTAATATGTTATAATAAGCTATGATAGGATGAAATTAAGCTACTATATCAAGTTATAAGCTTATGTCATGAGATTTGTAATTCACAATTCTAACAGTTAACTGCCATTATGAGATTGAACTTAATTTTGACTTTTAACCAAAAGAGCACTGATTCTTATGCTTTGTTTGAGTTATTAAGGACTAATGAGACACAAGATAAGTACAAACAATAACACAAGAAACCTCTAGCACAGTTAATTAAGTGAATCCAAACACACCTTAATGGGCCGATTTGAAACTTTTCAAAGAGAAAAACAGATTAAGACCATGATAATGATTAAAGGTTTTATATTATCCATTAATGAGACTAATGAAACATTAAACAAGAAAAATGACAGCATAAAACTTGATAATGACAAATATGCTATTATTACTGTTAAACTAAAATTTTAACAACTACAAATTTTAATAAACAAGCAACTAGTTTTATAGGTTTATTTATACTTAAATATGACTACTGAACATGGAAATACAAAGATTTGAGCTAATGACTGTCTTGCACAGTAAAAGGCCAAATTGGATCAAAAGAGCTTACAAGTGATTTCAAGTGAAAGATGAGAACCAAGGACTGAGAACATATCCTATAGCTTCCCAAGAAGCACTAAACCAATAAGCAATCCAAAATCAGCTCTGCTTCAGTCTTCTTGTACCTTCTTCATTGATTTTTTATTTTCTCACTATTTTTTTTTATTTTTATGATTTTTCTGTTTTTGATACTAGACTGTTTTTAAAGGTTTCTAAAAGCTTGAATAAGCTTTCTAAGGAGCTTATGTGGGCTTATGAGTCCATAATAACAACTGCTAATAACATTTGATCATTCATGAGATTTTTAAAATAAGGAAAATTTGCATAATCTGAGATATAACTTAATACTGGAATTAATGTTTCACAAATACTTTATTATAACATAAAAACTTGAAATACAGAGTTTTAAGATTAAAACATACACAGGAATTGAAATTTAAGCTAAAAGCGACTTAATAAAATGAAAATTACACTAGAGATATCTTCACTTGCTTCCCATCCTTCTTTATAGACTTTTGAGGCTTCGTTTATGCCTCTGAATCTTTCCCACCTCAATCCAACCATTGGATTGGTCAAAGCTATCATATTCGTCCATTTGGATATTTTGGCGCCAAATTGTCTTTGAGCAGGTTCTTTCAATTAATGGGTCTTGGATTTTGTGGAGGTGGAAGGAGTAGTTATCCAGTGTAGGGATGAGGTGGAGTGAAAAACAAGTGGTGAAAACCCTTTGGTTTTGGCTTAAACAACCATGGGGAGAAAGGTGCTACTGATGCCGGTTATTTGAATTTAAAAATTGGGCCGGGTTAAGTTTATTGGATTTGGGCCTGAGTTGTATAAAGGATTCGTTTGGTTTGGTAACTACACAAGGACCATTTATGTAATTCCAACAAAGTTAAGGGTTGAACATGCCAATATTCCAAAGTTCTTACAAGGACCAAACCTGCCATAAATAAATAGTTCAAGGACCAATAATGATTATTTTCCATTTTTAAAATGTCCAAGGACCATTTTGGACAATTTTCAAACTCCAGGGGACCAAACTTGTAATTTCTCTCTAAACTTATCATAAAGGACCAATTATGCCACAATTGAATAGTACAAGGTGTAGTTTGAATAATTTCCATTTTTTTAAATTCACCAAGGACTATTTATGACATTTTTCAAAGTTCAGGGACTAAAATTGTCATTTTGCAAATTTTAACTTTAAAGGGTTAATTTTGACAACTTTTGAATCCATTGGACCTTAAATGACATTTTCAGGTTTTGAATTTCAGGGGACTATATTTGACAATTTTGTAACTTGGGGGACTAAAAGCGCCAATTATGCAAACTTGATCGTTTTTCACAGATTTTGATGTTTTTGCATTTAAAACACATAAAATACTTGTTTGTGATATTTTTATCATTTTGATGCGTTTCGAGTGTTTTCAGGATGTTTTTGCAGTCTAGACAGTATAAAAATGATGAGTATTTAGACACTCATCAGGGGTCATGAAGCATTGGTTTAAAACAGTCCAAAACACATATAAGCCCATAAAAGTCATAACAAGCACGAAAATGACATACTAGCACCTCACAAGGGGTGTTTGGATACTCACATCTCTCGGGTGTATATGAAATATATCAAAGTGGAAATGGAAGATAAACACTCCTTAACCGGTACTAGTACATAGATTACCATAGGCTTGAGAATAGATCAAACCTCCATCGCTTTGGTGTAAGCACCTAGGAAAGACTATCAAAGAGGTCTTTAAAGGGTTGTAACGTTAGGCTTCCGGTAGGGAAACAAAGGGTTTGGTGGGATAGGCTATTTAGTGGTGGTAAGTCAAAATCTCTATGTTACAAGCATACGAAGAATGACATTGCTAAGCCAAGACTCGACACTCTAAACTCTAGATAAGTTGAAACAAACAAACATAAATTTAAAGATAGATGTAGGATGGTAGCCCGTATATATATATATATATATATATATATATATATATATATATATATATATATATATATATATATATATATATATATATATATATATATATATATATATATATATATATATATATATATATATATATATATATATATATATATTACACTCTAGTTTTTTCTTTTCTCTTTTCTATTTTTTTTCGATTTTTTTTTCATACACTTTTACTCTACCATCCTCTACGGTAACATCAAAATGAAAGGGATTTATAGGCACATCCCTACACTTGAGTTTTTATTACTCTAATACTAATTTGACCCGAATTGAAAAGATCAAAACACTTGGGGTATATTATTACATAAATAAAGGGAATTTAACGTTCCCTTCCGGTCATTAAACTAACTTTTCCCATGAATCCCAATCGTCCCAAAGCTGTATACAAAGGATATGACTCGACTTAGCAACTCATGCAAGCAACTAGATAATTGAACTAAGGGTTTAGGGTGATAACAATAATGCACTAAAAGTGAGTGCATACAAGGTAGGCTAAAGGCGATTTGGGTGTACATTTGGGGGTGGGGTGTAAACAATGCTCTTCATTGATATTCCGGAAAAACCGAAACATCACGAGAACCTCGAAAAGGATAGGCTCTGAGGGGTTAACTAGGGGTATCGTGTACTAAAGATGAGTACAACGCAAAGGGTGTGGGGAATTACTCAACCGATGTGGAAGAAGTAATTATATTACGGGTATCAAACAAGGGTTATCCTAATGCCTCTTATCATTTAATTATTCCTAACTACACAAGTGTAGTCTTACAAGCGATCTCGGAATGCATCACAAAACAAGTTCTAGAATCTATAATACTACCGGTTCACACTCTAAGCATTAAAGATGAATGCTTTAATTCCTACTAATCTAAGGGCGATCCTCACATTTTGGGTGGAATTTAGGTGGTAAAGGGTTTTTGTGCTAGTCATGCAACTTCCTATCCGTGAGACGCTTTTGTTAAGACTAATGGCCCACTCTTATATGTTATGAAAAATTAAAAATTTGGTGCCAAAATTACCCTAACCGACATTTTCTCATGGTTTATTACACAAATGCAATTGGACAAAGCAAATAATCAAGGATACGCATAGTTTTAAAGTTCCCGTTTTATTTTCCCTCCCTACACTTCAACTGAACATTGTCCCCAATGTTCCCTGAAAGTATCAAAGTTATGATAATAGAAGGTAATTAAAAACGAAAGAAACTAATACTCCTCTGATTAGCTTGGTAGGATCCGTGTGTGAAGTAGTGGTTAAATCCTTTCCAAAAAGAATGTATGCGTGAAAAGCTCCTTCCAATCTTATGTAACTTCTTCTTGATAATTTAAACACGCACACTTGAAGAAAAAAAAACGAAACCTTCGCGTAAAATCGGCGGTAATAATATATATAAGACTCGACTAAACTAGGATATAATGCTTGTGGAATGGATGTTTCTGAAATTTTTGGAAAATTAAGACAGGAAAATTCCAAAAATTTATAAGTAGCTCAGAAAAGCGAGAAAAAATGTAATCATTTGTTTTACTCCTTCTGACGGCGACGTCGAGGTTGCGATCTGACGCCGTCGGGTTATCTGACAAAAGCGATGCGATTTTACGGAAAAAATTCAGGAAAATTTACATCTTTAGAATCTGGAAAAATTTCTGCAAAACATCCATTATGACTCGATACAAGCATTTGACTAGAACAAACACACATATATATCTTTTAATGAATTGCTATTCTCATGTTTACGTTTCTTTTGAAAGCGTGTGTAATCCTCCCTACACTTATCCTTTATGTAAAATACCTTTATATGCAATTAAGGCGAGGTTAAAAACAAAATAAAGCATTTTTACAAATTTAAACATGAGATTAAACAATCAATAAAAGATATATGACACTAACAAGCAAACAATTAAGCATGGGTTGCCTCCCATGAAGCGCTTTTCTTTATTTATGAGTCTTGTAGCTAGACTCGTATGGGTGCTCCTCACGTAACTTCATTACCGTCATGTCCTTCCTTCGCTTTCCCTTCGAGAAAGGCGTAGGCGTTGTATGCTACCATGGATTCCTTTAAGCGTCGTCTATTATGGTGACGGTTTTATCCTTTAGATTGGTTTCCTTCCTTTGTAAAGGCCCAAACCATCTTGGTTTGTTTCTACCTTGTAATGCCCTTATCCATGATTTGTACAAAAGTACTTTTTCTCCCTTTAGAAATTCCTTAGGGTTCCTT
>OU343223.1:24177879-24288815 GCA_910596185.1 Chrysanthemum makinoi | reverse complement strand
CACTTTAAACCTACTAGGAAATCCTTTGAGCCTATCAAAGGACTCCCTAGATTTTCATTAGAAATAATGAGGCCCATGAGTTTAGCTTATTTAATTCACAAGTTAATTAGGTTTTAGAGAAAAGTTCAATTATCTTACAGGTTCTTAGTAGTATCTGACAATAACAAGATGAGAGTTTATAATAAAAGGTTATTCTTTCTCAATTTGTTAAGTAAATTCCCAAGATGCCTTTGATAAAGATTGTTCGTTTCTTTGTTAATAACTTAGGATTTATCCTGGAGTATTATTAAACCTTAATGTTTAGTTAAGATAATTTTGATTAAAGTATAATGATTCATCAAGGATTTGCAGTCTGTATGTTTTTTCTTTTCTTATATTTTTTTCAACACTCTTTTTTTTTTTTTCTTTTTTTTTTCTTTTTTTTCAATTTTTTATTTTTATTATTGTTGGAATCACTCCTAAACCTTATTCAAGTGTTAGTTACTCATATGTAATAGTTATTTATTTTAGTAGCTTTATTTTGTTTGTTATTAGCCTTAGGCTTATGTAGAAGGCCCATAAGCTCTAGGCCAGCCCATAGGATAGGAAGGAACTAGGAGTGTTGCCCTAGCTTCCTCCTATAAATACCTCTTGTAAACCTTCATTTGAAGGTTGGTTGTTCAAGTTTTCTTTTTCACTCACTTTCACGATAACCGTACTATTATATCGTGTGTGTGTTTGGATATTGTTCAATCATTTCTATCTTCTTATAAGCTTGTGTGGTAAACCTTGTGACCTAAAGGGTATCAATCGCCAAATAGTTGGGTGTACTCGCTTTGTTTTTGAAGTTTTGGTTTGGTCTTACAGAAGATAACAAGATTTTTAGTTCTTTAAAAACTTGTTTTACACTTTTAATCCAAGATTCTTGTACTTTCAACGCTTTAAGGTGTTAAAATACTTGTTTTTGGCAAAAAGTTTCAAACTTTATGCTGATCATTGTTTTTTAAACTAGTTTTTTATCTGCAGTGTCATTCTACGATAACTCTGCTTGGTTTTGATCATCAAGTTTCACACTTTTGTTATTTTGTGTTATTGAAGCTATTTCATCACACAAAAACCGGTTTAGAAACACTTTGCATAAAATCATTACCAGTAATCCCACGCTGTATAAAAACCCTAAAAATTACGCGTAAGATTATCCTTGGTTTGATCTTCATTTTCGGGTTTATTCCCGTTTTCTTACTTGGATAAGTCTGAAATACGCCGACTTTGGATATCTTTTGCATCGTGATAGTGTAAAGATCATTTGGGCAAACCCTAAAATTACGCATAGCATATTTACGCGCAGAAATCCTAATTTAAGATCTTTCACTTAAGCCTTTGTCTTACGCGATAAGAAAATCCCACGCCTAACTTTCTTACGTCTAACTTTTGTCTACGCATAACTTTAGTGTCTTTTTCCCTACTACGCTTAGCTAAATCCTACGCTGAACTCCTCATTGTTACGCCAGAACTTTGGTGTTTTACGATAAGTGCTACTTGTTCTTTTCTACGCCAGGATACTTCATCAATAACGGTTTATTCGACTACAAAGATCCATTTTTACCAACACAAGTTTATCAACATGTCACAACCACCATACTCTAACTATTTCCCTTACACTTATCCTCATCCTCAACGCCAACAACAACTAACTCCACAACATCAACAATGGAATCAACAACAAGCAATTTATCAACAACAATTTAAACCAACAAACATACTCCACAACTTGTCAGAAATCCACAACCTCAAATGGTTCAACCACCACCAAGTCTTCAAGCTCAACCGCATACATAAATGACTTTAATCAATATCCATCAAGGATCATTATGAGGGAACCCACTTGGTTTGCAAAGATGTTTGAAACTTCAACAATCAATCAATTCATGAGGCTGGTTCACTTGATAGACCTCCAATGCTCACTCCAGGAAACTACTATCAATGGGTGATAAGGTTCTTTAGATTTTGTGATCTAAAGAAGCCACATGGAAAGTTCTTAAAGAAGGTTATCTTGAAAGGTCCATTTGAGATGCCTACTGTCATTGTACCCCGGAGATCCAAATGCCATTCCACCAAGAGATGAACAAACTAACATTGCTAATTGCAGACTTGAATCATCAAGAACTTCTACACTATGAAGCAGATGAGCTTGCAATGGAATATATCCTCCTAGGATTACCAAACCAAATTCTTCGTAGTGTTGATGCTCAAAAGACTCAAAGAAAAAATGTGGATCATATTCGTCTTCATATGGAAGGATCTGTACTCAATCAAGAAGATTTGGAATCCAAAATTTACTTGGCTTATGAACACTTCATGATTGAAACCGAGAGACACTGAGTCCTATCATCACCGATTTTCAGACATCATCAATGATTTAGATAAACACAACATCCACATGCCAAGAATTGCAGTGAATACTAAGTTCCTAAGTAGTCTTGGTCCCGAATGGGAGAAGTATGTCATTTTTCTCCGTCAAGCTAAAAACATGCATCAGTCTACCTACGGATTGTTGCAATGATTACTTGAAGCCTTATGAAAAGGAAGTTGATAGGGAAAGGATTCTCCGCGCTCAAATTGCTCCACCCACACATCCGGAAAATCAACAACTTGCCTTATATGCTCAACAAATATTCTCCTCAACCAAAGAACTCAACCAACTGCTTCAAACACACCAACATCAATCACATCAACCTCAACAACAAAATCAATTTTACAAACAACAATGATCAAGCACTTCATAATGAGGAATCCGATCCGCTCGAAGCATTGCAACAAGGATTTGCTATGATTGCTAATGCCTTTAGCCGTTATACCAACAAATCCAACAACCGTATTCGCTCTTCATCTAATACAAGGAATCAAGCCGTTGTAAACAATGGAAGAAGTTCAATCGGTTATGGTCATGGGCGTGGTCAAGGGTTTAATGTTGTGGTAGGAATAACAACGAGCTCAAGTGGTGGAACAGGGAAATGCTCAGCATGGGTTGAATGGTCTTCGATGCTACAACCGCAATGAGAAGCGGACACTGCTAATGCATGCCCAAAGCCAAGGACTAGGGGCGGCTTATTTCAAAGAGGCTCTTCTTTGGCTCTTAAGGATGAAGTGGGTGGAACTCTCAGCGACAAAGAACGAGCTTTATGGCAAATGCCGACTCGATGATGATATGGAGGACTTGCAGGCCAATGCACAAGTATGTTGATGGCTAATATGCGATACACATGAGTGACACAGCCCAAGTATGATTGACACCGATGGCTTGTCTCGTACATTGAACAAACCATATTTATCTCGATCTCATATCTCCGCCAACATCTGCATCCGCAAGGCTCAATGTTCAAAATGAGTCATCCACATCTCATTCCCGACGATTTTCAACTAGACCCTCAGAGTTATATTTGACGCATCAAGATGACCAACCTCTTTGATAATCAAATTGACTGCGGGTTATACTTGAGGATCTAAATAATGATCATGTTGAGACTCACGCTGAACACGCCCAACTTTGCCTCATCCAGATTTTGCTCGCTATACATACACCAACAATAACCATAGTGGAAAAATGTCATGCCATTAATCAGGACTTGAAATGCAAAATGCACTGTTAACCAAGGATTTTGAATGTTTACAAAAGCAACTCAACTTTTTCAAAACTCAAGAAAAACGGGAAAACGGTTTTGAAGCAGCCTTTGCCAAATCTTATCAAAATGAAAAATATTTAGAAAGACAGATGCTGATCTAGCCGCTCGAAGAATGCTTTGTTGTCTCAAATAGAACAACCAAACATGAACATAAAAAGCAAATTAACGCCTCACCTTGGAAAATCAAAAAGCTAAGGCGAAGTTGTTAACTTGTCAAAAACAGCCTTCAGATACAAAAAGCATTCAACAAAATGAATAGATGATCATCTTGAAGAAATCATCGGCTTGCAAAACAAACTTAAAGAGTTTAAACCTGTTGTTTACAAACATGGCGAGTCGGTCGCCACCATTGAAAAGTTTACTTTAAAACCCAATCCAAATGGATATGGACCAATCTTGCTGACATAAACCTAAGCTTTCAACAAAGCATTCAAACCAAACTAAGTTTCCAGCAGCATAATATAAAGTTGATAATTTGTTATGAATGTTGTTGAATATCATCGCCAAGAGGAATTAGATGCGTAAGACGAGAGTCGATCAAAATTAGAAAAAGTTGTTTACAACAAACCTTTTAACTATTCAAAAGCGTCACTTTCACACACCAACGGATTCTTCTAACACACCAAGGGTTATCATCAAAACACCGAAGTCTTTAATAATCCCCAACCAGACATGCACAAATTTATGGTCCTTTACCTTCCATCAGTGAAGTAAATTCAAACCCTGAAAATCGAAAAATTCTTAGATATTTTGACATCTTCATGGCTGACCTCAAAATTTTACAACATGAGATAGAATATCGCTTCAAATCAAAGTTGAACATTTTCAATCGCTTCTCGCGAGAACAAAGAGACATTTTTCGAAAAATCTTTTACCTAATAAAAATTTGAAAAGTTGTGCATTAGCCTCGGGAAAAGGATTTTCATAAGGAACTTGAGTGATGAAGGTCGCTTTGAAAATGAAACATCTATTTCTAATACTAAACGTAAAAAGAAACGTTAAGAAAAGATGTTGATCGACTCTTGGAAGATGTCATCAGTGCTGATGTCCATAATGTTGTGCTATTGAATTCTTTGTCATATGCATTTGATCATACCTCACGATACCGTTGAATCTGGATAAATGTTGAGAACACCGATAATGTGCTTGATCGAGTCCCAAAGTTGAAAACAAAAGATTGTCAAACGAACTTTCAAATGCAATTCGTCGTCTTAATTGGTGTCAAAAGATATTCACAATCATCAACAACTTGCTTTTCAACATAAAATCGCCTACCATGGTAAAAATCTTCTCGATCCAAAATTGAGCAACTGGATGATAAAAACGTGTCTTTTAAGTGTCAAATCTCAAAATATGAACAAGAACTTTTAAAAGTTAAAAAGGAATATGGTGTCATATTTGATTTACTCAAAAGACTCGTGATGAAGCATCAAATGAACTTGATCATTATCTTGCACACACTAAAGAAGTTATGCATTTTGGTGGAAATGTTCGGTTCGATTCACACTATCATCAAGTTAAGAGAAATGTTAGGAAAGTATGAACAACTTTCGCCAACCATCATTAAGAGATTAGCCCCAAGAATACTTTAGTACTCATGAACCTAGAATCTCAACCGCCAAATCACAAGATGCTAACGTCTCCTTCTTCAATGACATAGAATAGTTGCATCTTTTCCAAATGTCCGCACTTCACACTAGAAATCAAGAATAGGAAGTCACTAATTCCAAGAAAAGATCAATAAAGAATGCTAAAGTAGAAGAACACCCTAGGACTATGAATAAGACTCACGCTGCCTCCACTATATAGATATTAAGGCCAATGTAATAGAAATAGTGATGTAACGAATGCTAAACCGCTAAGTACTTTTGATATTCACCGATGCACCTTGTGTTATTTGTGGTAAAAGTATGAATTCCGATTGCCATGATAAATGTGTTGCTAAAGCTATCATCTCGTTTAAGGAATCCTAAGAACCGGAATACCTCTAGGCCCACTAATCTTTCTAAGTCTCGCGGCTTGGTAGACCGCCATCTTTAGATTCTAAGAAACGATTGCTGCCCCTCAGAGCTCCATTTTCACCTACTAAGAATGTAGTACCACCTAGTGCATTCACTAAGACTAAAGCAAAGAGTAGTTATAGATGGCGGAAATGGATATATAACACACTAGGATTTAAGTGGATACCTAAAGCTATTGATGTGTATATCTACTATAATCGCTACGAACCTCTAACATTTCGGTTCCAAATCTACTTCTATTCCATCTGTGTCGCCAGTGTAAGTGATACGATCATTCTCTGATTGTTGATAGCGGATGTTCCCGGCACATGACAGTGCAATCTTAAATCTATCAAACTTTATTGCAAAGTTCATTGGCACCGTTCGGAATGATCACTTCGTAGCTATCAAGGGCTACGGAGATTATGTCAATGGGAACATCGAAATTAGCAGGGTTTACTATGTGGAAGGCCCCTGGTCATAACTGCTTTCAATGGTCTGTGATGGAGATTTGGAGGTTGCTTTCCGGAGAAAAACTTGTTTCATTCTGGATCTACAAGGAAATGACCTTATGTCCGATCGTAATTCTAGTCTCTAAACTATCTCTATGAAAGACATGGTTGCTTCATCTCCCATGTGTTTACTTTCAAAGGCAACATCAAAAAACTCGGCTATGGCAACTGGCCGCTCTCACATCTAAACTTTAAAACCATCACCAACCTTGCTCGAAACAAACTAGTTGAAGGACTCCCGTGTATTCTAAAGATCATTGCTCAGCTTGTGAACAAGGCAAAAGCACTCGCTCATTTTCCTTCAAAGGTGGAAACACGTGATGTGCTTCATCTTCTTACATGGATTTGTGTGGCCTGGCGCGCAAACGATCAATGGCAAACGCTACATCTTAGTAATTGTTGATGACTATTCACGCTGAACTTGGGTCTACTTTCTTCAAGCAAAGATCAAGCTCCACATGATCATCACCTTTCCACGAAAATACAAGTTCAGCCTACTAAAACAACCGTCAACTAATCGTAATGATAAAGGCACCGAATTTGTTAATCAAACTCTTCGAATTTATGAGAAAGTGGGAATTCGAAGACTGACATCTATTGCACGTACACCGTAACAAAACGGAGTTGTCGAAAGAAAACTAACGTGGAAGCCGCAAGAACAATGTTAATCAATGCTAAACTTCCAGATACTTATGGGCGTAAGTTGTATTCTACTGTGATGCTATACTCAAAACCGCTCTATGATTACAAAACGCCACAAAAAACACACACCTTCGAAGCTCATCCATAACAAAACCAATCTAAAACACTTTCATGTATTTGGATCTCTTTGCTATCCTAATAATGATCGTGATGACTTTGGAAAGCTCAAAGCCAAAGCTGACATTGGAGTCTTTATCGGATATCGCGGATAATTCCAAAGGTTTCCATCCGGAATCGCCGCAAAAACAGTGATGGAAACGATTCATGCTCATTTCATGAACTTACGGAAATGGTTTCGAGTATAACAAATTAGAACCCGGACACAACCGCTTAAACTTCCCTCAAACCCCATCATCATCACCAACAAAGCCCCGCTTACCGCCAACAAATGGAAAGGTTATTTGCTCCACTGCTCAAATGACGATATTGATGAACATGCTCCGTGTATCCGCCGCTCCGCCGCTCAACCCGATAATACTCTTATACCCGACACCTCTACAACAACTATCATAGATGCACCTACACTTGACTCCACCACAACAGCTTGAACAAACCGCTTCAACAATGATGATGAAACCGATGATGATGAAGTACCACCTCGATTTTGATCCAAATGCTCTTCAACCCGCTAATGAGAGATCGCCGCACTGTATGTCGCTGGAATCTTCAACAAACCATTTGAATCCTCGACCGCACAATGTATATCAACATCAACCTCCCACATAGATGGACTAAAGACCATCCATCCTCGAAAACATTATTGGCAACCCGAATCAACCACCGTTATACAGACAACGCCTTCACGCACGGTGAACATTGCATTTATGCACTCATCACCGCCAACCAACCTAAAACATCAAAGACGCAATGACAAAAGACAACCGGATTGAATCCATGCAAGAAGAACTCAACCAATTCAAACGTCTTGAAGTATGGGAATCCTGGTGAAAGACCAACAGAGTCTCTACGCTGGTCTCAAATGGATTTGGAAAACAAATTGATGCCAAGGAAATGTTATCGTAAATAAGTCACGCCTGGCTAAGGGTTATCGCCGTAGAGGTATGACTTTGAAGAATCTTTGCCCGCTGGCCTGGAGGTCGCTTCCGGATATTTCTATATTCGCGTATACCATAATATGACGGCCCATCGATGGATGTCAAAACCGCTTTCAATGGACAAACTCAGAAGAAACGTTTATGTCACCAACCAGAGGATTCCATCGATCCTCGAAGTTCAATCACTGGCCTACAAACCGAACAAAGCTCAGATGGTCTCAAACAAGCCCTCGGCATGACGTCGACACGACCTAGGTAAGCACTTCGTACTTTGCAATTTCTTTGCGATAAACTGCGTCATGCATAAATCTCATAAGGTGATCGTATATCGTCATCTCAACCGCTGGTGCATGTGTAGCTATACATTGTTGCGCTCTAAGTTACTGTAACACAACTCCAAAGACTATATTACGATGGACAATCTCAAGAGTGCATCAAGCTGACAACGGGAGTGAGCCAGCAATTACAGTGTAAACTTCCAACGACTAAATCAAAGTACATCGATCTTCGATATTTCATCAAGGATCACGGAACAGGTAATCGTTGAATTATATTTGGGTACAGCATTACCACTCATGCATCTTCTCACTCCAAAGCCTTTGCCTCCCCATGAGGAATAATGAGTTGGTCCACCGGATTGGTATGAGGTGTTTGACTCAAGAGGAATTGATGACTTCCTAAAACAAATTTTAAAACCTCACAAACACCAAAATCTCTTTTGTAAATATCTTTTCAAAAACAAAATACAAAAGTATAAAACCTTATAAAACAACAAAAATATTCTTCTATCTATTTTCTTTCAACATTGCAGTACAAGCTTTCCACAACACTATAATCTTTCAAAATTCATTTTTTCGATCAAGTGTTGAGGGGAGAAATTAAAACTTAACCGCTTCAAAACATCCGCGGTAATTTGCATGTTATCATATCCTAGTTGTTTCTTTTACAATGGTGGCATGTTCAATGACACTTCTGACTAAATTTATAACCTTTCATTATTTTAAGTCGAGGGGAGTGTCAGCTGTTCTTTCCAAAAATCTTTGTTTGGTAACCAAAATGGAAGTTAAATGGCTTTGTATGGAAAAGGAAAAGGTGGAGGGACCAAACTGCCAAAACCTAAAAGTATTTTAATAAAATTCCCATCCTAACACTATCACTTCACATTTATTACACAAACCTAACTAATCTACTTAAGAATCAACTAAGAAATCCGTTTCTTTTGATCATCATCTTTGTAAGTTGTTTCCTGTGATTAAACATGTTTTAAGCTAAGGTTTTAATTTCATGCAAATCTAACGGCTAAATTCAATTTTATGATTTGTGTTCTACGATAGCTGTATGAACACATAATCATTAGGTGTTTGTTGGTTAAAATGGATTGTGTCAAAACGTTCTAAACATTAATATATCATTTTAACCATCAAACCCACCAGAAACACGTATTAATGATTTTGAAAATTAGGGTTATGAGTCAAATTGGGTGTTTTAATGTAGTTATAAAGATTGTCAAGTTATGTTCTTATGATGTTGAATTGATGATTTCCTTGCTATAACCACCCTAAACACTAAATTATTAACAATTTGAATTAGGGTTTAAAGTTCATAAGTTTGGGTATTTTGATTCACCATGTATTGGATACACTTGTTATAGACTCTCTCACAATACCTTAGACCTACCAAAAATTTGGTGCAATCTCCGGCTAGAATTGTTACGCCAGAATTCTTAACCCTTAGGGCCTTGGCCGATGTAGTCTCTAACGATAACCGCTTAAATGCGTTTCGCCATGATTGTTGTTAAAATGAATGTATGTGTTAAAATTGATGATTTGATGGTTTTATTTCGTGCTTACTTCGAAAATCTGTAATCAAGGTCCTTGTAACTCACGCGATAAGGATCACCTTACGCATTTGTTATGCTGAAGATAGTCCACGCCAACTTCTACGCATAAGGTTCTATAATGGGACTACGCTGTGATTCCGTGAAGGATATGCGAACAAAGGACCTCTACGATAGGTAATAACTTACGCAGTTTAATACGCTGTGAAGGTATATATATATATACGCCACGCCGTAAGCCTTCCTACGAAGGTCCTTCTACGCTGTACATTTCTACGCGTAGTTAGACCCTACGCTGTATTGCCTACGCGATATCACTACTGCCACGCTTAACTTTGCCAAAACTACGCTTTAAGCCTCGGATTGACCTTCATAATGAATTGTTACGCGGTACAAACTTGTAAATAAAATCATAACGCTTCTAATCCAATAATGTCACTAATAAACTTAATCGCTTGATATGTTGTGAACAATAAGTGATAACATAAACTTTAAAACTTAAAGTTAACTAACCACAAAAACATTTCACCACGCCATTGGACTATTGAACAAACAAGTGACTTAGGACTCGCACAAATCATTGACACTGCATTCAATAACTAGACAATAAGACCATCTGTCGACTAACATTATGTCTTTCGATATGTTGGTTCTTTTGCTAATGTTATTTCCATCACGACATGGAACAAATGAATGTGGATGCACTCAGATTCTCACCTATTGCTGATATCTTCCCCAATGGCTATCCGAGAAAGATTGGAAAGAACAACCTTAGGGTTGACTTTGATACCCTCAATTGCTCCATCTTCCCGCTTGATCATTGTGGATATTCTCGAATCATCCCTACCGTAACATGCTTCCTACACTCGCCCAGAGTATCTATCAAACAATTCGATTCTATGCGAGGATCACTAGTCAAAGTGCGGAATGTGACACTTAATCACAAACAAGTCACTATCACCTCGCCGAATTTACGGGTCGTTTCATCATTCCTCGACATCGCCCAACCAACTTCTTTGCTACCCTACATAAGAGACAAATTCCAATTCTTGATAGATATTGGTTATGATGAAGCTTCAGAATCATTACTAAGCACTCTCACGTGAGTCGAAGAATATTCCTCAACCTTGGAGAACACTCTACATGATCATCACCAAATCTCTCTCTGTCGCGGATAGTACAGAGCATCCCAAGCTCATGGAACCACAAATTTTCCGGGTCGTTGATCAACAAGAAGGACATTGAAATCGAAGCACCGATATGGGAAGACATGATGGTATTTCACAAGAAGCTTGGCTCCAAGATTCCCATGTCGATATACCAAACCGTTGATCCAGAGCACTTGACTTCATCCCCGATATCCCCATGAGGCTCAATGACCAGATAATCACGCATATTGACTCAAACCATATTATCCGGCTGAATCAAAGAATCGCCAACAAAGAAACAGTGGCACGGTATTACCTCATCACCTTCGACCAAATCAAAAGCTTGAAACATACAAAGGTACTAAGAATGTAAAAGAAGGCAAAGTTGGTCATCTTGATGAAAAATCTTCTCGTACACCTACCGGAGACCGTAAGAGGCAAGGTTGAAGTACAAGTACGTGATTTTATAGGAAGCTTCCCAAAAGGAATCCTCCTCAAAAGGATTGTTCCTCAGAAGGAAGTCAACCTATCCCAAACCCAACAAGAAGAAGAAAGCTTTGGACGAAGCTCAAGGCACTGACATTGATGAAGAGATTACTTTCTACTCAATCTACAAACCGTAACACCTCCTCCTTAAACCTCCAAGTCCCCACAAATTGAATATGAAGGAAAGGAAAGACTCAGACTGTACTCGTATGATGAAAGCTCGAAGTGAAGAAGAGCAATCGGATATATCATACAGAAGAAGTTTATTACTTAGACACCTTCACAAAGTCAAGAATTTGCTAAAGACCAAATGGGTGGTCCCGAGGATCAAGTGGAAGCCGCTTTACCAACCATCTCTCGAGCGGTTAATCAACCCGATAATGGAGCCGTGCCACCACTCTTGTGCAACAACAAAAGTTTGGGGATACTATCGAATATGAGTTTGAGGAAACCGAAACTGAGAAGTCCAAAAGATCAAGATGTTGATTATGATACGCTTCTAGATAGTCCCGCGATCAAAGGAAGAAACCTCCAACTCTTCAAAGGATCCGAGTCTCCTCATATCTCTTCATCATCGATTCGCCTTCTCTACCTCACCACCACCATCATCAAAGAAGTCAACAAATCATCATCCAAACCGCTGAAGAAACCATCTAAATCTTGGATTTCTGCTCATGAACGGATTACCAAAGCCGCCAAACAAGTCGAAATAAAAACGCGGCTCAACAAAAGCTAAATTCTTGCCGATCACATACAAAGATATGTATGACGAAAGATGAAAAGATAAAAGGAGAAAGGAAGTTTGTCGTGAATTCATGAAAAATCACCGCTAAGAGGAATCGAACTAAATGATCAGGCTACACTAAAAGTACCTTCGAGATAATGCTCCTAAAGTCACAAAGGAGTTGTTCACCAAACAACTTTATCCAAATCTCTACAGATCGCCAAGCAAACTATTCGATCAACACCCTTAACCGTACAATCAATCCAACCGATCCATAGTTTTCGGAATGAATTCAGGCTAAGTTGTTACACAAATGTCCGTGACGATGGGACATTTACTGATGAAGGAAAGTTGTTTCAAGCATTGCCGGACTACCAACTTCAAGAAGCTTGTAGATTTGAAGCCGAAAAGTCTAAACGTCCTAGAGACGATGAAGACAAGGATAAGGATAAAGACTCGCACTCTAAACGCCGTCTGTGAATCTTCTTTGATGCAACTCCTCCACAACGGCCTCGCTTCAACAAAAATCTCTCCTCGCTCTTCTATCAAAACCTCGTGATCATTCAGTTACCACCCCCCACTCTTAAAACCGATGATCACTATGAGTATACGGGTGGTGACGATGAAGAGGTCCTTGAGCCCCTACAACAACCCACCTCTCCCAAACAAGTTCAAACCGTAATCATCATCTAGGCCTTCAAAAAAGAAGAAGAAGATCAAACCTAGTCGATCAGACATGGCTAGATGACGATAAATCAGAGGAATTTGAATGGTTTGCTAATCTTGTTAACAACACTCCCTACCCTCAAGAAGGTCAGAATTTGGTAGACGATTCTACATTGGAGCATGCAAAAATTCTGCAAGAAAAGTTCCATGTGAAGAAAATGAAAAATCTGAAATGGTTTAATCAAAATGAAGCATTTCAACTTCTAAAAGACAAAGTGCCCTCAGGTCGAATATCACCTAGAAAACATTGCTCGAGCTATGTCTAACAAAATGGATTGGCTCAACCCGGCAGCAAACATTGACTTCACACAAAGGGACAACCCTCCATACTACAATCGATTGACCAAACCTCTACCAACACTTGGACAAACAAATTGAACCAAGGATTCCTTCTTATACTTCTTCAACAAAGACCTGGATTTTCTTCTACACGGTGACGATGATTCAAGAAAATATGCTACGTCGTTGACACTTCCATTCCCAGAAGTGCTTACTCAAACCGCATAGCCATTGAGGAACGTGCCAATCACTTGTTCTCCAACACACGGAGCATACCGAGATGCATTGTATGGGATTCATCACCGGCGTAACGCCGACGAATCTACTATAGAAGCCGCGTGTTCGTAAGTCTCAACATGCCGCATAGTTCTAAAGATATCGTTACATCATACACGCTGAACTTTTCCTTAAGGGACTACACATTCTAAAGAAGATCGTAGTCAAACGACAAGATGAACGGACTATGCTTCTCAGGCGACTTTGAGAATTTGCCTCTCAATGACATCGAAGACATGTACCTTGCCAAGGTACAGGGTCGCATGAGACAATTCTCAATCTAGCATACAACGTGAATTTATCAAGTCACTTCTCATCTTCATAAGACGGATTGTCATCAAGGAACGCGGTAGAAGATCTCACCGGCCGTTGAATCTTATCGACGTGTCAACTTCACTCCTCCAAAGCTTGATCTTCCGGATATCAACCAAATTATCTCAATATACATCAAAGAAACCTTTCGCGTTGTTTACCGTAGTGAACTTCAAAGAAACCGCTTAATGCGCGTAGTGAACTCCACAAGTTCGATCATACTTTGAAGTGGTTAGGATGGATTGGCATACAAGTTGAAGGATATACCGAAAATGGGTCTCCTGCTACCGGAATTCTCGTGAAAGGAGGGATGTGAGACGATCATCACAATGATTGATGAACGGTTGTTTCAAGGGATCGTCGCACGCATTGAGAGTTATGTTGTGGTCGCACCTGTGAGAAACATAACCGATTTCAACGCGCCGCACACCCCTCGAACATCACCGCATCTACCCCTTGAATTGTTTTCCATATCATTTTGGATGTTTGATTGATTATGTCATATGGCTTGTGCACACACATGCTGTACAACCCGCATTCTTGTAAATAAAGGATCCTGTGGTACGCTTCAGTGCCACAATCCTTATAAAAGGAGCGAAAGCTTTTTACTTTGAGTAAAACCTATCAAACCTTTCTTTTTTCAAGGTTTTGCTCAAAAGAACAAGTACTTTCTTAAACCTCAACCGCTTATATCATGCTGAGGGGAGTACTTGAATCAAAACTTTGTTCAAAATTGTTCACAAAGGGTCATTCTTCCCAAGAACACTTAAATGGTCATATTTATTCTCAAACGCTTCAAAAATAACACTTTAATATGCCATTTTTTTGAGGGGAGAAAATATGATAAGAAATATGTTGTGTAAAATGCAAATGAATCAGGTGGATCGACTTAACCAACTAATTAACGATGCTTAACCGTTAGTAACTCAAAAGACTTGTCCCGACGGTAATAATTTCAAGCTAGTTCGCTAGTGATGTAAACGTGTCGCAAAGGACTTGTTCGAGTAGAATGTACCATTCGAGAAACTCTTGATAAACATGAACTCAGACGGGTTTGACGACCTTTCGAGGATTGTCTACACCTTCAAGGTAGTTATTAGAGCTAGTTGTCACCCAAAAGTCGACAATGCAACTCTTTAACTATGCCAACGAACCGTGTCTCGCGGGGATTGTCTATCTTGAGTGAATCAATTCAAAATGCGCGCTTCTTTTCACTGCATTTTAACCGTTAAAACTCTTAAGCACATGTGGAGTATTTATGCAAAAATCTTATCTCAACAAATGGTACTAAAATGTTTTTCATTCATAAAACACCGTGAGAGATTTTTCACATCAATGGTTTTATGGCAACATAGGTTAGTCATGGAGTTATACTAACTCAAGGTTAGAATCTTCTATGATCCGCCAGAAGGGAGGGATCTACCCCAAGATACCACAAATAGTTAGTATTTAGAAGTCCTTAGGTATGATTGTAAAAAGGAGAAAATGAGAATCTGAGAAAGAAGGAGTTGAAGAATTAAAAGAAATGCAAAGAAAAGTGAAAAGTAGCCAGCCCTCCATTCAACTTAGGGCGCATAACGGGTTCAATTCATATGCTACCGTTGTCACTTTGTGACGCCGTATTGAAGATTAAAAGTCGCCATGGACCCAAAGGACGCATGCACTAAACCTTCTTATCCACTCAAGTTTCTCTTAACAAAATCTTGTTTCATTCTCACGGGAACCCTACGTGAAACTATCGGCTTTCTCTTAGAGATTGGTATTGAAGAAGGAGACCCTCTCCTAGTCTCCGCCAGAAAACCAAAACGCACTATTGAGTCTAGAGCCACAGATTCATCAAAAGATCTCTTAGGTACACTTGACATTTAATCACTTAATGATCAACAAATAAGGTTATGGTTCATATCGAAGTCCTTCACTGATCTTAGCAACTGGCCGAGAACATTTATGAGAGGTTCACATTTGTGATCCTCGATTGAATGGAAACTCCCCGCTGTGGTCAACATTAAACACCTGACAAGAGTCCCTTCAACTCTCGTGGATTGCGCTTAGTGGTCTCAAATCTACACAGAGGTGATGCTTGCGTACTAACACTCATTCAATCGTAGGTGTACTTCGGTACATCGTGTTATCTCACTGGGACTCAGAACGCCTTTGTAAGAATTAGAGTTGTGTTTTCACACTATGTCGTTAACACTCTCGGTTCAAACTTGCTTCTAACCGCTTATTACTAACCGCTTAAATGTTTTCTTTATGGAAGCTCCGAGCGAATGATCGCGGTGTATTCTTCATGCTCACGCCAACATCATCACTAATGGAAGTTCTATCCAAAAGCAACACAATCAGTAATGATTCTTCACACAGAATCTACAAAGTTAAAGACTTAAAGAACTCCATCAAGATTGAATTCCAACGCCAAAAGAGCGGTGAGCATGTTGAAGAACGACGGAGACACCAGCAAAATGGGCGCACTGAGGCACTTGATGCGCATAACAACAACATACGATCACTTTCATCACAAAGAACAATGATCAAAGAACAAAGTTAAAGATGACGCCAAAGCATAACCGTTCAAAGTAAACTATCTCTACACCGGGAGATTGTTCTAAAGGCAATTTTCTCACAAGAAAGAAGAATGTCAGAAGACGTCAAAGCTACTATTACATCAACGCTTTCACCGTTTTCATCACCAACACTTGAGTGTTTGTTACTCATATGTAATAACACTTGAGGGAGATTGTTGGAATCACTCCTAAACCTTATTCAAGTGTTAGTTACTCATATGTAATAGTTAGCTTATTATGGCCTTTATGTTTGTTATTAGCCTTAGGCTTATGTAGAAGGCCCATAAGCCTAGGCCTAGCCCAATAAGGAAAGGAAGGGAACTAGGAGTGTTGCCCTAGCTCCCCTCCTATAAATACCCCTTGTAAACCTTCATTTGAAGGTTGGTTGTTCAAGTTTTCTTTTCACTCACTCTCTACGCATAACCGTATATCTCTATATCGCAGGTGTGTGTGTTTGGATACTTGTTCAATCGCCTCTCTATCTTTCATATAAGCTTGTGTGGTAAACCTTGTGACCTAACAATTATTATTATTATTATTTTTTCATACACTTTTACTCTACCATCCTCTACGATAACATCAAAATATAAGAGATTTATAGGCACATCCCTACACTTTGAGTTTTATTATTCTTAACACTAATTTGACCCGAATTGAAAAGATCAAAACCCTTGGAGTACATTATTACGTAAATAAAGGGAATTTGAATTTAACGTTCTTTCCTCCCCGGCCACTCCATAAAATTTAAATTTTCCCATGTGTCCCAATTGTCCCTAAACCGTATTGCCAAAGGATATGATTACTCTAGCAACTTATGCAAGTAACTAGATAATTTAACCAAGGGTTTAGGTATGATAACAATAATGCACCAAAAGTATATGCATACAAAGGTAGGCTAAGGTTGCATTTTGAGTGTACATTCAGTGGATTGTAAACAATGCTCTCATTGATATTCCTCAAACCGAAAACATCACGAGAACCGCTGGAAGGATAGGCCCGAGGGTTAACTAGGGTATCGTACTAAAGATGAGTACATCCTAAAGGTGCATTCAACCGATGGAAGAAGTACTATAATAATTTCGGTATCAAACGTGGTTATCCTAATGCCTCTTATCGCTTAGTTATTCCTAACTACAATAAGTGTAGTCTCACTAGCGACCTCGACGATCGAAAAAAGTTATAGAATCTATTATACTATTTGTACACTCTCAAGCATTAAATAAGGCGAATGCTTAATTCTACAAATCTAGTGAACCTCTCACATTTTGGGGTGGAATTTGAGTGGTAAAGGGTTTGTATAGTCATATAACCTCCTATCCATGAGACGCATTAAGACTAATGCCCACTCCTACATGTCATGAAAATTTTAAATTTGGTGCCAACATTACCCTAACCGATATTTCTCATGGTTTATTACACAAATGAAATTGGACAAGAAAAATAATCAAGGATAAGCATAGTTTCAAAGTCCCGCTTTTATCTCCTCCCACACACTTAAAACTAAACATTGTCCCCAATGTTCCCTTCGAAGTATCAAAGCTTATGATAATGATAAGTAATTAAAAGAGAAAGACACTAATACCCCCGATTAGCTGGTAGGGATCCGTTAAGTAGGTGGTTAAATTCTCCAAGAAGAATGTATGCGGAAAAAGCTCCATCCAAAACTATGTTTCTTCTTCGGATAAATAAAACCTCGCACGCTTTAAGAAAACAGACTTAAACCTTCTACAAATCGGCTACATAAAACTATATATATGACTCTACTAAACTAGGATATAATGCTTGTGGAATGGATGTTTATAGGTTTTCTAGAAAATTAAGACCTGAGAAATTCCAAAAATTTATAAGTAGTACATAAACGGTAGAAAGTTATAAGTGGTTTCGCTTTCCTCCTGCATCGCCACAGTTATCCTGACATTAAATGGTCCGTCACGGTTGCTTCGAAAAAATTCGAAAAATTACACCTTTAAATCTGAAAATTCCCTTTGCGCATCCATTATGACTCGATACAAACATTTGACTCTAACCAACACACATATATATCTTTTCAATAATCAGAATCTCATGTTCACGCTCTTTTAAAAACGTGATAATCTTCCTTACACTTATCTTTTTGTAAAATACCTTTATATGTAATTAAGACAAGGTTAAAGACAAAATAAAGCATTTTCACAAATTCAAACATGAGAATAAAAAATCAATGAAAATATATGACACGCAAACAAGCAAACAATTAAGCATGGGTTGCCTCTAACGCCGCTTTTTTTATTTATCTCGTAGCGCCAGGACTTTGGAAGTCGCCTCCTACCGCACTCTGGTAGTAAGCTTATCCTCAATAATGTCATAAGAATCAAACTTATCATTTAATTTCCTAGTGGTACGCTTAGTTCGATATGCCTTTTCAAATTTTTCTCCATTTGGGTCATAGATCGTCATCCTAATGTGCTATTCTCCATTACTGTTAGGTCACTAGTTTTACAACACAAGCTTCCTAGAAATATAGAGAGGCGATTGAACAAGTAAACCAAACACACACACACACGGTAAATGTTAGACCTAAGGTTATGTAGGGAGTATGTGCAAAGGAAAACTTGAACAACCAACCCTCAGAGGGTTATTACATAATATTATAGGTGCAAGTGAGCTAGGCAACACTCCTACTCCTTCCTTCTTTCTTCTTATGGGGCCTAAGCTCATAGGCCTTCTACAAGCTTTTGCTACATAATAAAACATAAAGGCCATAATAAGCCAATCATTACATATGTGTAACTAACACTTGAATAAGGTTTATGATTCCAACAATTCCCTCAAGTGTTATTACAAATGAGTAACAAACACTCAAGTGTTGGTGATGAAAAACGGTGAAGGCGTTGGTGTAATAGTAGCTTTGACGTTCTCTTCTCCTATTCTTCTTTGTTGTGAGAAGAATTGCCTTGATTGGAACCATCTCCCCAAAGGTAGCGATAGTTTTCTTTGAACGCTTATGCTTTGACGCCATCTCTAACTCTTTTGTTCTTTGATCTGTTTTGTGATGAAAGTGATAGTATGTGTAGATCCGCGATTTCCGCTCAGTTCGCTTTCGCCGCTCCAGTTCACCACGCCACTTCAACATGCTCACACGCTTCGCCGGAATTCATCGAAGGAAGTTTTTTAAGTCTTTAACTTTGTAGATTCTTCCATGTATTGATCAAGAATCATTATGACTGTTGTGTTGCTTGGATAGAACTTCCATTAGTGATGATGTTACTGAGTACGAGAAGAATTCAAGACTATTCCGCTCCGTAGCTTCCAGCACATAAAACATTAAAACGCTTAGTAATAAGCGATTCTCGCACTTACAAGTTTGAACTTCGAGAGTGTCACAAAGATAGTGAAAACACAACTCTACTCCTACAAAGGCCGTTCCCCGAATCGAGTCCCACAAGTGAGATAACACGATGTACCGGTACACTCATTTATTCGCATGAGTCCGAGGTACACCGGCATCACCTCACGACCGGTGAGACCGCTTTGAGACCACTAAGCGCAATCCACGGAGCGTGGGCTTAATCGGGCCGCCGTGGTCGCTTTGATGTTGACCCCGCAGAGTTTCCATTCAATCACCGAGGATCACAAATGCAACCTCTCATAAATGTTCTCGACATTGCTAAGATCCGCGAAGGACTATAATGTACCACCAAATTTTATTGTTGAATATCAAGTGATGAAATGCTCGTGTACCTAAGAGATCTTTTGAAGAATCTTTGCCTCCACTCAATAGTGCGTTTTGGTTTCCCCGAGCGAGACTAGGAGAGGGTCTCTTCTTCAATAACAGCAATCTTCTAAGAGAAAGCCGATAGTTTACGTTAGGGTTCTTGTGAGAATGAAACAAGCTTCATGGAGAGAAACTTGAGTGGTTAAGAAGGTTTAGTGCATGCGCCAAGGGTCCACATCTAATTTTATCTCAATAATGGTCATCTAGTGACAAACTAGTAGCATATGAATTGAACCCTATCTACCCTAAGTTGAATAATCTGAGGGCTATTTCTTTTCACCCTTTCTTTGCATTTCTTTTAATTCCTTCAACTCTCTTCTTTCTCCAATTCTCATCTTTCTCCTTTTATAATCATACCTAAGGACTGGAAATACTAACTATTTGTGGTGTCCTTCGGTAGATCCCTCCTGCCTGGGATCATATAGGACCGTTATCCTAACCTATTTCCTTATAACTCCATTGACTAACCTATTTGCTATTTAAAACCATCAAGCAGTGAAAAATCTCTCAAAGTGTTTGTGAATGAAAAACATTTTAGTACCACTATTGAGATAAGATTTTGTATAAATACTCCCTCCACAGTGCTTAAGAGTTTTAATCGGCTAAACTGCATAAAGGAGGGAAAGAGCGCAAGACATTTTGAAATTGATTCACTCAAGATAGATATTCCCCGCCAGACATTGAAGGTTACGCGGCATAGGTTAAAGAGTTGCATTGTCACTTTTAGGTGACAACTAGCTCTTAATAACTACCTTGAAGTGTATACAATCTCGAAGGTTGTCAAACCCGCCTGAGTTTATGGCTACCAAGAGTTTTCAATGGTACATTTTACTCGCACAAGTCCTCATGAGACACGCTTACATCACTAGCTTAACTAGCTTGAAATTATTACCCGCCCCTTACAAGTCTTTTTCGAAGTTACCAACAGCTAAGATCTCGCCAATTCACATGTTAAGTCTATAGCACAAAGATTCATTTGCATTTACACAACATATTTTTATCACTTATTTCTCTCAAAATGGCGATATGTGATGTTATTTTTGAAAGTTGAGAATAAATATGACCATTTCGAAAAGTTTTCGCGGAAGAATGACTACATGCGGAACAATGTTTTGAACAAAGTTTTAATTCAAGTACCCTCAACGAGTGTTATAACCGCTGGAGGTTTTGAAAATCATATGGAAAGTATTCTTTTTTGAGTAAAACCTTGAAAAAAGAAAGGTTTGATAGGTTTTACTCAAAAGTAAGAAGCTTTCGCTTCTTTTATAAGGATTGTGGCACCGACGCTGCACATTGTCCTTATTTACAAGTAATGGGTCAGATGTAATGTGGCACAAGCCATGACATAATAAATCATACATCCAAATATGTAATGAAAGAAGTGCCAGGGGGTACTTCGTAGTCTGCAGATGTCGCCAGAGTGAGTCGGGCGTTGAAACGATGATGTTTCTTCCCGGTCGCATCACCAACATAGTTTCCAGCTTTCTCAACCGATCCTTCTATACAACCGCTTCATCAATCATGGCGATGATCCTTTCACGCCCTTTCATCCTCCGAATCCACGCTTAGGAGACCGATCTTTGGTGTATATCCTTCAACCAGTAGCCAACTGGTCCCCTAACCATCTTTCAAAGTGATTCTCCAAACTTATGAAGATCTTTTGCACGCCATCAAGCAATTTCTTTGAAGTTCAATCATGTAACGACGTTGGCTTGCTGATGAGCGAGTATTGCGAGGTCGGCTGATGTCGGCAGACTGCCGCTGTGGAGTGAGATTGACACGGGTCTGATAAGATTTGATTGGTGCTAAACCGTCAAGTTATCTCACACAAGCTAGCCACTTGTGAATGGCTAACCGTAAGAAACTTAAAACAGCCAAACACTAATGCAATTAAGATCGGAGAATATAATGAATTCTGGGTCGTTAAGTCCCACGGAGACTCAATGGTGTGTCAAAAACTTATTCAGATGATAGAACATCACTAAGGATAGTGATCAGAAGGATTTTGATGGATAATTACACCAAAGAAAAGATTTGGGAATTACAAATAAATGCAACAAAAATTAAAAGTTAAAATATATTAAATAAACGACTTATCACTATTTTATTAATGATGTTTTTGTTATTTTATAAAATAAAATATAACTAAATAAACTATTTTAACTAAAACGAACTTAAATTATAAAAAATCGCGGATTTAAAACGGAAGAAAACGCAACGTAGCAAAATTACGGGAGCGTAGTTAAAAAAATGTGAATTTGTGAAAAAAAGTCCTACAAAAATAATTTTATTACGTACATATATATGACAAAAGAAAATTTTAGAAAAAGATTTATATTTTTTAGATTTTATATTTTATTATGAATTAAATAAGATTTTACACTAATTAAATGTTTAAAATACTAAACTATTGAGAAAAATCCTATAAAATACTTAATAACTAATACAATTTTTATGTGAAAATACAAGCTAAATAGCTCGTGATAAGCTTATTGGAAACAAAATGGTTATATATTAAATGTTGCAAAAGAAAACTGAAAAAGACCCTAGGGCTATATATTAAATGTTGCAAAAGAAAACTAGAAATAAGCTAAATAGCTCGTATAAGCTTATTGGAAACAAAATGGTTATATATTAAATTTTGCAAAAGAAAAATATAAAAGACCCTAGGTTAAAGGATGGAAAGGGCAGGGGAGTCAGGTTCAATCCCAAAGAATAACTTTTGCTACTATTTTATTTTTGATTTTCTTCACAAACTTGTTGTTACTAAAATTAAGCACTTTTATAACTACAACTTTTATAAAACAATAAATAAGCTCAGATTTGAGCTATAATCTCAAATTAAGCATCAAACAAGAATAAGCACAAGGTTTGCTTAAATGATTTGTAAGCTAGAAAATGAGCAAAGGCTAATTGAAATAAGCTAAACTAATGATTATAAGCTAAAATGAACACCTAATAAACACAATTACTTATGAAATAAGCACTACAAATTCAAATAAGCACTTAAGCTAAAGTTACTAACCAAACAAAGTCGTGGACTTTTTCAAGGCTAAAATAAGCTAAGGAAATAAGCTCACAAGCTCAAAACAAGCTTTGAGTCAACAAGTCTTCATGGGGTATCCAAAAGCCCAAGCTCACTACTATGGTGCACCGATAGCTAATATAAGCTTATGAAAAAAGCTTGTAATCCACCGAGGTTTTAGTTAAACAGAAATGGGACAAGAACCAATCTACTGAAAACCTAGAAAATAAGTTTAAAATGGAAAAATGAACTTGGGACCTAAGATGGCTTGGTTAGTTTATCCAAAGAACCAAGAATCATGATTTTGAGAAGTAGAAATAAGCTCAATAGCTTATGATTGAGTTTTGTAGAACCCAGCAATGGCACTTTTTCTATCAGGTCCAAAATAAGCTAGATTTAAGCTAACAATTTATCAATAGAAAATATAAAAAATACTAGGCTAGCGCTTAAGCAGCCATATTAATATCCTAGAAGCTCAAGTATTGAGAAAGCTAATGCATAGTCCTATAAAAATTAATCTAATTTATTCAAAAACGCACTAAAAGAGAAAAATTTTGACTTTTAAAAAAATCATTAAGTTTGACTTAAGTGAACTTTGATTTGATCCTGTGGACCTAATAATAAGTTGTATTAAGGTGTAATGCTGATTTGAGCAATCTTATCAACTTATAAACACAAAATCATGACCATGAATAATTAAAATCCAACAAAGGAACACACAACATAAGATCACTAAGATTATTTTGACTTGGATGAAACAAGGACCGGTTTCTTGACATTGAGTTATTAGACACTAATGAGACATGAAAACAAGTAAAAGCAAATGAATACTTCTAAAGGAAGACAATGCAAAAACCAAACAACCTTTCTAAAAATCATTTTTTGATGATTTTCAAAGCTAAACACAATTTAAACCATGAGACTAATTACATCTTATAATATCATTTAAATAAGACTAAATAAACATGAACCAACATTAACAAATATGAAACACAAGAATGATGATTATACTAATTTGACCGTCCAAATGAGATTTTTATAACCACAAATTTAAAAGAACTAACCGATTTTAATGCTTAATACACACTTAAATATAACTAATGAACATAAAGAAACAGAAATTCAAGCTACTAATTACCTTTAAATAAATGCCAAAATGATAAAAAAAAAGCTTACAAGATGGATTTGGCTAAAACTAAGAACAGGATCACAAGACCACTCCTATAGGCTAATGAAGTTACCAACCCAAGGCCATCCAAAATTCACCCTGCCTGCCTTCAGTGGGAACACCATTTCCATGGAGATTTTAATTTTTCAACTAATTATTTGGTATTTTTGTGATTTCTCTTTTGCTTCTAAACTGGATTTTACTAATGTTTCAAAAGCTGAATAAGCTTTTATAGAGCTTACATGCTGCTATATCACCATAATAACACCTAACAACAACATTTGAATCAGATGAGATTTTTGAACATGAAATTGCATAAACCTAATTGATACTTGATAATCAAATTTATTATTGAAAAGGGTTTAAGTAATTACATCAAAATGCTTAAACAAAGTACTTTGAAGCTTGAAATTACACCTAAAAACTAAAATGATAAAACGGACTAAGAAAAATAGAAAATTACACTAGATATATATATACAATGCTTTCTTTTATATAAGACTTTTTGACTCCTTGAGACTTCGAATGTATCCCACCTCATCTGAGCCATTGATGGCTAAAATCATTTAACTATACAAGTGTAGTTTTGCCAAAATTCTTCGAAGGTGTTTTGATATTAATGGCTTTTGAAGATGGAGTGGAGGGGACAAGGTAAGCAGTGGGATGATAATATGGAGCGAAGGTTGAAAAAGATGAAATACCAACTGGTATTGCTGCGCACGAGGAGATGAAATACCAAAGGTGGGAATTTTGGCTGCTTGACTTGTTTTTGACCGTATTAATAATAAACGTAAATCAAGGCTCAAGGGTCGCCGGGGTTCAAGTGTTCAAGGTAAATCAAGTGTGCCGGGTTGGATATGCATTTCGGGGCCAAACGCTTGAGGTATTTGATTCGGGCTGATATACAAGGGTGTCTGCTCGTTAAGTATATACAAGGACTAGTTTTAATTTATCCAAACTTGAGGGATCGGACATGAAACTTTTCCAAGCTATCACAAGGGACCAAACTTGACAAACTTTAGATAGAACAAGGTTTTGCATATTCATTTTATAAGTCCAAGGACTAATTGACATTTTTCAAAGTCTAGGGACCTTTTCTGCCATTTGACCAAAGAATCATTCAAGGACCAATTTTTAACAACTTTAGAATAACATTTCTGGACCTGAATGATAAAATTCAACATTTTGATTTACTGTGGACCGCTTTTTGACAACTTTTGAAACTTCGGGGACTAAAATCGCCAATTTTGCAAACTTAAAATCATTTTTCATCTGATTTTGATATTTTTGCATTTAAAACACATAAAACACTGATTTGGTGATATTTTCACTATTTTGATGCATTTTTTTGAGTGTTTTCGCATGATTTTGGCAAAGTAGACAGTACAAAATGATGAGTATTTAGACACTCATCAAGATTCAACCGCCAGTTGGAGATCTTTCTACACGCTTTGGATAATTCCGCTGCCTGAATGAAGATGAGCAATCGACTTGATGAATTCACGTTGTATCCAGCAGCGGAGAATTGTCCCATACGCACCCTATACTTTTGGTGGCAAGGTATACATGTTCTTCATGCTGATAGACAAATTCTCAAAGCCATCTTGAGAATGCATAATCCTTTCTATCTTGTCGCTTTTGACCAAGATATTCTTTTAGGTTATGTAGTCCCACTTCATGAAAGATCGACGGTTTTGATGGCAACGGATACCTTTAGGAACCAATATCGCGATGTTGAGACTGAAACCGCGCTTCGTAGTAGATTCTGCATGTCCTACGATGAATCTCCGCATTGCAGCATCTACCAGGATTCCACCTTTATGGAGAGAACAAGTGATTGGCACGCTCCTCGATGGCTACGTAGTATATAGCCGCAGGAATGAAAATGTCAACGATGTAGCCGATTTCCTCAACCATCGCCACCATGTAGAAGAAAATCCAAGTCTCATGAAGAAATATCTAATGGAATCCTTGGTTCTATCCGATTGGCCACTGTTGGTAGAGGTTTCACCATCATGGTAGTATGGAGGGTTGTCCCGCTTAGTTAAGTCAATGTTTGCTTCGGTCGAGCCAATCCATGTTGTTAGACATAGCTCGAGCAATGCCTGCGATATTCGACCATACTTCTCGAAAAAAGGTTCCACATTGAAAAGCTTCATTCTTGATTCGCCACAACCTGGATTTGCCATCTTCACACATGAAACTTTTTCTTGCATAATCTTAGCATGCTCCATTTCGGCTCTACCAGATCTTGACTCGTCAGGTAGAGTTGGAATTGACAAGTGTAGAAAACCATTCAAATTCCTTCCGGGTGTTTCATCTAGCCTATAGACGCCCCGCTTTTCTTTCTTTTAGCCAGATGAGGGTTCCCGTTTTTACTTGTTGGGAGAGGTGGGTTATTGTAGGCTCATGGTGTTCTTTCATCGCCACCACCCGATACTCAAAGTAATCACCGGTTTTTGAGTTCAGGTGTCTCCAATCATATGAGGTTTCTGCATCGGCAAGAACGAGGAGGAGACCTTTGTTGAGCAGGAGGTCAGCTGGGGAGGGTATGCAGAGAAGATGATTCACCGGACTTTTGTCGCTTAGCTTCACTCATTCTTATCCCGATCCTTATCTTCATCGCCTCTAGGACGCTAGACTTTCACTCGAACCGATGTTTCTTGAAGTTGGTAGTCCAACAATGCTTGAAACAATTTTCCTTCATCGGTAAACGGATTTGATTCATTTTACCAGCCGCTGCTCTCGACTAGCCAACTCTTAGATAAATTATCGCATTATTTTGGTGAGTGACAATTACCAATTATGGCTTTTCCACTACCTTTACCACAAGCCATAAACTTATGGCTAGCCAACTCTTCACTTTTTAGGATATGGTGAGTTGAATACCATACAATTTTGAGCAAATTGCAAGCCATAAACGGATTTGAGATATCTTTACCAAGAGCTTTTGTTCGGATTAGCCAATCCTTTTGTATTTAGACATGGCGATGATAACTAATAAGTCGAAAGCAGTAACACTTACCCAAAAATAAATTTTGGCCAAAAACGGGGAATTGGTGGATAATATATGATAAAATTCGTGAGAATTCCCCCCACACTTAGAAATGAATATTGCCATCAATATTCAAAGTAAACTGGCTATATGTCTAAACCGAGAACTAAAAAGGAAATATTACTTACCATTATTTGAAAGATTTTTTGATTTTATATATTAACAACAATGGGAAACTCCCCACACTAGGGTGGTAGAACAGAGAAAGAAGAAGTAAATACGGGCGCAAAACCCATATGGTGTGCAATGTGCTTTGATTAACAGTCATTATTGATTTCGATCCCCATTCATTGGTTCATGGGGAAAGTTTGTAGATCTGACAACCACGGGATGGAATGTCCTCCAAAGTAATGCTTTAATCGATGACCATTCACTTAAAAATTAGGACCATCAGGTTGAGATAACTCAATGGTACCATAAGGATAAACCTTAGCGATAGTAAATGACCGCACTAACGGGATTGAGCTTTCCCCGAGAAAATCTTCAATCTTGAATTGAAAAGAAGGACTCGACATCACCATCGCTGAAAACGCCGTTCTTGATTTTAGAGTCATGAATCTTCTTTGTCTTTTGCTTATAGATCAAAGAGTTCACGTATGCTTGATCACGGAGTTCATTTAATTCATTCATTTGAACTTTTCTCGTGATCACCGCTGCCTCAATAATATCGTAAATTTGCATGCTTTAAGGCCCAAAGATGCCTTGTGCTCTGCTCAATCGATGACATGCCTTCCTTACACTAGCTTAGATGGAGTACACCATGGGTGTTTCTTTGCAAGTGCACGAAGGCCCGTGAGTGTGCCATCTAGTTTATCCACCGATGCACGGTTTTCGCCACTGCCCTTTCAAGAGAATTCTTTTAATACACACGGTTGGAAACCTCCACACCCTCCCACTTGTTTGGTGTATGCGAGAGAGACGGGTAACACACCATACCTTTGCATGACTCTTTCAAATTGGTCATTGCAATGTGTACCACGCATCACCGATTATCGCTTCTGAGTTCCAAACCGCAAAAAGAGATTTTAAAACTTCACAACAACTCGGCATCATTGGTAGGTAAAAGCTTTTGCTTCAACCCATTTTGACAAAAAATGTCAACATACCTAGTATGTATTTGTTTCCTCGAGAAGATGGAAATGGCCCCATAAAGTCAATAATACCCCTGATGTCAAAGATCTCTACATACTTGAATGGCGCTTTAAGGCATTTCATTTCTTTGAGAGATATTTCCATGACGCTGACAAGCGCCGCTGCGCTTTGACAAAATCGGCATCCTTATAGATTGGGCCATAATAAAACCCGAATCAAACACCTTTCGCTGGCGGTAATTGGACTATGGCCGGTTCTGGTGGGTCCAAAGATGGCAAGCTTTGAGAATGTCAGAGCTCTTGTCCATAAACACACCGGCTGGATGACTGGATCCGCATCGATTGAATAGGTAGGGTCGCCCCAAATAATGTTTAACATCTTGAAGAATTTGTTCTCTCATGGGGTCGACATCCCTTTCACTATTAAGCTACCCGCATGGTAATTTGGCGGTCAAGAAACCATGGGGTGGTAGAATTTCCAAAAGAAACCGCATTGAGTATCTCGAGGAAATGTTTCATTTCTTTTTTCGAAAAACATCTTGGTGAGGGTTTTCTAATCTGACAGATGATCGAAGTTTCAGACTTTTATCAACGTATGATGATCAAATTCTTGCAGAGGAGAATCCAACTGAGCAATCTCGCTTTCATCTTGTTTTGCAAAGAGATATTTGAGAGCCGAAAGTGATCCGGTGATACACTGCACATTTGGTCAAGATTAAGTACGTTTAAACTTTCAAACGCATACACCACACCTAGTAGCTTTTTCTCGGGTAGTGTAATGAGTTTGAGCCACATAGTTTTACTTGCGAGTGGATAGGCCGAAAATGCTTGTTTCTACGCTGCCCTAAGACCGCACCGATAGCAAAAATCACTTGCATCGCATTACGAGCTCGGCGGGTAAATCCTCCGGAGCAACGAGAATGGCGTTCTCAGCAGTTTCTTCAATGTTTCAAAGCTTCACATGCACTCAGTGAGAAGATAAGAGACATCTTTCTCAAGAAGATGGGTCATAGGCCGCGCATTTTAGAAAAATCTTGTATGAATCTACTTTATAAAACCGGATGACCTAAAACTCCTAATAATTTTGACGGTAGTAGGATGAGGCAATTTAGCAATAACATCGACTTTGCCTCTATCTACCTCAATCCCGCTTTTAGAAATCTTATGGCCAAGGACTATGCCTTCTCTTGACCAGTGGCTCTTCTCCCAATTTAGACAAAGATTGGTGTCTTACACCGCTTGGAGCATTTTATCTAAATGGGAGAGATATGTTTGAAATGAATCCCCAATGACCGAGAAGTCATCCATAAACACCTCCATTGTTTCCTCGATCATGTCGTGGAAAATGGCCATCATACATCGCTAACGCATAGAGCATTACATAGGCCAAAAGGCATACGCTTGTAGGCAAAAGTTCGTATGGGTGAATGTGGTTTCTTGATCCGCGGATCAATGGGAATCGAAATAACCCGAGAAACCATCAAGGAAACAATAGTACTCGCTCGCTAATCTCAAGCTTTGGTCCATGAAGGGTAGAGGAAATGGTCTTTACGAAAGTGGCGCCATTCAACTTACGATAACCAATGCAAACACGCCATCCTCAGTAACCAATCGAAGTTGGAATTAACTATTCTTCATTTGTGACAACAGCTATGCCACCCTTTTAGGAACACAATGAATTGGCTAACCTAAGGACTATCTGAGATCGCAAATCAATCCCGCATCAATAAGTTTGATAACCTCTTGTTTGATAACATCATGGATTTTGATTCACCCTTCTCTCGATGTTGAATCGCTGGCTTGAAGTCATCCTCCATCAAGATTTTGTGAGTACAAAACTCGTGGTTGATAATTCTTAATGTCCGAGAGTTTCCAAGCAATTGCTTGCTTAGTGACTTTAAGACCTTTATGAGAGCAAATTTTTCATCTTTACAAATCTCGAAAGCAATCAATGACAGTAATTTATCATCACCTTCAAGAAATGCATACTCTGAGATGAGGCGTAAGTCCTTAAGCTCAACCTCTCAGAAATTCTCTCAGCTTTTCTCAACCGACTTCGACTTCCTTTGTTATGAAGCTTGACGGGAGGAGGAGAGGGAGGAGAAGTGTCCCATTTAACAACTTCTTTAGAAGAATATTCCCTCCGCATTAATCTCATTTTGATTAATCTCAAATGGAATTGAATCACTAGTGTGAGGGTTGATGATGGATCATCATTAAGCAACTTCTCAATAGCATGTCCCCTCAATGTCAATTGAGCATGATCAATTTCCCATGGAACGTAATCACTAGCAAGTATGCTTCCAATCTCTTCCAAGATGAAGTCTCTTTCTCTCAAATGGAGTGATAGAAGGAGTAGAATTGGCTATGATAGGTTGAGAAGATGGGATCCCACCACAATGCACTTGAGAATAACCAAGAATTTCTTTGAGAGTACTCTTCGTAAGCAATATCAATGATATTTATTCGTTAACCGATCTTAATCATAGTTTGCGGAGTACCTCAAGTTTGATCAAGGTTAGCAGACGCCTTCATTACCAACACGTAATGTGATTTCTTGCTCAAATACATCTATGAGAGCACGCCCGCCGTGAACTTCTAATTCAACAATGAGAGGAACCCGATGATCGCATCAAAATCAACAACCACGGTCACCGGGAAATGGAACTTTCCTACTTTCACAAATACGCGCCTCGCAATGCCTGAGGACGGATATGGAACGATCCGCTCTCGAGAGTCATGCATGTAGGAGTAAGTTGGAAGAGAAAGTTTCTTCCATAATCAACAAGGCATCAGTTGATGCTTGCACCAAGATCTCGCTAAGGCAAAGCATTCAACCATTCCCTGGAAATACACAAGGTAAGAGAAATTTTCCGTGATCTCCAAGCTTTCAGAAGCTTTTTAGGATAACTCACTGTGGCAGCAGTTCTCGCTCAAAGGAGTTTTGCCATTTCAAACAACTTTTCCTTATTGCTTAACATGTGTTTGAGAGTTGATGCAAACTTGGGCATCGATGATAGCATCCAAAAGCTTATGTCAAAATGTAACTCTTGGAAAATTTGAAAAATTTGTCCATTTGATGACTCGCCCAGCTTTTCGCGAGCGCTTTGCTCATTCAAACGCTGATGGGTAAGGAATAGAAGATTTGGATTGCTTTTCAACGGGAAGCTACCGAGGTTCAAAACAACTCCGGATTAGATTTGGGTTTACGGACAACTTGGGGTTGACTACCGGCGGGACGCATGCGGTACTTCGTGGGCTTGAATAATGCACTTTATCCGTTGTATCCTTGGTAACTTGACTCATTGCTCCCTAGTGAGGAGGCATTGGAGTCGTAGGTCCATTGTGTGTCTTAGGTTCACTTTCCACTACCTTTGGGATAGAAGAAGAAGAAGAGGTAGTAGGAATAGCAGGTCCATCATATGAAACACCACTTCGGGTTGTGATCGCTTTGCACATCGCCCTCAGTTGTTAGGATAGTGTTGCTCGGAAGTTTTCCTGAGCCCGAGGTTGATCATTTAAAGACTTCTTAAGATCGCAACTGACTACACAACAACCTGTTCATTTCATCTTGGGATTTCATGAATTGCTTCAACAACCATCATCGATGATGGTCCGCTTGGAACAATGGCTGAGGTGGATTAGGAAAATTACGCCTCTAATGTTAGGATTAGTGCCTTGATTTTGAAAATTTCCTTGATTAGGATTCATATTCCCATGAAATTGATTCCCTCGATTGAAATTGTTTTGATTAAGGTTCCTTGATGTTGGAAACCTTGATTTGGTGCAAGATAGAAATTACCTTGGTTTTGGTAACCTTGGTTCATTCTAGGTTGGTTCTGATTCTGGTTTTGCATGTTATGATTCAGGTCGTTAAAACCGGTGGTGCCTAATTAGTGTTAGCACGGTAGTGTGGTTCATTAGGGACGGTATTGATTACCTCCACGATGTGCGTACCGGCTAGAGCATTGGCTTCAAATGGACTACCATCGGTGGCGTTACAATTGTAGTATGCATGAGGACCACCACAAGTAACACAACTCTCGACTTTCTTCACTTCACCAGGTGTTGGTGTCTGAGTGAAGGTCACTTTCTTTTGGTTAGCAAGAACCAAAGCTCGAACAATATCTCGTGAGTTTGTCAATCTTAACATCGGTGCTAGATGTACTCACGGGAGATGAAGAAGAAGAAGGTCCAAAGATGAGGCCGATATGTCTTTGCTCGGAAAGGGCAGACCTGAGATTTGTTCTCAATGATTTGCAAGGCTTCTTTGGTAGTCTTGCTCGAGAAATTACCTCCGCGAGGCATTCAAAGAATCTTGATTGGTCTGGTTCAAACCATTGTAGAAAGTATCCATTTGCATTAACTCGGTAAAACCATGATGCGACACTTGCGAAGCAATTCTTTGTAACGATCCCATGCCTCCCCGAATGATTCATCAAATCTCCGAGAAAATTTCATTATCTCATTCTTAAGACTTGTAGTTCGGGATGGAGGATAGAATTCGTTAACTAACTTGGTGACTAGATCCTCCCATGTCTCAATAGAGCGAGGGGTTGTTTCTCAAGCCAATTCCCGCTTGTCCTCAGAAAATGGGGAAACGTAAGAAGCTTGATAGCTTCGTGTGGGACATTCTTGTATTTGATGGTAGATGCAATCTTGTTAAACCATCAATGTGCATGATGAGATCATCCCGCTCAAAACCATAGAATTGGCATTTGGGGTTACTAGATTGCAACCCGCTTTTGAGCTCAAAGGTATCACCCGCGATGGCGGGACAACAATAGCATCTCCGCAACCCTCCGATGGGTGCTTGGAGAAGCTCATTCATGGGCTTATCTTCGCCATTACGCATGTGTGGTGGTGGTGGTAGACGCTCTCGACCACCGGTGAAGAAGCGGCGAAACGTCCTCTACGCCTACAGGAATCTTGCCAAGTTCGAAAGTGGACTTGTAGAACTGAAGAACGAGCGCGCATGCACCAAGTATAAAAATCAGTTTTCAAAACAAATGCGGCAAAACGAAAATGAACTTAACCAATAATCACAAATGAAATGGCTTCTTTGAAAAGGTACACCAAATCACAAGGACACAAAGGCAAGTTTTAAATCGATGTTCGAACTTATTATGGTCACATCCCCAGTTGGTAGGTGTACTGCCTTGATTTGCGGTGGTTGATTTTTATGTATTTATTAAGTACCACTGAAAAGACGTAGGTATAGATTTGTGCAACGGGTTTAAAAAATTTTGGACAATATTTTGATCGCCTCGTTTAACCAAATTGTATTTCTTTAAGAATCACCTCAAAGAAAATACAAGATAGAAAACGTTCCGATTGTCTTGTTGTTTTATATTGTTTTTGGGTTTGTTAACACTTTAGGAAAAGTGCTAATGAACCTCTTTTTTTTTTTTCTTTTTTTTTTTTTTTTTTTTTTTTTTTTTGAGATTTTATATTTTTACAAAAAAAACTTTTTACAAATTGTGGTATATGTGCAAGAATGGGTCTGAAAAAGGTTTAACACACGCTAAAGCCTCCCCGGCAGCGGCGCCAAAATTTGATTGGTGCTAAACCGTCAAGTTATCTCACACAAGCTAGCCACTTGTGAATGGCTAACTATAAGAAACTTAAAACAGTTCAAACACTAATGCAATTAAGATCAGGAGAATATAATGAATTCCCGGGTCGTTAAGTCCCACGGAGACTCAATGGTGTATCAAAACTTATTCAGATGATAGAATGATCACTAAGGATGGTGATCAGTAAGGATTTGGGTTGGAAATTACACTACTGATTGAATGGAAAGATATTTGGACACAGAATTGGAAAGCACAACAATCGAAACAACATTAAATACGACGCTTTAAAACTACGAAACGCATAAGATTAAAAATGAGATCTAAGAAATACAAGACCTATTTTAAAATATGAAAATGACATTTTTGATTTTAAACCTAAAATAAAATAAAATTATTAGAAAAGGAAAATTATTTTTATAACTATTTATTTAATTATTATTAATTAAAACTATTTTAAACTATTTATTAATAACCTAAAATAAAGGAAAATATGAAATAAGGCTATAAAAATAAAATTATGATTGAGAAAAATCTAAAATATTATAAAACTTATTACGCTTAAAAAAGAAAATTTTAGAAAAGATATTTTTTTATGCTTTTTAATTATTTATTACTAATTATTTAAGACTTTTAACTATTTAAAATTATAATAAATACTAAATAAACAGAGAAAATTATGAAACTTTTTCTAAAAATAACTTAGGTGACAGAAAACTTTTAAGAAAAATATAAAAACTAGATTTGCTAGAAATAAGCTAAATAGCTCGTATAAGCTATTGGAAAAGAAAATCAAAAAGCTAAAAACAATTAAATAAACGCTATCACTATTTTTAAATTGATGTTTTTCTGGTTTTTCTTTTTGAAAACTACTTAACTACTGATTATAAGCTACTTTTACAAAGACAAAAATTTTACAAATAAAAAATAAGCTATTTGAGAGCTTATGAGCTTAACAGATATGCTTATGAGCTTATTTTGGTGAAATGAGCTCAAACAAGCTTGTAAACTGAAAACAAAAGTTAAATAAGCTACAAATAGGTTAATGCTACTTATATAAAGCTAAATTACACAGATAAGCACACTAATAAGCTAGAAATAAGCAATAAGCACTTATGCACCGATAAGCTAAATACAGCTTATGAAAAGCTGGATGAGAACAAAGGCAAGAACACTTGCAGCCCTAGCAAACAAGCTTCAAAATGAAAAACCAAACTTGAGACCTCAAGATGGCTAGGTTGGCTACTCAAAGAACCAAGAATCACCGGATTAGACCAACAAATAAACTCGTGTGAGCTTATGATTGAGCTTGTAAAACGGTGCACGGGCACTTTTTCGCAATGTACTCAAAAGAAATAAGAAAATAAGCACTAAATAAGCTAGACAGAAGTGAACTAATATTTTTCTAATTAAGTTTAGCAACTAAACTTTGATATTCCAAGAGCTTATATCCTAAATCTCAATATTAAACACACAGTAAAATTAGCTTTTTAATTCAAAAACGACCAAATGAAGATTTTGACTTTTATAAAAACTCACTAAGTTTGACTTAAGTGAACTTTGATTTGATCCTGGATCTGAATAAGTTGTATTAAGGTGAAATAAGACTGATTTGATCAATGATAACAACTTGTAAACATGAAAACAAGATCAATGATCATGAAAATCCAACAGTGAACACACAAGATTTGATCTAAGATTATTTTGACTTTGGATGAAACAAGGACTGGTTTTCTTGACTTGCTTGAGTTATTAGACACTAATGAGACATGAAACAAGTAAAAGCAAATGCTAGAATACCTTCTAACACGATTGCACAAGTAAAACCAAACAACCTTTTCTAAAACTGTTTTGATGATTTTCAAAGCTAAACACAATTTAAAACCATGAGACTAATTACAGACCTTATAATATCATTAAATAAGACTAAATAAACATGAACCAACAACATTAACAACATGAAACACAAGAATGATGATTATTCTAATTTGACTGTCCAAATGAGATTTTTATAAACTACAAATTTAAAAGAACAACCAACTGATTTTAATGCTTAAATACACTTAACTATAACTAATGAACATAAAGAACCAGAAATTACAACTACTAAACAACTAAAACAAAGAAATGCAAAAATGAACAAAAAGGCTTACAAAGGCTATCCAACCGAAATCACGTAACTAGGAACCAAGAACCCTCCTATAGGCTTACCACTAAGCCACTAACCCAAGGCCATCCAAAATTCACCCCGCCTCCAAATTGTGAACACCATTTCCATGAGATTTTTGAATTTCCAACTATTTATTTGGTATTTTTGGTGATTTTTCCTTTTTAATGCTAAACTGAATTTTATTATATCTAATAGCTTTTAAAAGCTATTGATGCGTGCCAAACAGTCAAGCTAAATCACTCAAGCCTGCCACTTGTGAATGGCAGACCGTAACCAGCTTAAAACTGCCTAAGCACGAATGCAATGAAGATCTGGGGAGTATAGTGTTTCCCCGGGTCGTTATGTCCCAGCGAGCTATGCAATGGATTATCAAACGTATAGTGATCGAGAGATTTGAACGGGAAAAGAGATTGGTTGATCTATACCTAAAGAGAAAGCCCATAAACTACAGGGGCTTAAATGCAAATTAAAGAAAGTTAAAAAGATAAGAAATATTAAATAAACGCTATCACTATTTGCAAAATGATGAACGTTTAAAACTTAAAACTTACGTTTAAATAAAATTACGTAAACGTACAAAATAAAACGTGAGTTTTAAGAAATAAAAGGCCTACAAATATGAAAATGACATTTTTACAATCCTAATTATAAAAGAAAATTATTGGAAAAAGAAAATTATTTTTATAACTATTTATCTAATTATTATTAATTAAAAACTATTTTTAACTATTTAATAATAACCTAAAATACAGGAAAATATGAAACAAAGCTAGAAAAATAAAATTATGACTTAGAAAAATCTAAAATAACAAAATAGAATTTTCAAAACTATTTTTGTATTTTTCTGAATATTTTTCTATTTTCTAGGAATTTTAAACTATTAAAAACTAATTAAATTACTAAAAATTACAAAATAAACTATGAAAAATTTGGAAAATTACTTTTTTTTACTTTTTATATTTATCTAAACCTAATAAAAATGAAAAATTATTTTTTTGAACCTTTTCTGAATTTTTTGTATTAAATGGTATTTAAAAATGCTTAAAAACTAATTTAAATTAAGAAAAATAGCAAACAAGCTAGGAAAAATCTGAAAATTTCAGAAAAAGTCTAAAATTATATTAGGAAGCTAGGAAAAATGGAAAAACATTGTGTTGTGTGTAGAAAAATGGAACTGATGTGGAAGTGCTTATTGAAATAAGCACTTGAATAAGCAAATGGAATCCAAAGGCTACCAAACTGATACACAAGCTATAATAAGCTAAGAGAACTAAAATGGAACAAGTTTTAGCTAACCCAAACCACTGATTTGCAAGATTAACAGGTTTGATGGAATGAGCTTTAAGCTAAAAACAGTTAAAGGGGTACCTACTTTGAGCTTATGCACAGATTCAAAATAAGTTTGAAAATGAAAAGCACTTGTTGGATCCTACACTAGACCTGACCAAGAGTTTGTAAACCAAAAATTAGACCTAGGTGAGCTCAAATGAGCTCTGTGACAAGCATGCAAGATCTGCATAATCCACGTGCAATATCGGCCTGCACAGGCATTGAGTCCCATTTTGACAAGCTAGTTTGGGGCTTTTAGAAAATTCACAAAAATACACTAAAATGGACATAAGAAAATAGACCAGTAGAGCTTTTTAAAACCACAAGTTTCATTGAAAATGATTCAGAAATGAGCTCATGAAAAATCTTCCTAGATAGGCTCAAAACTGGTTTTGCAATATTTGACTTTTGATAAAAACATGGAAAGTTGACTTTTTCAAACTTTGAGCTGATTTTGTGGATTGATGTTAATATATTATGATGAAATAAAGTTATATTAAGCTATCTTACTGAAAATTGAACACAAATCAAACTTTTAACTTTCAAAAAGTCCAACAGTGGAACAGTTAGGACAGTTAATGAATGAATTTGACTATAGGGGTTAGCAGGCACAAGATTAAGACAGAAATGAGTTAGCTAGAACTACACAAACATGAGACTATAATTTCCTACCACTTAGCAGACCTCAAAGTCAGGTAGTGCAGCAATTCCAAACACCCTATATTGGACTGATATGAAAATTTAATAAAGCTAACTAGTGATCCAACTTGAACCAAAGACCAAATTGAGATTACAAGACCTAAATGCAACTTTATAAACAAGTTTAAGCAGTTTATGACCATAGATATAAGTACAAACAAAAATGCAAATTGACTAGAAAACTGAAAATAAGATAATAACTCACAAGAGTCCAGCTGTGTTGCAGGCCAAAACCAAAACTAAAACTACTCCAACCTAACTAAATCCAACCCAATTCCACTCACTGCATCACCAAAATCCATCACCATTGCAATTTGAGTTCATAGTTGACTTTTGTTGACCATGTACCACATTTGCTTGAAATGGATGTTTAAGCTTACAAAAAGCTTTGATAAACTTAAATGAGCTGATTTGAATTTAAAAATAAGCTTCTGAGAGCTTATGAGTGAGAACTGGAAACTTATATTTTCAACAGTGCACTAAAAACTTGGAACTTATATAAAAGACTTGAATTTAAACTCAAAAGCACATACAAAGATGTTTTCACTTACATATGATACTTGGAAACTAAAATTACAACATTTTATCTAAAACTAAAACATTAAGTTGAAAAACGACATTAGGAAAAAATAAAAAGCTAACTACTTCCTCTAGCTTCTTCTCTCTTCTTTTATAGCTCCAAAAGTCTTCTTTTCTCTTTCTGAGATAATCCCACCATTCTTTAGGGCCATTGGATGGTTTTGAGTTAATATTGACCATAGGATCATTTTGGCGGGAAATTTGGCTTTTAACCTGTTGAAGGTTGAGTGAGGAGAGGGGAGGAGCATTTAATGCCCTTTTGGAGATTGTTGAGGAGGGGGGAACAAGAAGGAGTAGGGTGGCTGGAGGTGTGGGATGTTGCAGACAAAGTGGTCGGGGAAGGAGAAGGGGATTTGGCGGGTTTTTGGGATTTTGACTATTGGATTTGACCAGATATAATAATGCAAGGGGGGGTCAAAAGGTTGGGGTCACAATGGTTGGCAGGGGTCCAAATTGGTTTGTGACAAGGTCCAAAGGGGTTAAAGGGTTTAATACTTCAAGGGACCTTTATGCAATTTCTGAAAATGTAAGGACCAAAGCTGCCAATATCTAAAAGTTGATCCAAGGGCTGAAATTGACAAGTTTCAATAGTACAAGGACCAAAGCTGACATTTTCAAATTTCCAGGGGCCAATTTTGCCAATTTTCAAACTTGAAGGACCATTCTTGTAATTTTCTCAAACTTTTGACATTTTTCACCAAAGGACTAAATTTGACAAGTTATGATATTAAAAGGACCTTTGGTGATTTTTCTTTTGAAATTTTGACTCAGGGACTATTTTTGACAATTTTAGAAACTTGGGGACCGAAGCGCCAATTATGCAAACTTTGCTCATTTTTCATCGATTTTAAACATTTTGCCTCAAAACATATAAAATGCATTTTGGAATATTTTCAGTATTTTGATGCATTTCTGAGCATTTTTAAACGTTTTGCAGTTCAGATTTAACCAAAAATGATTAGTATTTACACACTCATCAATCCCCCACACTAAACTATTGCTAGTCCCTAGCAATCTTTTGAGAAAACTTAATGGATTTCAATCTCTTTACCAAAAGCCATTACTTCTCGAGTAGCCAAATGTTTCAGTTCAAGTAAGAACCATGGTACACCGATAACCATGTGATTTTGAGCAAACCACCACCTTCCAACGGATTTGATTTGTCTTTACCGGAAGCCGTTTGCTCTGGACTAGCCAACTCTTAGATAAATTATCAATATTATCTTTGGTGAGTCGATTACCAATTATGGTTTTTCCACGGCCTTTACCACAAGCCATAAACTTGCGGGCTAGCCAACTCTTCACTTTTTAGGATATGGTGAGTGGAATACCATACAATTTTGGGCAAATTGCAAGCCGTCAACGGATTTGATATATCTTTACCAAGAGCCGTTTGCTCCTGGATTAGCCAATCCTTTAGTTTTTTAGACAAGGCGGACTGATAACCAATTGAGTAAGTGTAGAACACTTACTCAAAAAAAAAATTTTGGCCAAAAACGGGGGAATTGGGTGGTATAATTATATGATAAAATTCGTGAGAATCCCCCCCACACTTAGAAATGAATATTGCCCTCAATATTCAAAGTACCGGCGGTTATGCCGAAACATAGAACGTAAAAGGGAAATACTACGGCCATTATTTAGAAAGAAGATTTTTTTTTTTTTTTTTGACATGAAACTTATATATATATATAATATGTGGGGTAACTCCCCCACACTAGGGTGGAACACATGGGTGAAAAGCCATGTTAAGCTACTGTTTTTGATTACCGAAATCGCTAGCTTGACTCGACACCGAATTCATTGGTTCATGGGGAAGCAAAGTGGAAGAAACAATCTCCATCGGACTTTCATTCAAGATGTTTGGACAAACATTTGAAGCACGTGAAAGTTCCACACCGATGAGATATACATAGAACCGGCTCAAAAATGATAACGAAAATGCCGGGGTCAAAGATAGTGTCTTCATTCCCGAAGGAGTGAAGATGGAGAGAAATCACAAGATATTTGAGGAAAGGAAGAAAGGTTCTGATAACAATCAAGATCCATTCTTCATCCTCAAATGTAGAAGTATCGGAGGAAGGGTGAAGGTATTATCATTAATAAGCACACTCATATGATAGAGTACACCTTCCTCCGAGCTAATATCATCCTCAAGATCAAAATAGAAATGATCATGTTCCGGAGGAGATATATCATGAGAGAGTTCACCGGAGAACTCTTTATGAAGAGAATCATTCACATGAGGTGAAATTGTGAACTCTTGTTCCATTGTGGGCTCATCACTATCCTCAATCTGAGTATCAAAGAGTGGATTCTCAGAATTAAAGTGAATTCAGAGTCGAATTCAAATAGAGGATTGGTGAAAGTAGCTTTGAATGTTTCGGGAACAAAGTGATCAACATTCTCTATTGAACTGTTGGGATAAGAAGTGAGTGAACGATCATTATAAAGGAGACTTTCAGTCTCTCCCAGGATCGGCTTCAAATCAAAGAGTGGATTGATGTGAGTGAGTTCACGGTGAACTCCTCAAGAAGGGATCGATCGTGGAAGTGATGCCTCAACTAACTCGATGTTTCCATAGGAAGCACAATCGTCGCTAAAATCGGAGAAAGTTTCCAAATGATCATTTGAACACTCAGAGGGAAAGAGAATCACACACATGATCGAAGTTCCCTGTGACTCTCTTGGGATTGGGACAAGGTTCTCAACACTAGATTTTATGAATTCGTCCGATTCGTTTCAGAACAGTGTCAAGATGCTCGTCCTCCATGTTCAGAGAGTGAGTGGGAGCTTTGGGTGTGATCGCAGTTGTTTGAGATGAAATCTCAAGCTGGCGATATCATTTGATGAACTTGATAAATTTTTATAGAATTGAAGGATATCAAGGGTATCCTCATCATCATCGTCATCGTGAATGAAACGAAATTGAGAGCTAGATCATCGGCCGCTTTTTTCTTTTGCAATTGATTCCCTAATAGATTTTTCAAACGCGATTTTGGAATTTAATTTAGCGACCTCTTCAGCTAACAATTCTTTCATGGATTTTGGATTATCTTGGGAATGTTTACATTCCTTCAAATCTTTCACTAAATCCAAAAGATCAAGGAGAAGATTTTGAGGAAGTGGATCAGGTGAGGTGGTGCCGATTCATTTGGTACGTAGAGGTTGGTCATGATATGAAGAGTCGTAATTGTTACAAGGAAATGGATTCCTTGTTTGACAATCAGAGCTAAAGTGAGGACCTCCACAAGTACTCACTACAATAAAACTGATGTGGCTGTGAGTCATATGTGTTGTAGTCATAATTGTTATCGGGAACCTGCTCATACACAAGCGTGTTTCCCGATTGACAATCAGAACTGGAGTGTGAACCACCACAGATACTCACAACAATAAAACTGCTGAGTCTCACAGTGTGGTGGTGATGGAATAAATCGGTTGTGTTATGGTAAGAATAGGGATCCTGGTTATAGACGGACCCGTTCCGATTCCACCATGCTAAAACTGGGGCAATTGCCACCATTATAAGGACCACCACACCATTGACAACCAAGAGGGTGAGGATAAGACATAGAAAGAATCAAAGGTTTTCAGAGGGGTAGGGATGAAGAATCAAAGATGTGAGAGGGTAAAGATGGATATTTTTGGATTTTTGGATAAACATTTTGTAAAAACAAAGAATGAAAATATTTTTGGGTTTTTGATTTTTAAAAGAAAATATAAACATATATAGATGGTATAAACAAAGAGTGAATATCCAAATCACTAATTTGCTAAACGGAAGATAATCAGCACACACAGCTCCTCGGCAATGGCGCAAATTTGATGCGTGCCAAACAGTCAAGCTAAATCACTCAAGTCTGCCACTTGTGAATGGCAGACCGTAACCAGCTTAAAACTGCCTAAGCACGAATGCAATGAAGATCTGGGGAGTATAGTGTTTCCCCGGGTCGTTATGTCCCAGCGAGCTATGCAATGGATTATCAAACGTATAGTTATCGAGAGATTTGAACGGGAAAAGAGATTGGTTGATCTATACCTAAAGAGAAAGCCCATAAACTACAGGGGCTTAAATGCAAATTAAAGAAAGTTAAAAAGATAAGAAATATTAAATAAACGCTATCACTATTTGCAAAATGATGAACGTTTAAAACTTAAAACTTACGTTTAAATAAAATTACGTAAACGTACAAAATAAAACGTGAGTTTTAAGAAATAAAAGGCCTACAAATATGAAAATGACATTTTTACAATCCTAATTATAAAAGAAAATTATTGGAAAAAGAAAATTATTTTTATAACTATTTATCTAATTATTATTAATTAAAAACTATTTTTAACTATTTAATAATAACCTAAAATACAGGAAAATATGAAACAAAGCTAGAAAAATAAAATTATGACTTAGAAAAATCTAAAATAACAAAATAGAATTTTCAAAACTATTTTTGTATTTTTTGGATTATTTTTCTATTTTTTATGAATTTTAAACTATTAAAAACTAATTAAATTACTAAAAATTACAAAATAAACTATGAAAAATTTGGAAAATTACTTTTTTACTTTTTATATTTATCTAAACCTAAGAAAAATGAAAAATTATTTTTTGAACCTTTTCTGAATTTTTTGTATTAAATGGTATTTAAAAATGCTTAAAAACTAATTTAAATTAAGAAAAATAGCAAACAAGCTAGGAAAAATCTGAAAATTTCAGGAAAAGTCTAAAATTATATTAGGAAGCTAGGGAAAATGGAAAAACATGGTGTTGTGTGTAGAAAAATGGAACTGATGTGGAAGTGCTTATTGAAATAAGCACTTGAATAAGCAAATGGAATCCAAAGGCTACCAAACTGATACACAAGCTATAATAAGCTAAGAGAACTAAAATGGAACAAGTTTTAGCTAACCCAAACCACTGATTTGCAAGATTAACAGGTTTGATGGAATGAGCTTTAAGCTAAAAACAGTTAAAGGGGTACCTACTTTGAGCTTATGCACATGATTCAAAATAAGCTGAAAATGAAAAGCACTTGTTGGATCCTACACTAGACCTGACCAAGAGTTTGTAAACCAAAAATTAGACCTAGGTGAGCTCAAATGAGCTCTGTGACAAGCATGCAAGATCTGCATAATCCCATGTGCAATATCAGGTGCCACAGGCATTGAGTCCCATTTTGACAAGCTAGTTTGGGGCTTTTAGAAAATTCACAAAAATACACTAAAATGGACATAAGAAAATAGACCAGTAGAGCTTTTTAAAACCACAAGTTTCATTGAAAATGATTCAGAAATGAGCTCATGAAAAATCTTCCTAGATGGGCTCAAAACTGGTTTTGCAATATTTGACTTTTGATAAAAACATGGAAAGTTGACTTTTTCAAACTTTGAGCTGATTTTGTGGATTGATGTTAATATATTATGATGAAATAAAGTTATATTAAGCTATCTTACTGAAAATTGAACACAAATCAAACTTTTAACTTTCAAAAAGTCCAACAGTGGAACAGTTAGGACAGTTAATGAATGAATTTGACTATAGGGGTTAGCAGGCACAAGATTAAGACAGAAATGAGTTAGGTAGAACTACACAAACATGAGACTATAATTTCCTACCACTTAGCAGACCTCAAAGTCAGGTAGTGCAGCAATTCCAAACACCCTATATTGGACTGATATGAAAATTTAATAAAGCTAACTAGTGATCCAGCTTGAACCAAAGACCAAATTGAGATTACAAGACCTAAATGCAACTTTATAAACAAGTTTAAGCAGTTTATGACCACAGATATAAGTACAAACAAAAATGCAAATTGACTAGAAAACTGAAAATAAGATAATAACTCACAAGAGTCCAAATTGTGTTGCAGGCCAAAACCAAAACTAAAACTACTCTAACCTAACTAAATCCAACCCAATTCCACTCACTGCATCACCAAAATCCATCACCATTGCAATTTGAGTTCATAGTTGACTTTTGTTGACCATGTACCACATTTGCTTGAAATGGATGTTTAAGCTTACAAAAAGCTTTGATAAACTTAAATGAGCTGATTTGAATTTAAAAATAAGCTTCTGAGAGCTTATGAGTGAGAACTGGAAACTTATATTTTCAACAAGGCACTAAAACTTGGAACTTATATAAAAGACTTGAATTTAAACTCAAAAGCACATACAAAGATGTTTTCACTTACATATGATACTTGGAAACTAAAATTACAACATTTTATCTAAAACTAAAACATTAAGTTGAAAAACGACATTAGGAAAAATAAAAGCTAACTACTTCCTCTAGCTTCTTCTCTCTTTCTTTTTATAGCTCCAAAAGTCTTCTTTTCTCTCTCTGAGATAATCCCACCATTCTTTAGGGCCATTGGATGGTTTTGAGTTAATATTGACCATAGGATCATTTTGGCGGGAAATTTGGCTTTTAACCTGTTGAAGGTTGAGTGAGGAGAGGGGAGGAGCATTTAATGCCCTTTTGGAGATTGTTGAGGAGGGGGGAACAAGAAGGAGTAGGGTGGCTGGAGGTGTGGGATGTTGGGACAAAGTGGTGGGGAAGGAGAAGGGGATTTGGCGGGTTATTGGGATTTTGACTATTGGATTTGACCAGATATAATAATGCAAGGGGGGTCAAAAGGTTGGGGTCACAATGGTTGGCAGGGGTCCAAATTGGTTTGTGACAAGGTCCAAAGGGGTTAAAGGGTTTAATACTTGAAGGACCTTTATGCAATTTCGAAAATGTAAGGACCAAAGTCGCCAATATCTAAAAGTTGATCCAAGGGCTGAAATTGACAAGTTGCAATAGTACAAGGACCAAAGCTGACATTTTCAAATTTCAAGGGGCCAATTTTGCCAATTTTCAAACTTGAAGGACCATTCTTGTAATTTTCTCAAACTTTTGACATTTTTCACCAAAGGACTAAATTTGACAAGTTATGATATTAAAAGGACCTTTGGTGATTTTTATTTTGAAATTTTGACTCAGGGACTATTTTTGACAATTTTAGAAACTTGGGGGTAATGAAGCGCCAATTATGCAAACTTTGCTCATTTTTCATCGATTTTAAACATTTTTGCCCCAAAACATATAAAATGCAATTTTGGAATATTTTCAGTATTTTGATGCATTTCTGAGCATTTTAAAACGTTTTGCAGTTCAGAATTAACCAAAAATGATGAGTATTTACACACTCATCAGCTATCTAGGAGCTTACATGAGCTATATCAGTCCATAATAACATCTAACAACAACATTTGAATCGTATGAGATTTTTGAAAGGAAAATTGCATAAACTGAATTGGACTTAAAAACTTGAAATTGCTTATTAAGAAAGATTCACAATACACTTAAACACTTAAACAAAATGCTTGAAAGCTTTAAAATACACTGAGAATTAAAAATTACTTAAAACGACATAAGAAAACTAATTTTACACTACATATATTGATACATTGCTTCTCTCCCTCTTTTATAGACTTTTCCACTCTTGTTGACAACTCTGATTGTATCCCACCTCATCTGAGCCATTGAATCTTCAAATATCATCATATCCATCCAAGTGTAGATTTGGCGCCAAAAGTCTTTTAGCAGGTTTGAGATATTAATGGGGTGGGTTGAAGCAATTAAAGATCTTTGGGTGTTAGTGAAGGTGGAGGGGGACAAGGTAAGGAGGGGGGATGGAGCAAATCATGGAAACAGCTCTGGTTTCTGGTTTGGCCGCTTGAGGAGGATGAACAGTGGCCAGTATTTGACTTCTTTGACCGTTGGGATTATAATAAGTGGGAGGGTTCACAATTGGTTATGACAGGGTCAAGGGATATTGGCAGGGGTTCTATTTGTTTTGGCTGGGCTCAAAATACAAAGGGGTCCGTTTGGTTTAGCAAGTATACAAGGACCAAAAATGTAATTCCACCAAACTTGAGGACTGAACTTGCCCATTTTTCCAAAGATATCAAAAGGACCAAACTTGACAAACTTTGATAATACAAGGATAAAATTTGATCATTTTCCATTTTAAAATATCCAAGGACTAAATTTGACATTTTTCAAAGTTTAGAGACTTTTCGCCATTTGACCAAAGTATCATTCAAGGACCAATTTTAACAACTTAGAATATTTCAGGGACCTTGAATGATAAAATTCTTGATTTTTGGATTCCAGGGACTAGATTTGACAACTTTTAAAACTTTGGGGACTAAAACTGCCAATTTTGCAAACTTGAATCATTTTTCATCTGAATTTGATATTTTTGCATTTAAAACACATAAAACACTGATTTGTGATATTTTCATCATTTTGATGCATTTTTGAGTGTTTTCAGATGATTTTGCAGTTTAGATTGTACAAAAATGATGAGTATTTAGACACTCATCAGCAACTAAATGCAAAACATATGAGCAGTTGAGAACCAATAGTATAGGACACACACAGTTTGCGGGACACACAGAGTTTGCGGTAGGGGTGCAAACAAGCCGAGCTTTTATCAAGCAACTCGAGCTCGAGCTCGAGCTTGGCTCGATCGAGTCGAGCTTTTATCGAGCTCAAGCCGAGCTCAAGCCCAATATATTGGCTCAAAACATATAATGAGTCGAGCTTGAGCTTTTGATGGCTCGGCTCGAGCTTTTATTGAGCTTTTTTGAGCTTTAAGTAAATATGAGTTAATTTGAATATTAACCTAATTATAAATAAGTATTCAAGTTATAAAAATCATTTTGCTCAAGGATTCAAGATCAATGAAGCTTATGACGTCTCGCGAATAATATTTTGTTGAACTATTTTAGACATTCGAACCTTAACTAGTATTTACAGGTTATGTTTCATTTTAATGTTAGACTTGTTTCATCTTCTTGACTCTTGACACTTGAATGTGTGGCATCAGGTGACAATTTAGTCACATTTTGTCCAAGTTAGATACAATTCATTGGTTCAGGTGTATGTCCCTTTTGTAGGGTCTTTATATGGTTTTATTCATTGGGTAATGTATTGTATTTGTTGTTCTTTTCGAGTCTCAAGTCTCAACTTGTTCAGGAGTTGGAATAGGGGTGTAAATGTGTAATCATGTATTCATATACATATATTTGAGCTTTGCTCGAAACTAAATCGAGCCGAGCTCAAGCCTAGATGGTTAAAGCTTGACGAGCTATCGAGCCGAGCTTGAGCCTAGTTTTTATTTTTGAGCCGAGTTCGAGCCTTGTCAAGCTCGGGTTTGGCTCGGCTCGGTTACACCCCTAGTTTGCGGGACACACATATGCTTAATATTTTAGACGAAGTAAGGTTCATGTTTTTGTGCTCTCTCAACTATGTGAAGACATGGGGCGCATACCACGACCATTTCATTTAACTTGACAAATTAAAGGTGAAAAAATGAACGGGTCAGGCGGGTTGGATAATGGGTCAGGCATGAGCCATTAGTGAGGAGATTGTATGCATTAACAATACACATTTTATAACATGTTTAACGTATTCGACCCGTCACCTGTAGCTTTCTATTTAGCTTTACTTTGTAACTGTGGTGGATAAAATCAAACTAAATCGACCCATTTATAGGTATCAAACATTCAAGTTCCACATTTAACACATATACGAGTGTCTAAGGTCCATGATCAGTGTCTTTTATATTCCATCCTAAATACGGACTGTGTAGAGAAATGGCAGTGGAGAAAGTAAAGATAAAATTGGGCAACCATTCTCTGTCCAATAAAGTTATTGGAGCTATCAAATTAAGTGAAAAGGTGTACGGGGTTGTCGTTTGATATATGTACTTTGGTAACTGCATTATGGTTATCAGATGATGTTACTGGTTGAATTGAAACCAATGTGCATGAATCATTTGTACGAATTAATATCTGCAGATGAGTAGATTGATGAACATGATTTACCTAAGGGAGCACTGCAGATATTAATCCGGACCAAATACTTGTATGAATTAATATCTGCAGCCTTAAGGTCAAAATCTTTCACCAGACAGGTCTTGTCCCATTCAAGCAAAAGCTCTTCTTTGCTGGAGTAGATCTTGACAACCTACGTACGTTTTCCAACTACAACATCCCTTGTAAGTCCATCATTGATCTTGTGGAACAAGATATAGGAAAGTTAACGATATATGTTGAGGCCCCCTATATTAATAACCCTTTGTCTATCGATACCCGCACCACCATTCAGAGAGTGAAAGCCTTGCTTCGTAACAAGACAGGCCGCATCTCTACTGACCAACTAAGGCTGGGATACGCTTGTTGGAAGACTAAGATCAATCAACCTCAGTTTTACTTTGTTCGAACCTTAGTTATAAATTTGTAATTATTATTAAGTAGTATTGCAGCCATGAACATGTATATATTAAGGCTGCAAGTTTCGTTTGGTCTTGGCCATAGGCCAACAGACCTTAGACAAAGATTAGATAAGTCAGATATGACAGTTATGTTAGTTAAGAACAATTACAAGACAATTACTGATAAAGGGACATGTCTGTTGGTTCTATTGAACCATCACATCCCTTCCTATCATACATGTTCATATAGTATGTATAGGATCCTGTAAAGACAGTTAATCACATCAATATTACAGTTAGTTTATGTTAATACAAATATCGTCATTAAACGTTATTTATATTTTTGATCTTTACCTAAGTTTTGTTAACGACAAAAGTAAATTTAATTTTTATAAAGCTTAAAGCTTGTCAAGTTTAATAGATATTAAAACAAGCTTTTTCAAATAATATCTTCATCACTCAAGCATTTACATTGTGATTAATCATATCTTGATATGACTCTAAACCATAATGTATGATAGTAGTTTTAGTTCAAGAATGTTTTGGTTTCTTAAAACAAAATATTACATATGTATTTACATTTTAACATATTTTTAAAAATAGAAAAACAAACACATGACATCATGTGGTGCATCATTAAAATCCTTAGAAGATTTCACTAGATACTTTGTGTAGATTTAGACTCTACATATCTTATACAATCTTGGATAGATATGGTTGACTTTGGTAAGATTTTGTGATCTTGCTGTCAGATCTCGGCGGCACCAAAAATTAACACGGGCGGAACCCTTTTGAGGGTACCGTGGTCCGTGTTGCTTGCTGAACATTTTGGCTATAAATAGCAAAGCCAAACCAAGTTGTTTTTCATCCCTTTCTATCATATTCTCATACATTCCTTCTCTCTAACATTTCTAACTCAGTTTCATATCATATTATTAATCTCTTTTGTAACAAAGAAGATCAAGATACATTCAAGCTTCAGCAAGAAGTTGGAAGTCTTGTTTATTTGTTGTTGTATGATCTTGTGTTGATTCATACATCATTGTTGTACCAAACCATCATAATCTTGTGAGTGTGAGTGGTTAGCATTTTAGTCCTTAAACTACATTGTGTGTGGGAGTGGTTGTACCCTTGAAAAGAACTCGACATCTAGCTTAGTGTCGAAATAGTGTGTAAGTGTAAAGGTTTCTCCGCCGATGAAAGGAACTTGTTGACTAGTGAAGTTAAACTCTTGAGTGTGAGACTCGGGGAGTGGAGTAGGGCAAGGAAAAAGAGTCCTTGTAGACCGAACCACTATAAACAACTTGTTGTGGTTTGATTGTTTCTTTCCTTATCTACTCTTTATATATTGTTGATTACTGTTCACTAACATATCTAAGATCAATATCAATTGATCTTTCAATAAGTTTCAAAACAAAGTTTTTAATCGGTAAACTATTCAACCCTCCTTCTAGTTTTCCACAATTGGTACCAGAGCCTCGTTGCTAAAGAATTTATAAAATATATTGTATTTTATAAACTTGAAACGATCCATGGATTCTGAAAACTTTAAAGAACGACAATCTATGCAAAGACCACCACTCTTTGAAACAAATGGATTTATCTATTGGAAAAACCGTTTTGAAACATATGTAAAATCAAAATATATAGATCTTTGGTTTGTAATTGTTAAAGGGGATTTTAGTTCTACAAAAAAAAATATTTTTGTTGACGAACAAAAGAAATTAATAGCTAAAAATAATGAAGCTAAAATGATGCTTTATAATGCTTTGCCTAGAAAAGAATATGAAATAATTTTTATGTGTGAAACCGCCAAAGATATTTGGGAATCTTTGATTATTACACATCAAGGAAATTCACAAGTCAAGGATAACAAAATTGATCTTCTTGTTCAACAATATGAACAATTTGTTATCCCTGAAGATGAAACCATTGATTGTGGCTTTGCTCGCTTTAATACTATTATTACATCTCTTAATGCACTTGATGAATCCTTTCGTAGTAAGAACTTTGTCAGGAAATTTCTTAGTGCACTCCATCCAAAATGGAGAGCTAAAGTGACGGCTATTGAGGAATCAAAAGATCTCTCAAAAGTAACACTAGACGAGCTAATCAGAAACCTCAAAGTACATGAAATGGTGATGGAGAAAGATTCGGAAATCATCAAAGGAAAGAGAGAGAAAATCAAATCCGTTGCTCTAAAATCAAGAACGGAATCAAGTGATGATGACGAATCTTGCTCCGGTAGTGAAGTTGAGGAGTATGCCATGGCCGTTAGAGATTTTAAAAAGTTCTTTAGAAGAAGAGGAAAGTTTGTGAGACAACCTCGAGAAGAAAAGAAGCCATTCCGAAAAGATCGGGATGACAAAAAGGGTAAAGGTGAAAGAAAGTGTTTTAGATGCGGTGATGCAAGTCATCTAATAGGAGATTGTCCCAAGCCACCTAAAAGCAAAACTCAACGAGCTTTTGTAAGTGGTGCTTGGAGTGATAGTGAGGATGATGAAGAGTCAAGCAAGGATGAGATCGCTCTAATGGCACATGATTCAAACGAGGTACATTCCGACTCATCTTATTCCTCTATTGATGATGACACTTTGCAAAAATAATATAATCAATTGTGTGAGCTTAGTCTAAAAATCATAACTAAAAATAAGTTTTTAAAAACTAAAAAGGAATCTTTAGAAAATAAAGTCTATGAGTTAAAAGAAAAGGCAAAATGATTAGAAAAGGGAAAAGCAAATGACGATGGTTGTAAATCATATTAAGAGCTCAATCTTGAAATAGAAAAACTAAAGCTCACACAAGATGTTCTAATCGAACATACTTCTAAATTTAAAAGGTTTAACAAAAACATTGCCTGTGCCGATGAAATAGTTAGAATTCAAAAACACCAGGGGAAAAATGAATGGGCTAGGATTTAATGAGGTGTTAATTCCAAAGAGTCAAACTAAAACGGCCGAAAAAGACAAACAAACTGTCAAAACTGCTGCTGTGCAGCACGGACCAGACGGACCCAAAAATAGGGTTTGTTATTGTTAAAGGGGATTTTAGTTCTACAAAAAAAGATATTTTTGTTGACGAACAAAAGAAATTAATAGCTAACAATAATGAAGTTAAAATGATGCTCTATAATGCTTTGCATAGAAAAGAATATGAAAGAATTTTTATGTGTGAAACCGCCAAAGATATTTGGGAATCCTTAATAATTACACATCAAGGGAACTCACAAGTCAAGGATAACAAAATTGATCTTCTTGTTCAACAATATGAACAATTTGTTATTCCTGAAGATAAAACCATTGATTGTGGATTTGCTCACTTTAATACTATTATTACATCTCTTAATGCACTTGATGAATCTTTTCGTAGTAAGAACTTTGTCAGGAAATTTTTTAGTGCACTCCATCCAAAATGGAGAGCTAAAGTGATGACTATTGAGGAATCAAAAGATCTCTCAAAAGTAACACTAGACGAGCTAATCAGAAACCTCAAAGTACATGAAATGGTGATGGAGAAAGATTCGGAAATCATCAAAGGAAAGAGAGAGAAAATCAAATCCGTTGCTCTAAAATCAAGAACGGAATCAAGTGATGATGACGAATCTTGCTCCGGTAGTGAAGTTGAGGAGTATGCCATGGCCGTTAGGGATTTTAAAAAGTTCTTTAGAAGAAGAGGAAAGTTTGTGAGACAACCTCGAGAAGAAAAGAAGCCATTCTGAAAAGATCAGGATGACAAAAAGGGTAAAGGTGAAAGAAAGCGTTTTAGATGCGGTGATGCAAGTCATCTAATAGGAGATTGTTTCAAGCCACCTAAAAGCAAAACTCAACGAGCTTTTGTAAGTGGTGCTTGGAGTGATAGTGAGGATGATGAAGAGTCAAGCAAGGATGAGATCGCTCTAATGGCACATGAGTCAAACGAGGTACATTCCGACTCATCTTATTCCTCTATTGATGATGACACTTGGCAAAAATAATATAATCAATTGTGTGAGCTTAGTCTAAAATCATAACTAAAATAAGTTTTTAAAACTAAAACGGAATCTTTAAAAAATGAAGTCTATGAGTTAAAAGAAAAGGCAAAATGATTAGAAAAGGGAAAAGCAAATGACGATGGTTGTAAATCATATCAAGAGCTCAATCTTGAAATAGAAAAACTAAAGCTCACACAAGATGTTCTAATCGAACATACTTCTAAATTTAAAAGGTTTAACAAAAACATTGCCTGTGCCGATGAAATAGTTAGAATTCAAAAAACACTAGGAAAAATGAATGGGCTAGGATTTAATGAGGTGTTAATTCCAAAGAGTCAAACTAAAACGGCCGAAAAAGACAAACAAACTGTCAAAATTGCTGCTGTGCAGCACGGACCAGACGGACCCAAAAATAGGGTTTGTTATTGTTAAAGGGGAGCAAGTAGGGTTGAATCAGGGTTGAAAACCCCTTGCCTCTCAACCGAGGTCGGGGTTCGATCCTCACTCCTTACAAAAGGCTGGAGGTCCTTTCTACCTTTGGTAGAACTGGAAGCAGCCTCTCTACCTTAGGTAGGGGTAAGGCTGTCTACATCTTAACCTCCCCCAAACACCGGAACCAGTATTGGGTACCCATAACTCGTTATTGTTAAAGGGGATTTTAGTTCTACAAAAAAAGATATTTTTGTTGACGAACAAAAGAAATTAATAGCTAAAAATAATGAAGCTAAAATGATGCTTTATAATGCTTTGCCTAGAAAAGAATATGAAAGAATTTTTATGTGTGAAACCGCCAAAGATATTTGGGAATCTTTGATTATTACACATCAAGGAAATTCACAAGTCAAGGATAACAAAATTGATCTTCTTGTTCAACAATATGAACAATTTGTTATCCCTGAAGATGAAACCATTGATTGTGGCTTTGCTCGCTTTAATACTATTATTACATCTCTTAATGCACTTGATGAATCTTTTCATAGTAAGAACTTTGTCAGGAAATTTCTTAGTGCACTCCATCCAAAATGGAGAGCTAAAGTGACGACTATTGAGGAATCAAAAGATCTCTCAAAAGTAACACTAGACGAGCTAATCAGAAACCTCAAAGTACATGAAATGGTGATGGAGAAAGATTCGGAAATCATCAAAGGAAAGAGAGAGAAAATCAAATCCGTTGCTCTAAAATCAAGAACGGAATCAAGTGATGATGACGAATCTTGCTCCGGTAGTGAAGTTGAGGAGTATGCCATGGCCGTTAGGGATTTTAAAAAGTTCTTTAGAAGAAGAGTAAAGTTTGTGAGATAACCTCGAGAAGAAAAGAAGCCATTCTGAAAAGATCGGGATGACAAAAAGGGTAAAGGTGAAAGAAAGTGTTTTAGATGCGGTGATGCAAGTCATCTAATAGGAGATTGTCTCAAGCCACCTAAAAGCAAAACTCAACGAGCTTTTGTAAGTGGTGCTTGGAGTGATAGTGAGGATGATGAAGAGTCAAGCAAGGATGAGATCGCTCTAATGGCACATGAGTCAAACGAGGTACATTCCGACTCATCTTATTCCTCTATTGATGATGACACTTGGCAAAAATAATATAATCAATTGTGTGAGCTTAGTCTAAAAATCATAACTAAAAATAAGTTTTTTAAAACTAAAAAGGAATCTTTAAAAAATGAAGTCTATGAGTTAAAAGAAAAGGCAAAATGATTAGAAAAGGGAAAAGCAAATGACGATGGTTGTAAATCATATCAAGAGCTCAATCTTGAAATAGAAAAACTAAAGCTCACACAAGATGTTCTAATCGAACATACTTCTAAATTTAAAAGGTTTAACAAAAACATTGCCTGTGCCGATGAAATAGTTAGAATTCAAAAAACACCAGGAAAAATGAATGGGCTAGGATTTAATGAGAATTCCAAAGAGTCAAACTAAAACGGCCGAAAAAGACAAACAAATCAAAAACTGCTGGCACACGACCGGACCCAAAAATAGGGTTTGTTATTGTTAAAGGGGAGCAAGTAGGGTTGGATCAGTTGGAAAACCCCTTGCCTCTCAACCGAGAGGTCGGGGTTCGATCCTCACCCCTACAAAAGGCGGAGGTCCTTTCTACCTTTGGTAGAACCGAAGCTCTCTACCTTAGGTAGGGGTAAGGCTGTCTACATCTTAACCTCCCCCAAACACCGGAACCAGTATTGGGTACCCATAACTCGTTATTGTTAAAGGGGATTTTAGTTCTACAAAAAAAGATATTTTTGTTGACGAACAAAAGAAATTAATAGCTAAAAATAATGAAGCTAAAATGATGCTTTATAATGCTTTGCTTAGAAAAGAATATGAAAGAATTTTTATGTGTGAAACCGCCAAAGATATTTGGGAATCTTTGATTATTACACATCAAGGAAATTCACAAGTCAAGGATAACAAAATTGATCTTCTTGTTCAACAATATGAACAATTTGTTATCCCTGAAGATGAAACCATTGATTGTGGCTTTGCTCGCTTTAATACAATTATTACATCTCTTAATGCACTTGATGAATCTTTTCATAGTAAGAACTTTGCCAGGAAATTTCTTAGTGCACTCCATCCAAAATGGAGAGCTAAAGTGACGACTATTGAGGAATCAAAAGATCTCTCAAAAGTAACACTAGACGAGCTAATCAGAAACCTCAAAGTACATGAAATGGTGATGGAGAAAGATTCGGAAATCATCAAAGGAAAGAGAGAGAAAATCAAATCCGTTGCTCTAAAATCAAGAACGGAACCAAGTGATGATGACGAATCTTGCTCCGGTAGTGAAGTTGAGGAGTATGCCATGGCCGTTAGAGATTTTAAAAAGTTCTTTAGAAGAAGAGGAAAGTTTGTGAGACAACCTCGAGAAGAAAAGAAGCCATTCTGAAAAGATCGGGATGACAAAAAGGGTAAAGGTGAAAGAAAGTGTTTTAGATGCGGTGATGCAAGTCATCTAATAGGAGATTGTCTTAAGCCACCTAAAAGCAAAACTCAACGAGCTTTTGTAAGTGGTGCTTGGAGTGATAGTGAGGATGATGAAGAGTCAAGCAAGGATGAGATCGCTCTAATGGCACATGAGTCAAACGAGGTACATTCCGACTCATCTTATTCCTCTATTGATGATGACACTTTGAAAAAATAATATAATCAATTGTGTGAGCTTAGTCTAAAAATCATAACTAAAAATAAGTTTTTTAAAACTAAAAAGGAATCTTTAAAAAATGAAGTCTATGAGTTAAAAGAAAAGGCAAAATGATTAGAAAAGGGAAAAGCAAATGACGATGGTTGTAAATCATATCAAGAGCTCAATCTTGAAATAGAAAAACTAAAGCTCACACAAGATGTTCTAATCGAACATACTTCTAAATTTAAAAGGTTTAACAAAAACATTGCCTGTGCCGATGAAATAGTTAGAATTCAAAAAACACCAGGAAAAATGAATGGGCTAGGATTTAATGAGAATTCCAAATAGTCAAACTAAAACGGCCGAAAAAGACAAACAAACTGTCAAAACTGCTGCTGTGCAGCACGGACCAGACGGACACAAAAATAGGGTTTGTTATTGTTAAAGGGGAGCAAGTAGGGTTGGATCAGTTGGAAAACCCCTTGCCTCTCAACCGAGAGGTCAGGGGTTCGATCCTCACTCCCTACAAAGGCCGGAGGTCCTTTCTACCTTTGGTAGAACTGGAAGCAGCCTCTCTACCTTAGGTAGGGGTAAGTCTGTCTACATCTTAACCTCCCCAAACACCGGAACCGGTATTGGGTACCCATAACTCGTTATTGTTAAAGGGGATTTTAGTTCTACAAAAAAAGATATTTTTGTTGATGAACAAAAGAAATTAATAGCTAAAAATAATGAAGCTAAAATGATGCTTTATAATGCTTTGCCTAGAAAAGAATATGAAAGAATTTTTATGTGTGAAACCGCCAAAGATATTTGGGAATCTTTGATTATTACACATCAAGGAAATTCACAAGTCAAGGATAACAAAATTGATCTTCTTGTTCAACAATATGAACAATTTGTTATCCCTGAAGATGAAACCATTGATTGTGGCTTTGCTCGCTTTAATACTATTATTACATCTCTTAACGCACTTGATGAAAAATGAATGGGCTAGGATTTAATGAGAATTCCAAAAGAGTCAAACTAAAACGGCCGAAAAAGACAAACAAACTGTCAAAACTGCTGCTGTGCAGCACGGACCAGACGGACCCAAAAATAGGGTTTGTTATTGTTAAAGGGGAGCAAGTAGGGTTGGATCAGTTGGAAAACCCCTTGCCTCTCAACCGAGAGGTCAGGGGTTCGATCCTCACTCCCTACAAAAGGCCGGAGGTCCTTTCTACCTTTGGTAGAACTGGAAGCAGCCTCTCTACCTTAGGTAGGGGTAAGGCTGTCTACATCTTAACCTCCCCCAAACACCGGAACCAGTATTGGGTACCCATAACTCGTTATTGTTAAAGGGGATTTTAGTTCTACAAAAAAAGATATTTTTGTTGACGAACAAAAGAAATTAATAGCTAAAAATAATGAAGCTAAAATGATGCTTTATAATGTTTTGCCTAGAAAAGAATATGAAAGAATTTTTATGTGTGAAACCGCCAAAGATATTTGGGAATCTTTGATTATTACACATCAAGGAAATTCACAAGTCAAGGATAACAAAATTGATCTTCTTGTTCAACAATATGAACAATTTGTTATCCCTGAAGATGAAACCATTGATTGTGGCTTTGCTCGCTTTAATACTATTATTACATCTCTTAATGCACTTGATGAATCTTTTCATAGTAAGAACTTTGCCAGGAAATTTCTTAGTGCACTCCATCCAAAATGGAGAGCTAAAGTGACGACTATTGAGGAATCAAAAGATCTCTCAAAAGTAACACTAGACGAGCTAATCAGAAACCTCAAAGTACATGAAAGGGTGATGGAGAAAGATTCGGAAATCATCAAAGGAAAGAGAGAGAAAATCAAATCCGTTGCTCTAAAATCAAGAACGGAATCAAGTGATGATGACGAATCTTGCTCCGGTAGTGAAGTTGAGGAGTATGCCATGGCCGTTAAAGATTTTAAAAAGTTCTTTAGAAGAAGAGGAAAGTTTGTGAGACAACCTCAAGAAGAAAAGAAGCCATTCTGAAAAGATCGGGATGACAAAAAGGGTAAAGGTGAAAGAAAGTGTTTTAGATGCGGTGATGCAAGTCATCTAATAGGAGATTGTCTCAAGCCACCTAAAAGCAAAACTCAACGAGCTTTTGTAAGTGGTGCTTGGAGTGATAGTGAGGATGATGAAGAGTCAAGCAAGGATGAGATCGCTCTAACGGCACATGAGTCAAACGAGGTACATTCCGACTCATCTTATTCCTCTATTGATGATGACACTTTGCAAAAATAATATAATCAATTGTGTGAGCTTAGTCTAAAAATCATAACTAAAAATAAGTTTTTTAAAACTAAAAAGGAATCTTTAAAAAATGAAGTCTATGAGTTAAAAGAAAAGGCAAAATGGTTAGAAAATGGAAAAGCAAATGACGATGGTTGTAAATCATATCAAGAGCTCAATCTTGAAATAGAAAAACTAAAGCTCACACAAGATGTTCTAATCGAACATACTTCTAAATTTAAAAGGTTTAATAAAAACATTGCCTGTGCCGATGAAATAGTTAGAATTCAAAAAACACCAGGAAAAATGAATGGGCTAGGATTTAATGAGGTGTTAATTCCAAAGAGTCAAACTAAAATGGCCGAAAAAGACAAACAAACTGTCAAAACTGCTGCTGTGCATCACGGACCAGACGGACCCAAAAATAGGCTTTGTTAATGTTAAAGGGGATTTTAGTTCAACAAAAAAAGATATTTTTGTTGACGAACAAAAGAAATTAATAGTTAAAAATAATGAAGCTAAAATGATGCTTTATAATGCTTTGCCTAGAAAAGAATATGAAAGAATTTTTATGTGTGAAACCGCCAAAGATATTTGGGAATCTTTGATTATTACACATCAAGGAAATTCACAAGTCAAGGATAACAAACCGATCTTCTTGTTCAACATTATGAACAATTTGTTATCCCTGAAGATGAAACCATTGATTGTGGCTTTGCTCGCTTTAATACTATTATTAGATCTCTTAATGCACTTGATGAATCTTTTCGTAGTAAGAACTTTGCCAGGAAATTTCTTAGTGCACTCCATCCAAAATGGAGAGCTAAAGTGACGGCTATTGAGGAATCAAAAGATCTCTCAAAAGTAACACTAGACGAGCTAATCGGAAACCTCAAAGTACACGAAATGGTGATGGAGAAAGATTCGAAAATCATCAAAGGAAAGAGAGAGAAAATCAAATCCGTTGCTCTAAAATCAAGAACGGAATCAAGTGATGATGACGAATCTTGCTCCGGTAGTGAAGTTGAGGAGTGTGCCATGGCCGTTAGAGATTTTAAAAAGTTCTTTAGAAGAAGAGGAAAGTTTGTGAGACAACCTCGAGAAGAAAAGAAGCCATTCTGAAAAGATCGGGATGACAAAAAGGGTAAAGGTGAAAGAAAGTGTTTTAGATGCGGTGATGCAAGTCATCTAATAGGAGATTGTCTCAAGCCACCTAAAAGCAAAACTCAACGATGAAATAGTTAGAATTAAAAAAACACCAGGAAAAATGAATGGGCTAGGATTTAATGAGGTGTTAATTCCAAAGAGTCAAACTAAAACGGCCGAAAAAGACAAACAAACTGTCAAAACTGCTTTATTGCATCACGGACCGACGGACCCAAAAATAGGGTTTGTTAATGTTAAAGGGGATTTTAGTTCAACAAAAAAAGATATTTTTGTTGACGAACAAAAGAAATTAATAGTTAAAAATAATGAAGCTAAAATGATGCTTTATAATGCTTTGCCTAGAAAAGAATATGAAAGAAAATTTTTATGTGTGAAACCGCCAAAGATATTTGGGAATCTTTGATTATTACACATCAAGGAAATTCACAAGTCAAGGATAACAAAATTGATCTTCTTGTTCAACAATATGAACAATTTGTTATCCCTGAAGATGAAACCATTGATTGTGGCTTTGCTCGCTTTAATACTATTATTACATCTCTTAATACACTTGATGAATCTTTTCGTAGTAAGAACTTTGCAGGAATTTCTTAGTGCACTCCATCCAAAATGGAGAGCTAAAGTGACGGCTATTGAGGAATCAAAAGATCTCTCAAAAGTAACACTAGACGAGCTAATCGGAAACCTCAAAGTACACGAAATGGTGATGGAGAAAGATTCGAAAATCATCAAAGGAAAGAGAGAGAAAATCAAATCCGTTGCTCTAAAATCAAGAACGGAATCAAGTGATGATGACGAATCTTGCTCCGGTAGTGAAGTTGAAGAGTATGCCATGGCCGTTAGAGATTTTAAAAAGTTCTTTAGAAGAAGAGGAAAGTTTGTGAGACAACCTCGAGAAGAAAAGAAGCCATTCGAAAAGATCGGGATGACAAAAAGGGTAAAGGTGAAAGAAAGTGTTTTAGATGTGGTGATGCAAGTCATCTAATAGGAGATTGTCCCAAGCTACCTAAAAGCAAAACTCAACGAGCTTTTGTAAGTGGTGCTTGGAGTGATAGTGAGGATGATGAAGAGTCAAGCAAGGATGAGATCGCTCTAATGGCACATGAGTCAAACGAGGTACATTCCGACTCATCTTATTCCTCTATTGATGATGACACTTTGCAAAAATAATATAATCAATTGTGTGAGCTTAGTCTAAAAATCATAACTAAAAATAAGTTTTTTAAAACTAAAAAGGAATCTTTAAAAAATGAAGTCTATGAGTTAAAAGAAAAGGCAAAATGATTAGAAAATGGAAAAGCAAATGACGATGGTTGTAAATCATATCAAGAGCTCAATCTTGAAATAGAAAAACTAAAGCTCACACAAGATGTTCTAATCGAACATACTTCTAAATTTAAAAGGTTTAATAAAAACATTGCCTGTGCCGATGAAATAGTTAGAATTAAAAAAACACCAGGAAAACTGAATGGGCTAGGATTTAATGAGGTGTTAATTCCAAAGAGTCAAACTAAAACGGCCGAAAAAGACAAACAAACTGTCAAAACTGCTGCTGTGCATCACGGACCAGACGGACCCAAAAATAGGGTTTGTTAATGTTAAAGGGGATTTTAGTTCAACAAAAAAAGATATTTTTGTTGACAAACAAAAGAAATTAATAGTTAAAAATAATGAAGCTAAAATGATGCTTTATAATGCTTTGCCTAGAAAAGAATATGAAAGAATTTTTATGTGTGAAACCGCCAAAGATATTTGGGAATCTTTGATTATTACACATCAAGGAAATTCACAAGTCAAGGATAACAAAATTGATCTTCTTGTTCAACAATATGAACAATTTGTTATCCTGAAGATGAAACCATTGATTGTGGCTTTGCTCGCTTTAATACTATTATTACATCTCTTAATGCACTTGATGAATCTTTTCGTAGTAAGAACTTTGCCAGGAAATTTCTTAGTGCACTCCATCCAAAATGGAGAGCTAAAGTGACGGCTATTGAGGAATCAAAAGATCTCTCAAAAGTAACACTAGACGAGCTAATCAGAAACCTCAAAGTACATGAAATGGTGATGGAGAAAGATTCGGAAATCATCAAAGGAAAGAGAGAGAAAATCAAATCCGTTGCTCTAAAATCAAGAACGGAATCAAGTGATGATGACGAATCTTGCTCCGGTAGTGAAGTTGAGGAGTATGCCATGGCCGTTAGAGATTTTAAAAAGTTCTTTAGAAGAAGAGGAAAGTTTGTGAGACAACCTCGAGAAGAAAAGAAGCCATTCCGAAAAGATCGGGATGACAAAAGGGTAAAGGTGAAAGAAAGTGTTTTAGATGCGGTGATGCAAGTTATCTAATAGGAGATTGTCCCAAGCTACCTAAAAGCAAAACTCAACGAGCTTTTGTAAGTGGTGCTTGGAGTGATAGTGAGGATGATGAAGAGTCAAGCAAGGATGAGATCGCTCTAATGGCACATGAGTCAAACGAGGTACATTCCGACTCATCTTATTCCTCTATTGATGATGACACTTTGCAAAAATAATATAATCAATTGTGTGAGCTTAGTCTAAAAATCATAACTAAAAATAAGTTTTTAAAACTAAAAAGGAATCTTTAAAAAATGAAGTCTATGAGTTAAAAGAAAAGGCAAAATGATTAGAAAATGGAAAAGCAAATGACGATGGTTGTAAATCATATCAAGAGCTCAATCTTGAAATAGAAAAACTAAAGCTCACACAAGATGTTCTAATCGAACATACTTCTAAATTTAAAAGGTTTAATAAAAACATTGCCTGTGCCGATGAAATAGTTAGAATTAAAAACACCGGGAAAAATGAATGGGCTAGGATTTAATGAGGTGTTAATTCCAAAGAGTCAAACTAAAACGGCCGAAAAAGACAAACAAACTGTCAAAACTGCTGCTGTGCATCACGGACCAGACGGACCCAAAAATAGGGTTTGTTAATGTTAAAGGGGATTTTAGTTCAACAAAAAAAGATATTTTTGTTGACAAACAAAAGAAATTAATAGTTAAAAATAATGAAGCTAAAATGATGCTTTATAATGCTTTGCCTAGAAAAGAATATGAAAGAATTTTTATGTGTGAAACCGCCAAAGATATTTGGGAATCTTTGATTATTACACATCAAGGAAATTCACAAGTCAAGGATAACAAAATTGATCTTCTTGTTCAACAATATGAACAATTTGTTATCCCTGAAGATGAAACCATTGATTGTGGCTTTGCTCGCTTTAATACTATTATTACATCTCTTAATGCACTTGATGAATCTTTTCGTAGTAAGAACTTTGCCAGGAAATTTCTTAGTGCACTCCATCCAAAATGGAGAGCTAAAGTGACGGCTATTGAGGAATCAAAAGATCTCTCAAAAGTAACACTAGACGAGCTAATCGGAAACCTCAAAGTACATGAAATGGTGATGGAGAAAGATTCGGAAATCATCAAAGGAAAGAGAGAGAAAATCAAATCCGTTGCTCTAAAATCAAGAACGGAATCAAGTGATGATGACGAATCTTGCTCCGGTAGTGAAGTTGAGGAGTATGCCATGGCCGTTAGAGATTTTAAAAAGTTCTTTAGAAGAAGAGGAAAGTTTGTGAGACAACCTCGAGAAGAAAAGAAGCCATTCCGAAAAGATCGGGATGACAAAAGGGTAAAGGTGAAAGAAAGTGTTTTAGATGCGGTGATGCAAGTTATCTAATAGGAGATTGTCCCAAGCTACCTAAAAGCAAAACTCAACGAGCTTTTGTAAGTGGTGCTTGGAGTGATAGTGAGGATGATGAAGAGTCAAGCAAGGATGAGATCGCTCTAATGGCACATGAGTCAAACGAGGTACATTCCGACTCATCTTATTCCTCTATTGATGATGACACTTTGCAAAAATAATATAATCAATTGTGTGAGCTTAGTCTAAAAATCATAACTAAAAATAAGTTTTTAAAACTAAAAAGGAATCTTTAAAAAATGAAGTCTATGAGTTAAAAGAAAAGGCAAAATGATTAGAAAATGGAAAATCAAATGACGATGGTTGTAAATCATATCAAGAGCTCAATCTTGAAATAGAAAAACTAAAGCTCACACAAGATGTTCTAATCGAACATACTTCTAAATTTAAAAGGTTTAATAAAAACATTGCCTGTGCCGATGAAATAGTTAGAATTAAAAAAACACCAGGAAAAATGAATGGGCTAGGATTTAATGAGGTGTTAATTCCAAAGAGTCAAACTAAAACGGCCGAAAAAGACAAACAAACTGTCAAAACTGCTGCTGTGCATCACGGACCAGACGGACCCAAAAATAGGGTTTGTTAATGTTAAAGGGGATTTTAGTTCAACAAAAAAAGATATTTTTGTTGACAAACAAAAGAAATTAATAGTTAAAAATAATGAAGCTAAAATGATGCTTTATAATGCTTTGCCTAGAAAAGAATATGAAAGAATTTTTATGTGTGAAACCGCCAAAGATATTTGGGAATCTTTGATTATTACACATCAAGGAAATTCACAAGTCAAGGATAACAAAATTGATCTTCTTGTTCAACAATATGAACAATTTGTTATCCCCGAAGATGAAACCATTGATTGTGGCTTTGCTCGCTTTAATACTATTATTACATCTCTTAATGCACTTGATGAATCTTTTCGTAGTAAGAACTTTGCCAGGAAATTTCTTAGTGCACTCCATCCAAAATGGAGAGCTAAAGTGACGGCTATTGAGGAATCAAAAGATCTCTCAAAAGTAACACTAGACGAGCTAATCGGAAACCTCAAAGTACACGAAATGGTGATGGAGAAAGATTCGAAAATCATCAAAGGAAAGAGAGAGAAAATCAAATCCGTTGCTCTAAAATCAAGAACGGAATCAAGTGATGATGACGAATCTTGCTCCGGTAGTGAAGTTGAGGAGTATGCCATGGCCGTTAGAGATTTTAAAAAGTTCTTTAGAAGAAGAGGAAAGTTTGTGAGACAACCTCGAGAAGAAAAGAAGCCATTCGAAAAGATCGGGATGACAAAAAGGGTAAAGGTGAAAGAAAGTGTTTTAGATGCGGTGATGCAAGTTATCTAATAGGAGATTGTCCCAAGCTACCTAAAAGCAAAACTCAACGAGCTTTTGTAAGTGGTGCTTGGAGTGATAGTGAGGATGATGAAGAGTCAAGCAAGGATGAGATCGCTCTAATGGCACATGAGTCAAACGAGGTACATTCCGACTCATCTTATTCCTCTATTGATGATGACACTTTGCAAAAATAATATAATCAATTGTGTGAGCTTAGTCTAAAAATCATAACTAAAAATAAGTTTTTTAAAACTAAAACGGAATCTTTAAAAAATGAAGTCTATGAGTTAAAAGAAAAGGCAAAATGATTAGAAAATGGAAAAGCAAATGACGATGGTTGTAAATCATATCAAGAGCTCAATCTTGAAATAGAAAAACTAAAGCTCACACAAGATGTTCTAATCGAACATACTTCTAAATTTAAAAGGTTTAATAAAAACATTGCCTGTGCCGATGAAATAGTTAGAATTAAAAAAACACCAGGAAAAATGAATGGGCTAGGATTTAATGAGGTGTTAATTCCAAAGAGTCAAACTAAAACGGCCGAAAAAGACAAACAAACTGTCAAAACTGCTGCTGTGCATCACGGACCAGACGGACCCAAAAATAGGGTTTGTTAATGTTAAAGGGGATTTTAGTTCAACAAAAAAAGATATTTTTGTTGACAAACAAAAGAAATTAATAGTTAAAAATAATGAAGCTAAAATGATGCTTTATAATGCTTTGCCTAGAAAAGAATATGAAAGAATTTTTATGTGTGAAACCGCCAAAGATATTTGGGAATCTTTGATTATTACACATCAAGGAAATTCACAAGTCAAGGATAACAAAATTGATCTTCTTGTTCAACAATATGAACAATTTGTTATCCCTGAAGATGAAACCATTGATTGTGGCTTTGCTCGCTTTAATACTATTATTACATCTCTTAATGCACTTGATGAATCTTTTCGTAGTAAGAACTTTGCCAGAAAATTTCTTAGTGCACTCCATCCAAAATGGAGAGCTAAAGTGACGGCTATTGAGGAATCAAAAGATCTCTCAAAAGTAACACTAGACGAGCTAATCGGAAACCTCAAAGTACATGAAATGGTGATGGAGAAAGATTCGGAAATCATCAAAGGAAAGAGAGAGAAAATCAAATCCGTTGCTCTAAAATCAAGAACGGAATCAAGTGATGATGACGAATCTTGCTCCGGTAGTGAAGTTGAGGAGTATGCCATGGCCGTTAGAGATTTTAAAAAGTTCTTTAGAAGAAGAGGAAAGTTTGTGAGACAACCTCGAGAAGAAAAGAAGCCATTCGAAAAGATCGGGATGACAAAAAGGGTAAAGGTGAAAGAAAGTGTTTTAGATGCGGTGATGCAAGTTATCTAATAGGAGATTGTCCCAAGCTACCTAAAAGCAAAACTCAACGAGCTTTTGTAAGTGGTGCTTGGAGTGATAGTGAGGATGATGAAGAGTCAAGCAAGGATGAGATCGCTCTAATGGCACATGAGTCAAACGAGGTACATTCCGACTCATCTTATTCCTCTATTGATGATGACACTTTGCAAAAATAATATAATCAATTGTGTGAGCTTAGTCTAAAAATCATAACTAAAAATAAGTTTTTAAAAACTAAAAAGGAATCTTTAAAAAATGAAGTCTATGAGTTAAAAGAAAAGGCAAAATGATTAGAAAATGGAAAAGCAAATGACGATGGTTGTAAATCATATCAAGAGCTCAATCTTGAAATAGAAAAACTAAAGCTCACACAAGATGTTCTAATCGAACATACTTCTAAATTTAAAAGGTTTAATAAAAACATTGCCTGTGCCGATGAAATAGTTAGAATTAAAAAAACACCAGGAAAAATGAATGGGCTAGGATTTAATGAGGTGTTAATTCCAAAGAGTCAAACTAAAACGGCCGAAAAAGACAAACAAACTGTCAAAACTGCTGCTGTGCATCACGGACCAGACGGACCCAAAAATAGGGTTTGTTAATGTTAAAGGGGATTTTAGTTCAACAAAAAAAGATATTTTTGTTGACAAACAAAAGAAATTAATAGTTAAAAATAATGAAGCTAAAATGATGCTTTATAATGCTTTGCCTAGAAAAGAATATGAAAGAATTTTTATGTGTGAAACCGCCAAAGATATTTGGGAATCTTTGATTATTACACATCAAGGAAATTCACAAGTCAAGGATAACAAAATTGATCTTCTTGTTCAACAATATGAACAATTTGTTATCCCTGAAGATGAAACCATTGATTGTGGCTTTGCTCGCTTTAATACTATTATTACATCTCTTAATGCACTTGATGAATCTTTTCGTAGTAAGAACTTTGCCAGGAAATTTCTTAGTGCACTCCATCCAAAATGGAGAGCTAAAGTGACGGCTATTGAGGAATCAAAAGATCTCTCAAAAGTAACACTAGACGAGCTAATCAGAAACCTCAAAGTACATGAAATGGTGATGGAGAAAGATTCGGAAATCATCAAAGGAAAGAGAGAGAAAATCAAATCCGTTGCTCTAAAATCAAGAACGGAATCAAGTGATGATGACGAATCTTGCTCCGGTAGTGAAGTTGAGGAGTATGCCATGGCCGTTAGAGATTTTAAAAAGTTCTTTAGAAGAAGAGGAAAGTTTGTGAGACAACCTCGAGAAGAAAAGAAGCCATTCCGAAAAGATCGGGATGACAAAAGGGTAAAGGTGAAAGAAAGTGTTTTAGATGCGGTGATGCAAGTTATCTAATAGGAGATTGTCCCAAGCTACCTAAAAGCAAAACTCAACGAGCTTTTGTAAGTGGTGCTTGGAGTGATAGTGAGGATGATGAAGAGTCAAGCAAGGATGAGATCGCTCTAATGGCACATGAGTCAAACGAGGTACATTCCGACTCATCTTATTCCTCTATTGATGATGACACTTTGCAAAAATAATATAATCAATTGTGTGAGCTTAGTCTAAAAATCATAACTAAAAATAAGTTTTTAAAACTAAAAAGGAATCTTTAAAAAATGAAGTCTATGAGTTAAAAGAAAAGGCAAAATGATTAGAAAATGGAAAAGCAAATGACGATGGTTGTAAATCATATCAAGAGCTCAATCTTGAAATAGAAAAACTAAAGCTCACACAAGATGTTCTAATCGAACATACTTCTAAATTTAAAAGGTTTAATAAAAACATTGCCTGTGCCGATGAAATAGTTAGAATTAAAAAAACACCAGGAAAAATGAATGGGCTAGGATTTAATGAGGTGTTAATTCCAAAGAGTCAAACTAAAACGGCCGAAAAAGACAAACAAACTGTCAAAACTGCTGCTGTGCATCACGGACCAGACGGACCCAAAAATAGGGTTTGTTAATGTTAAAGGGGATTTTAGTTCAACAAAAAAAGATATTTTTGTTGACAAACAAAAGAAATTAATAGTTAAAAATAATGAAGCTAAAATGATGCTTTATAATGCTTTGCCTAGAAAAGAATATGAAAGAATTTTTATGTGTGAAACCGCCAAAGATATTTGGGAATCTTTGATTATTACACATCAAGGAAATTCACAAGTCAAGGATAACAAAATTGATCTTCTTGTTCAACAATATGAACAATTTGTTATCCCTGAAGATGAAACCATTGATTGTGGCTTTGCTCGCTTTAATACTATTATTACATCTCTTAATGCACTTGATGAATCTTTTCGTAGTAAGAACTTTGCCAGGAAATTTCTTAGTGCACTCCATCCAAAATGGAGAGCTAAAGTGACGGCTATTGAGGAATCAAAAGATCTCTCAAAAGTAACACTAGACGAGCTAATCGGAAACCTCAAAGTACACGAAATGGTGATGGAGAAAGATTCGAAAATCATCAAAGGAAAAAAAGAGAAAATCAAATCCGTTGCTCTAAAATCAAGAACGGAATCAAGTGATGATGACGAATCTTGCTCCGGTAGTGAAGTTGAGGAGTATGCCATGGCCGTTAGAGATTTTAAAAAGTTCTTTAGAAGAAGAGGAAAGTTTGTGAGACAACCTCGAGAAGAAAAGAAGCCATTCGAAAAGATCGGGATGACAAAAAGGGTAAAGGTGAAAGAAAGTGTTTTAGATGCGGTGATGCAAGTTATCTAATAGGAGATTGTCCCAAGCTACCTAAAAGCAAAACTCAACGAGCTTTTGTAAGTGGTGCTTGGAGTGATAGTGAGGATGATGAAGAGTCAAGCAAGGATGAGATCGCTCTAATGGCACATGAGTCAAACGAGGTACATTCCGACTCATCTTATTCCTCTATTGATGATGACACTTTGCAAAAAAATATAATCAATTGTGTGAGCTTAGTCTAAAAATCATAACTAAAAATAAGTTTTTAAAACTAAAAAGGAATCTTTAAAAAATGAAGTCTATGAGTTAAAAGAAAAGGCAAAATGATTAGAAAATGGAAAAGCAAATGACGATGGTTGTAAATCATATCAAGAGCTCAATCTTGAAATAGAAAAACTAAAGCTCACACAAGATGTTCTAATCGAACATACTTCTAAATTTAAAAGGTTTAATAAAAACATTGCCTGTGCCGATGAAATAGTTAGAATTAAAAAAACACCAGGAAAAATGAATGGGCTAGGATTTAATGAGGTGTTAATTCCAAAGAGTCAAACTAAAACGGCCGAAAAAGACAAACAAACTGTCAAAACTGCTGCTGTGCATCACGGACCAGACGGACCCAAAAATAGGGTTTGTTAATGTTAAAGGGGATTTTAGTTCAACAAAAAAAGATATTTTTGTTGACAAACAAAAGAAATTAATAGTTAAAAATAATGAAGCTAAAATGATGCTTTATAATGCTTTGCCTAGAAAAGAATATGAAAGAATTTTTATGTGTGAAACCGCCAAAGATATTTGGGAATCTTTGATTATTACACATCAAGGAAATTCACAAGTCAAGGATAACAAAATTGATCTTCTTGTTCAACAATATGAACAATTTGTTATCCCTGAAGATGAAACCATTGATTGTGGCTTTGCTCGCTTTAATACTATTATTACATCTCTTAATGCACTTGATGAATCTTTTCATAGTAAGAACTTTGCCAGGAAATTTCTTAGTGCACTCCATCCAAAATGGAGAGCTAAAGTGACGGCTATTGAGGAATCAAAAGATCTCTCAAAAGTAACACTAGACGAGCTAATCGGAAACCTCAAAGTACACGAAATGGTGATGGAGAAAGATTCGAAAATCATCAAAGGAAAGAGAGAGAAAATCAAATCCGTTGCTCTAAAATCAAGAACGGAATCAAGTGATGATGACGAATCTTGCTCCGGTAGTGAAGTTGAGGAGTATGCCATGGCCGTTAGAGATTTTAAAAAGTTCTTTAGAAGAAGAGGAAAGTTTGTGAGACAACCTCGAGAAGAAAAGAAGCCATTCTGAAAAGATCGGGATGACAAAAAGGGTAAAGGTGAAAGAAAGTGTTTTAGATGCGGTGATGCAAGTCATCTAATAGGAGATTGTCCCAAGCTACCTAAAAGCAAAACTCAACGAGCTTTTGTAAGTGGTGCTTGGAGTGATAGTGAGGATGATGAAGAGTCAAGCAAGGATGAGATCGATCTAATGGCACATGAGTCAAACGAGGTACATTCCGACTCATCTTATTCCTCTATTGATGATGACACTTTGCAAAAATAATATAATCAATTGTGTGAGCTTAGTCTAAAAATCATAACTAAAAATAAGTTTTTAAAACTAAACGGAATCTTTAAAAAATGAAGTCTATGAGTTAAAAGAAAAGGCAAAATGATTAGAAAATGGAAAAGCAAATGACGATGGTTGTAAATCATATCAAGAGCTCAATCTTGAAATAGAAAAACTAAAGCTCACACAAGATGTTCTAATCGAACATACTTCTAAATTTAAAAGGTTTAATAAAAACATTGCCTGTGCCGATGAAATAGTTAGAATTAAAAAACACCGGAAAAATGAATGGGCTAGGATTTAATGAGGTGTTAATTCCAAAGAGTCAAACTAAAACGGCCGAAAAAGACAAACAAACTGTCAAAACTGCTCTGCATCACGGACCGACGGACCCAAAAATAGGGTTTGTTAATGTTAAAGGGGATTTTAGTTCAACAAAAAAGATATTTTGTTGACAAACAAAAGAAATTAATAGTTAAAAATAATGAAGCTAAAATGATGCTTTATAATGCTTTGCCTAGAAAAGAATATGAAAGAATTTTTATGTGTGAAACCGCCAAAGATATTTGGGAATCTTTGATTATTACACATCAAGGAAATTCACAAGTCAAGGATAACAAAATTGATCTTCTTGTTCAACAATATGAACAATTTGTTATCCCTGAAGATGAAACCATTGATTGTGGCTTTGCTCGCTTTAATACTATTATTACATCTCTTAATGCACTTGATGAATCTTTTCGTAGTAAGAACTTTGCCAGGAAATTTCTTAGTGCACTCCATCCAAAATGGAGAGCTAAAGTGACGGCTATTGAGGAATCAAAAGATCTCTCAAAAGTAACACTAGACGAGCTAATCAGAAACCTCAAAGTACATGAAATGGTGATGGAGAAAGATTCGGAAATCATCAAAGGAAAGAGAGAGAAAATCAAATCCGTTGCTCTAAAATCAAGAACGGAATCAAGTGATGATGACGAATCTTGCTCCGGTAGTGAAGTTGAGGAGTATGCCATGGCCGTTAGAGATTTTAAAAAGTTCTTTAGAAGAAGAGGAAAGTTTGTGAGACAACCTCGAGAAGAAAAGAAGCCATTCGAAAAGATCGGGATGACAAAAAGGGTAAAGGTGAAAGAAAGTGTTTTAGATGCGGTGATGCAAGTTATCTAATAGGAGATTGTCCCAAGCTACCTAAAAGCAAAACTCAACGAGCTTTTGTAAGTGGTGCTTGGAGTGATAGTGAGGATGATGAAGAGTCAAGCAAGGATGAGATCGCTCTAATGGCACATGAGTCAAACGAGGTACATTCCGACTCATCTTATTCCTCTATTGATGATGACACTTTGCAAAAATAATATAATCAATTGTGTGAGCTTAGTCTAAAAATCATAACTAAAAATAAGTTTTTTAAAACTAAAACGGAATCTTTAAAAAATGAAGTCTATGAGTTAAAAGAAAAGGCAAAATGATTAGAAAATGGAAAAGCAAATGACGATGGTTGTAAATCATATCAAGAGCTCAATCTTGAAATAGAAAAACTAAAGCTCACACAAGATGTTCTAATCGAACATACTTCTAAATTTAAAAGGTTTAATAAAAACATTGCCTGTGCCGATGAAATAGTTAGAATTAAAAACACCGAAAAATGAATGGGCTAGGATTTAATGAGGTGTTAATTCCAAAGAGTCAAACTAAAACGGCCGAAAAAGACAAACAAACTCCAAAACTGCTGCTGTGCATCACGGACCAGACGGACCCAAAAATAGGGTTTGTTAATGTTAAAGGGGATTTTAGTTCAACAAAAAAAGATATTTTTGTTGACAAACAAAAGAAATTAATAGTTAAAAATAATGAAGCTAAAATGATGCTTTATAATGCTTTGCCTAGAAAAGAATATGAAAGAATTTTTATGTGTGAAACCGCCAAAGATATTTGGGAATCTTTGATTATTACACATCAAGGAAATTCACAAGTCAAGGATAACAAAATTGATCTTCTTGTTCAACAATATGAACAATTTGTTATCCCTAAGATGAAACCATTGATTGTGGCTTTGCTCGCTTTAATACTATTATTACATCTCTTAATGCACTTGATGAATCTTTTCGTAGTAAGAACTTTGCCAGGAAATTTCTTAGTGCACTCCATCCAAAATGGAGAGCTAAAGTGACGGCTATTGAGGAATCAAAAGATCTCTCAAAAGTAACACTAGACGAGCTAATCGGAAACCTCAAAGTACATGAAATGGTGATGGAGAAAGATTCGGAAATCATCAAAGGAAAGAGAGAGAAAATCAAACTGTTGCTCTAAAATCAAGAACGGAATCAAGTGATGATGACGAATCTTGCTCAGTAGTGAACTTGAGGAGTATGCCATGGCCGTTAGAGATTTTAAGAAGTTCTTTAGAAGAAGAGGAAAGTTTGTGAGACAACCTCGAGAAGAAAAGAAGCCATTCAAAAGATGGGATGACAAAAGGGTAAAGGTGAAAGAAAGTGTTTTAGATGCGGTGATGCAAGTTATCTAATAGGAGATTGTCCCAAGCTACCTAAAAGCAAAACTCAACGAGCTTTTGTAAGTGGTGCTTGGAGTGATAGTGAGGATGATGAAGAGTCAAGCAAGGATGAGATCGCTCTAATGGCACATGAGTCAAACGAGGTACATTCCGACTCATCTTATTCCTCTATTGATGATGACACTTTGCAAAAATAATATAATCAATTGTGTGAGCTTAGTCTAAAAATCATAACTAAAAATAAGTTTTTTAAAACTAAAACGGAATCTTTAAAAAATGAAGTCTATGAGTTAAAAGAAAAGGCAAAATGATTAGAAAATGGAAAAGCAAATGACGATGGTTGTAAATCATATCAAGAGCTCAATCTTGAAATAGAAAAACTAAAGCTCACACAAGATGTTCTAATCGAACATACTTCTAAATTTAAAAGGTTTAATAAAAACATTGCCTGTGCCGATGAAATAGTTAGAATTAAAAAACACCGGTGAAAAATGAATGGGCTAGGATTTAATGAGGTGTTAATTCCAAAGAGTCAAACTAAAACGGCCGAAAAAGACAAACAAACTGTCAAAACTGCTGGCATGCATCACGGACCGTGACGGACCCAAAAATAGGGTTTGTTAATGTTAAAGGGGATTTTAGTTCAACAAAAAAAGATATTTTTGTTGACAAACAAAAGAAATTAATAGTTAAAAATAATGAAGCTAAAATGATGCTTTATAATGCTTTTCCTAGAAAAGAATATGAAAGAATTTTTATGTGTGAAACCGCCAAAGATATTTGGGAATCTTTGATTATTACACATCAAGGAAATTCACAAGTCAAGGATAACAAAATTGATCTTCTTGTTCAACAATATGAACAATTTGTTATCCCTGAAGATGAAACCATTGATTGTGGCTTTGCTCGCTTTAATACTATTATTACATCTCTTAATGCACTTGATGAATCTTTTCGTAGTAAGAACTTTGCCAGAAAATTTCTTAGTGCACTCCATCCAAAATGGAGAGCTAAAGTGACGGCTATTGAGGAATCAAAAGATCTCTCAAAAGTAACACTAGACGAGCTAATCGGAAACCTCAAAGTACACGAAATGGTGATGGAGAAAGATTGGAAATCATCAAGGAAAGAGAGAGAAAATCAAATCCGTTGCTCTAAAATCAAGAACGGAATCAAGTGATGATGACGAATCTTGCTCTAGAGTGAAGTTGAGGAGTATGCCATGGCCGTTAGAGATTTTAAAAAGTTCTTTAGAAGAAGAGGAAAGTTTGTGAGACAACCTCGAGAAGAAAAGAAGCCATTCTGAAAAGATCGGGATGACAAAAAGGGTAAAGGTGAAAGAAAGTGTTTTAGATGCGGTGATGCAAGTTATCTAATAGGAGATTGTCCCAAGCTACCTAAAAGCAAAACTCAACGAGCTTTTGTAAGTGGTGCTTGGAGTGATAGTGAGGATGATGAAGAGTCGAGCAAGGATGAGATCGCTCTAATGGCACATGAATCAAACGAGGTACATTCTGACTCATCTTATTCCTCTATTGATGATGACACTTTGCAAAATAATATAATCAATTGTGTGAGCTTAGTCTAAAAATCATAACTAAAAATAAGTTTTTAAAAACTAAAAAGGAATCTTTAAAAAATGAAGTCTATGAGTTAAAAGAAAAGGCAAAATGATTAGAAAATGGAAAAGCAAATGACGATGGTTGTAAATCATATCAAGAGCTCAATCTTGAAATAGAAAAACTAAAGCTCACACAAGATGTTCTAATCGAACATACTTCTAAATTTAAAAGGTTTAATAAAAACATTGCCTCGGCCGATGAAATAGTTAGAATTAAAAACACCGTGAAAATGAATGGGCTAGGATTTAATGAGGTGTTAATTCCAAAGAGTCAAACTAAAACGCCTAAAAAGACAAACAAACATCCAAAACCGCTTTGTGCATCACGGACTGACGGACCCAAAATAGGGTTTGTTAATGTTAAAGGGGATTTTAGTTCAACAAAAAAAGATATTTTTGTTGACAAACAAAAGAAATTAATAGTTAAAAATAATGAAGCTAAAATGATGCTTTATAATGCTTTGCCTAGAAAAGAATATGAAAGAATTTTATGTGTGAAACCGCCAAAGATATTTGGGAATCTTTGATTGTTACACATCAAGGAAATTCACAAGTCAAGGATAACAAAATTGATCTTCTTGTTCAACAATATGAACAATTTGTTATCCCCAAAGATGAAACCATTGATTGTGGCTTTGCTCGCTTTAATACTATTATTACATCTCTTAATGCACTTGATGAATCTTTTCATAGTAAGAACTTTGCCAGAAATTTTTAGTGCACTCCATCCAAAATGGAGAGCTAAAGTGACGGCTATTGAGGAATCAAAAGATCTCTCAAAAGTAACACTAGACGAGCTAATCGGAAACCTCAAAGTACACGAAATGGTGATGGAGAAAGATTCGAAAATCATCAAAGGAAAAAGAGAGAAAATCAAATCTGCTGCTCTAAAAGCAAGAACGGAATCAAGTGATGATGACGAATCTTGCCCGTAGTGAAGTTGAGGAGTATGCCATGGCAAGTAGAGATTTTAAAAGTTCTTTAGAAAAAGACGAAAGTTTGTAAGACAACCTCGAGAAGAAAAGAAGCCATTCCGAAAAGATCGGATGACAAAAAGGGTAAAGGTGAAAGAAAGTGTTTTAGATGTGGTGATGCAAGTTATCTAATAGGAGATTGTCCCAAGCTACCTAAAAGCAAAACTCAACGAGCTTTTGTAAGTGGTGCTTGGAGTGATAGTGAGGATGATGAAGAGTCAAGCAAGGATGAGATCGCTCTAATGGCACATGAGTCAAACGAGGTACATTCCAACTCATCTTATTCCTCTATTGATGATGACACTTTGCAAAAATAATATAATCAATTGTGTGAGCTTAGTCTAAAAATCATAACTAAAAATAAGTTTTTAAAACTAAAAAGGAATCTTTAAAAAATGAAGTCTATGAGTTAAAAGAAAAGGCAAAATGATTAGAAAATGGAAAAGCAAATGACGATGGTTGTAAATCATATCAAGAGCTCAATCTTGAAATAGAAAAACTAAAGCTCACACAAGATGTTCTAATCGAACATACTTCTAAATTTAAAAGGTTTAATAAAAACATTTCTCGTGCGATGAAATAGTTAGAATTAAAAACACCAGGTGAAAAATGAATGGGCTAGGATTTAATGAGGTGTTAATTCCAAAGAGTCAAACTAAATACGCGAAAAAAGACAAACAAAGCCAAAACCGCTGTGGCTGCATCACGGACCGACGGACCCAAAAATAGGGTTTGTTAATGTTAAAGGGGATTTTAGTTCAACAAAAAAAGATATTTTTGTTGACAAACAAAAGAAATTAATAGTTAAAAATAATGAAGCTAAAATGATGCTTTATAATGCTTTGCCTAGAAAAGAATATGAAAGAATTTTTATGTGTGAAACCGCCAAAGATATTTCGGAATCTTTGATTATTACACATCAAGGTAATTCACAAGTCAAGGATAACAAAATTGATCTTCTTGTTCAACAATATGAACAATTTGTTATCCCTGAAGATGAAACCATTGATTGTGGCTTTGCTCGCTTTAATACTATTATTACATCTCTTAATGCACTTGATGAATCTTTTTAAGTAGTAAGAACTTTGCGGGAAATTTCTTAGTGCACTCCATCCAAAATGGAGAGCTAAAGTGACGCTATTGAGGAATCAAAAGATCTCTCAAAAGTAACACTAGACGAGCTAATCAGAAACCTCAAAGTACATGAAATGGTGATGGAGAAAGATTCGAAAATCATCAAAGGAAAGAGAGAGAAAATCAAACTGCTGTTCTAAAATCAAGAACGGAATCAAGTGATGATGACGAATCTTGCTCAGTAGTGAAGTTGAGGAGTATGCCATGGCGTTAGAGATTTTAAAAAGTTCTTTAGAAGAAGGAAAGTTTGTGAGACAACCTCGAAGAAAAGAAGCCATTCCGAAAGGATGACAAAAAGGGTAAAGGTGAAAGAAAGTGTTTTAGATGCGGTGATGCAAGTTATCTAATAGGAGATTGTCCCAAGCTACCTAAAAGCAAAACTCAACGAGCTTTTGTAAGTGGTGCTTGGAGTGATAGTGAGGATGATGAAGAGTCAAGCAAGGATGAGATCGCTCTAATGGCACATGAGTCAAACGAGGTACATTCCGACTCATCTTATTCCTCTATTGATGATGACACTTTGCAAAAATAATATAATCAATTGTGTGAGCTTAGTCTAAAAATCATAACTAAAAATAAGTTTTTAAAACTAAAAAGGAATCTTTAAAAAATGAAGTCTATGAGTTAAAAGAAAAGGCAAAATGATTAGAAAATGGAAAAGCAAATGACGATGGTTGTAAATCATATCAAGAGCTCAATCTTGAAATAGAAAAACTAAAGCTCACACAAGATGTTCTAATCGAACATACTTCTAAATTTAAAAGGTTTAATAAAAACATTGCTCAGGCCGATGAAATAGTTAGAATTAAAAAACACCGTGAAAAATGAATGGGCTAGGATTTAATGAGGTGTTAATTCCAAAGAGTCAAACTAAAAGACGGCCTAAAAAGACAAACAAAGCAAAAAACTGCCAGGCTGTGCATCACGGACCGACGGACCCAAAAAATAGGGTTTGTTAATGTTAAAGGGATTTTAGTTCAACAAAAAGATATTTTGTTGACAAACAAAAGAAATTAATAGTTAAAAATAATGAAGCTAAAATGATGCTTTATAATGCTTTGCCTAGAAAAGAATATGAAAGAATTTTTATGTGTGAAACCACCAAAGATATTTGGGAATCTTTGATTATTACACATCAAGGAAATTCACAAGTCAAGGATAACAAAATTGATCTTCTTGTTCAACAATATGAACAATTTGTTATCCTGAAGATGAAACCATTGATTGTGGCTTTGCAAAAGCTTAATACTATTATTACATCTCTTAATGCACTTGATGAATCTTTTCAGAGTAAGAACTTTGCTGTGAAATTTCTTAGTGCACTCCATCCAAAATGGAGAGCTAAAGTGACGGCTATTGAGGAATCAAAAGATCTCTCAAAAGTAACACTAGACGAGCTAATCAGAAACCTCAAAGTACATGAAATGGTGATGGAGAAAGATTCGAAAATCATCAAAGGAAAGAGAGAAAAATCAAATCCGTTCTCTAAAATCAAGAACGGAATCAAGTGATGATACTAATCTTGCTCGGTAGTGAAGTTGAGGGTATGCCATGGCATAGAGATTTTAAAAAGTTCTTTAGAAGAAGAGGAAAGTTTGTGAGACAACCTCGAGAAGAAAAGAAGCCATTCCGAAAAGATCGGGATGACAAAAGGGTAAAGGTGAAAGAAAGTGTTTTAGATGCGGTGATGCAAGTTATCTAATAGGAGATTGTCCCAAGCTACCTAAAAGCAAAACTCAACGAGCTTTTGTAAGTGGTGCTTGGAGTGATAGTGAGGATGATGAAGAGTCAAGCAAGGATGAGATCGCTCTAATGGCACATGAGTCAAACGAGGTACATTCCGACTCATCTTATTCCTCTATTGATGATGACACTTTGCAAAAATAATATAATCAATTGTGTGAGCTTAGTCTAAAAATCATAACTAAAAATAAGTTTTTAAAACTAAAAAGGAATCTTTAAAAAATGAAGTCTATGAGTTAAAAGAAAAGGCAAAATGATTAGAAAATGGAAAAGCAAATGACGATGGTTGTAAATCATATCAAGAGCTCAATCTTGAAATAGAAAAACTAAAGCTCACACAAGATGTTCTAATCGAACATACTTCTAAATTTAAAGGTTTAATAAAAAAGCATTTTTGCTCGGCCGATGAAATAGTTAGAATTCAAAAAACACCAGGAAAAATGAATGGGCTAGGATTTAATGAGGTGTTAATTCCAAAGAGTCAAACTAAAACGGCCGAAAAAGACAAACAAACTGCCAAACCGCCATGTGCATCACGGACCGCACGGACCCAAAAATAGGGTTTGTTAATGTTGGGGATTTTAGTTCAACAAAAAAAGATATTTTTGTTGACGAACAAAAGAAATTAATAGTTAAAAATAATGAAGCTAAAATGATGCTTTATAATGCTTTGCCTAGAAAGGAATATGAAAGAATTTTTATGTGTGAAACCGCCAAAGATATTGGGAATCTTTGATTATTACACATCAAGGAAATTCACAAGTCAAGGATAACAAAATTGATCTTCTTGTTCAACAATATGAACAATTTGTTATCCCTAAGATGAAACCATTGATTGTGGCTTTGCTCGCTTTAATACTATTATTACATCTCTTAACGCACTTGATGAATCTTTTCGTAGTAAGAACTTTGTCAGGAAATTTCTTAGTGCACTCCATCCAAAATGGAGAGCTAAAGTGACGGCTATTGAGGAATCAAAAGATCTCTCAAAAGTAACACTAGACGAGCTAATCAGAAACCTCAAAGTACATGAAATGGTGATGGAGAAAGATTCGGAAATCATCAAAGGAAAGAGAGAGAAAATCAAACTGTTGCTCTAAAATCAAGAACGGAATCAAGTGATGATGACGAATCTTGCCCATTGAGTGAAGTTGAGGAGTATGCCATGGCCGTTAGAGATTTTAAAAAGTTCTTTAGAAGAAGAGGAAAGTTTGTGAGACAACCTCGAGAAGAAAAGAAGCCATTCCGAAAAGATCGGGATGACAAAAAGGGTAAAGGTGAAAGAAAGTGTTTTAGATGCGGTGATGCAAGTCATCTAATAGGAGATTGTCTCAAGCCACCTAAAAGCAAAACTCAACGAGCTTTTGTAAGTGGTGCTTGGAGTGATAGTGAGGATGATGAAGAGTCAAGCAAGGATGAGATCGCTTCTAATGGCACATGAGTCAAACTAGGTACATTCCGACTCATCTTATTCCTCTATTGATGATGACACTTTGCAAAAATAATATAATCAATTGTGTGAGCTTAGTCTAAAAATCATAACTAAAATAAGTTTTTAAAACTAAAAAGGAATCTTTAAAAAATGAAGTCTATGAGTTAAAAGAAAAGGCAAAATGATTAGAAAATGGAAAAAAACATGCGATGGTTTGTAAATCATATCAAGAGCTCAATCTTGAAATAGAAAACTAAAAGCTCACACAAGATGTTCTAATCGAACATACTTCTAAATTTAAAAGGTTTAATAAAAACATTTACTTTTGTGCCGATGAAATAGTTAGAATTCAAAACACCGGGAAAAATGAATGGGCTGGGATTTAATGAGGTGTTAATTCCAAAGAGTCAAACTAAAATGGCGAAAAAATGCAACAAGCTATCCATTAAAATGGCTTTGCATCACGGACCAGCGGACCCAAAAATAGGGTTTGTTAATGTTAAAGGGATTTTAGTTCAACAAAAATTTTTGTTGATGAACAAAAATTAATAGTTAAAAATAATGAAGCTAAAATGATGCTTTATAATGCTTTGCCTAGAAAGAATATGAAAGAATTTTTATGTGTGAAACCGCCAAAGATATTGGGAATCTTTGATTATTACACATCAAGGAAATTCACAAGTCAAGGATAACAAAATTGATCTTCTTGTTCAACAATATGAACAATTTGTTATCCCGAAGATGAACCATTGATTGTGGCTTTGCTCGCTTTAATACTATTATTACATCTTCTAAAGCACTTGATGAATCTTTTCGTAGTAAGAACTTTGTCGGAAATTTCTTAGCACTCCATCAAAATGGAGAGCTAAAGTGACGGCTATTGAGGAATCAAAAGATCTCTCAAAAGTAACACTAGACGAGCTAATCGGAAACCTCAAAGTACATGAAATGGTGATGGAGAAAGATTCGGAAATCATCAAAGGAAGAAGAGAGAAAATCAAATCCGTTGCTCTAAAAGCAAGAACGGAATCAAGTGATGATGAAGAATCTTGCTCCGGTAGTGAAGATGAGGAGTATGCCATGGCCGTTAGAGATTTAAAAAAGTTCTTTAGAAGAAGAGGAAAGTTTGTAAGACAACCTCGAGAAGAAAAGCCATTCGAAAAAGATCGGGATGACAAAAAGGGGAAAGGTGAAAGAAAGTGTTTTAGATGCGGTGATGCAAGTCATCTAATAGGAGATTGTCCCAAGCTACCTAAAAGCAAAACTCAACGAGCTTTTGTAAGTGGTGCTTGGAGTGATAGTGAGGATGATGAAGAGTCAAGCAAGGATGAGATCGCTCTAATGGCACATGAGTCAAACGAGGTACATTCCGACTCATCTTATTCCTCTATTGATGATGACACTTTGCAAAAATAATATAATCAATTGTGTGAGCTTAGTCTAAAAATCATAACTAAAAATAAGTTTTCAAAAACTAAAAAGGAATCTTTAGAAAATGAAGTCTATGAGTTAAAAGAAAAGGCAAATTGATTAGAAAAGGGAAAAGCAAATGACGATGGTTGTAAATCATATCAAGAGCTCAATCTTGAAATAGAAAAACTAAAGCTCACACAAGATGTTCTAATCGAACATACTTCTAAATTTAAAAGGTTTAACAAAAACATTGCTTGTGCCGATGAAATAGTTAGAATTCAAAAAACACCAGGAAAAATGAATGGGCTAGGATTTAATGAGGTGTTAATTCCAAAGAGTCAAACTAAAACGGCCGAAAAAGACAAACAAACTGTCAAAACTGCTGCATGCGGCACGGACCAGACGGACCCAAAAATAGGGTTCCGTCCTTTGTAAAAAATGGTGCCGTGGGGACTGTAGCAGGACAGAATGTTTGTGATACGGACCATAGTGAATTTGTCAATGTAACAAAGAAAACCAAGGATAGTGTTAAACTAAAACCTGCTATTACATCAGGAGTAGGACTTGCTAAAAATGAATTTAGATCAAAAACTACTTAACAACGACATAAAACACCTTTTGACAAACGCCCCTTTCCTAAGAGTAACCATAACATACAACCCAACTATCAACATAACGGGTAGAATCAAGACTTCCCTAGACCATATCAAACCCCAGATTACACGTCATGGAACTCTTACCCATCATTTCCATACATGAATCAAGTAAATAGTATGTTTAACCCAAACGGGCCTATGAGATATTGGGGACCAAACGCTTGAGTTATTTGTGTCTTAGGTATGCTTGAAAGTTGGATTAGAACCTGATGAGTGGATAAAAGATAGTGGATGCTCAAGACACATGACGGGCAACAAAAGCCTCTTCTCATCATACCAAGAATATGACGGAGGTAATGTCACTTTTGGTAGCAATCTCAAAAGCAAAATCATTGGCAAAGGTACGATCGCTCATAACTCCCTAACTATTGAAAATGTTGCTCATGTCGATAGGTTAGGATTTAATTTACTTAGTATTAGCCAACTATGTGATAAAAAGTATAAAGTACTATTTCAAGAAAATGATAGTAAAATACTAAAAGATGGTATCACCATAGCTAAAGGAGTTAGAAAAAATAATATATACATCATGAAAATAGATAAAACATCTAATGACAAACTTTGTCTAACAACATTAGATGATAGCTCAACTCTTTGGCATAGACGCTTAGGTCACGCTAATATGTGACTTATACAAAACCTATCTTCAAAAGAGTTAGTTAGGAATTTACCAAAACTTAAATATGACCAACATTTGCGACGCTTGCAAAATTGGTAAACAAACCCATAGTAGTCATAAGGCTAAAAACATGGTGTCCACATCTAAGTGTCTAGAACTTTTGCATATGGACTTGTTTGGTCCATCCGCTATAAGAAGCTATGGAGGCAACTTATACACTTTGGTCATAGTAGATGATTACTCAAGGTTTACTTGGACGTTGTTTCTGAAAACCAAAAATGAAGCTTTTGATAAATTTGAAATTCTTAGCAAGAAAATTCAAAATCAAATATGTGTTAAAATTGTGTCGATCCGAACGGATCATGGTCATGAATTTGACAATGAAACACAATTTGGAAACTTTTGTGATACAAATGGTATAACACACAACTTCTTGGCTCCTCGAACACCTCAATCAAATGGAGTTGTAGAACGTAAAAATAGAACCATTCAAGAAATGAGTAGAACAATGCTTAATGAACAAAACATTCCTCAAAAGTTTTGGTGCGCGCGTTGACACTTCTACATGTATTTTAAATAGAGTCTTAATACGTCCTTTCTTAAACAAAACACCATATGAGCTATATAAAGGTAAAAAGCCAAATTTAGGATATTTTAGAGTATTTGGATGTAAATGTTTCATTCTTAATACTAAAGATTATCTCACCAAGTTTGACCCAAAATCTTATGAAGGTGTATTTCTTGGTTAGTCACAAACTAGTAAAGCTTACATTGTCTTAAAAAAAGAAACAATGAGAGTCGAGGAATCGTTGAACATAACATTCGACGAAAGTCCACCTCCCTCTAAGACATCACCTTTGGTAGATGACGACTTAGTTGAAAGTCAACTTGTAGAAAGTCAAGAAATAATTGAAAACGACAAGGAAGATGGACCATTAAATAATGAAATTATAAACATCAAAGAATCCAAAAGTCATCCTTTAGAAAAGGTCATAGGACAACTAAATCAAAGAACCTTAAGATCACAAGCCCAAAATCAAAGTAATCATTTTTTTTGTCTACCATTGAACCGAAAAACATAAATGAAGCAATACAAGATGAATCTTGGGTAATTGCTATGCAAGAAGAGTTAAACCAATTCGTTAGAAATGATGTTTGGAAGTTAGTTCCAAAACCTAAAGATCAAACTATAATTGGAACGAAATGGGTTTTGCGAAATAAAATGGATGAAAATGGTGTTGTGTCTAGAAACAAAGCTAGGCTTGTCGCACAAGGTTATAATCAACAAGAGGAGATTGATTATGATGAAACTTATGCACAGGTAGCTAGGCTCGAGTCTATTAAAATCTTACTTGCATATGCATGTGCTTATGACTTTAAATTATTTCAAATGGATGTTAAGAGTGCATTTCTTAATGGGTTTATTAACGAAGAAGTATATGTTGCTCAACCTCCCGGTTTTACCGACTTTGAGAAACCACATCATGTCTTCAAAATCAAGAACGCATTATACGGTCTTAAGCAAGCACCAAAAGCTTGGTACGATAGACTTAAGACTTTTCTTGTTAAAAACAAATACACCATGGGATTAGTAGATAATACTCTTTTTACCAAGAAAAAATAATCACATATTATCATTGTTCAAAAATACGTTGATGACATCATATTGGGATCAACTTGTCAAGAACTATGTGATGATTTCTCTAAAATCATGCACAATGAGTTTGAGATGAGTATGATGGGTGAATTAAACTTCTTTCTAGGACTTCAAATTAAACAACTAGAAGATGGCATATTTTTTAACCAATCTAAATATATGAAAGATATGCTTAAGAAATTTGGTCTTGAAGATTCAAAACCAACTAAGACACCCATGTCTTCGGACACTAAACTCACCAAGGATGAGGAAGGTGAATCGGTAGATAACACTAAATATAGAGGAATGATTGGTAGCCTACTCTATCTCACGGCTAGTAGACCTAACATTATGTTTAGTGTTTGTCTATGTGCTTGCTTTCAAGAAAATCCCAAGGTATCACACTTAGAAGCCATAAAAAGGATATTTAGATACATTAAGGGAATGACATGTTTAGGATTATGGTATCCCAAAGGAACGGGTGTAGAAACTATAGTATATGCCGACTCGGACAATGCCAGTGACTTTGTCGATAGAAAGAGTACAAGTGGTATTTTCACTTTTGTCGGACATTGTCTCACCTCATGGTTTGCAAAGAAGAAAACGGCTTTAGCTATCTCAACTACTGAAGCCGAATACGTCTCAGCCGGAAAAGCATGTCAACAAACTCTTTGGATGAAGCAAGCTCTCGTGGATTACGGAATTCATCTCAACGATATCGTTATATTTTGCGACAACAAAGGAGCTATTGATCTCAGCAAAAATCTCGTCCAACATGCTCGTCGCAAAGCATATTGAAATCCGTCATCACTTTCTTGCGACAATGTTCAAAAAGGAAACATCTCAATTGAGAAAATATCCTCCGAAGACAACATTGCCGACATTCTAACCAAGCCTCTCAAACGAGAACCATTTAATCTTCTTAAACTTGGTTTGGGGTTAATGGAACAAAACATGTAGGTAAAACATAGTCTAAACCTTAGAACAAACAAAACAAAACAAATTTGTTTAAAACTGCTACTGTTCCCACGACACCAAACGACAACAAAGGTGAAACCATATTTTTGGTGCCGTCACGTCCGTGGTGACAACAGGGCAAAAACTACCTACAAAACATCTTCTTCCTCACAACCTACTTTACCAAAAGTTTAACATTAGACCTAACTCATTGTTGACATTTCTCACCCACTAATCACTGAAGATAACATCATTGTAAGTATCCTAACTACATTTCATCTCTTAATTCGGAGTCTAGGATTCTAATTTGTGCACAAAATCATTACATGGGGATTATGTATATTCTTGTACAAAAATGGATTCAATTGGCAAATTGCATAACTAGTCATTGAAATTAGGTACTACATTGTCACATTGCATAAACAAATCATGTCAGGGTTTGTCAGTGTTAATACAAATTGAAACGTAAAATTTTCATCACTTGCATGCTCTTGAATACTAATGGTAATGCATAACTAATATGTATTCCCGGGTATATTCAAATGAAGCCACATTGAATTAGGAGCGTTTGGGTTATCTCATGCCTTTTGCCAAACACCCCCACTAAAAACCATTTTATGCATAAAATGAGTCGAGATAACCACAACTCCAAATCGTTTTAATATAGGCACACATTAGAACCAAAATGTTAAGTTTGTTCTTATTTTTAACATGCAAATTCTTAATCATAGGAATAACCATGGTAACCGCAAGATTCTATAATCACAAGGATACTCTCAACTACATTCCCAAACATCACAAAACCAAGGGCCTCTCCAAGGAACAAGTCGAAATCTTTAAGAGTATAGAACAAAGGTACTTCCATGAGGGTAGAACCATTCACTCCTCCTTTGTGGACGGAACCAATCTCCGTCAAGAACTAGCCGCCATTCACTTCAATTGTCTCCTTGACATCGATGAACCCATTTGTCCTAGGTTTGTGTTAGAGTTCTATGCTAGTGTCACCGGTTTCATTGATGAGAATGATGAATTTAGCCTTAGGTTTAGGATCAATCAAAACGACTACACCATCTCCTTAACCCAATTTGCTCAAGTGCTAGTAATTCCCAACTGAGGGACATGTGTCTACTCAGATAAGTGGTCACTCACTATCCTTGATGCAATCAATGACCTCTCTCTTCCCTACCAAACTCCTTTAGCGGATAAGGATGTCATCCGTGAGCACCTTTTAATGCAAGGGCATCCAACCCGTGTCACCTGAAAGGGAAAGGAGGTGAACCAAGATCCATATGGAATGGAGCTCAATGAACTTAAGCCTGAATTTAAGAAATGGGAGGAACTACTTAGAGCCAACGTCATTAGCACCATAGGAAATAGGGACCATATCAATGCTTGCCTTTGTCACATGCTCTACAACTTGTCCACCCGTCAACCATTCAATTTAGCCTACTACATTTCTAGGAGAATGATTGACATTCCAACTCAAGGATCGGTTGCTCTTCCTTACGGGATGCTTCTCACCCGTCTCTATAGAGCCTTTGCACCCATTCCACCAAGCCCAAAAGGGTTGAAGCTTGACTATGAGCTCATCCCTCACATTTTTGTGCCCTTGAGTGACGAGCGAGTGGCTAAGACTAAAGGCAAAAGGGCAAAACCTCCAACTCCATCATCATCATCATTATCAAATAGCTCCGAGGATGGTCTTCCAAATTCTCGCCTTCCACCTCAAGAGTACTATGCGTCTCTCCCCGAGATTGAGAATGAATCTGCGGAGTTCAAACAAACCAAGGGGATGTTCAAGTGCCTTGGTAGGATGATGAACAAGATTTACAAGAAGTTGGATAAGTGAGGTTCATTTGAAGGAGTGTTTGGAACAAGACAATAACTTTGATGTATGATACAATTTAGTTGCTTTTAAATTTGTAGGATGATAATATGACTTAAAACAATGATGTATGCTAACAATTTCATGCAGGGGGATAGCAAAAGTGTGTTATCAAATTTTACCCATTTTCACTTTTATGTGAAAATCGTTATCCCTTGGTCAAAATCTATGCTCCACTATATTTGTATATGTGTTATTGACTTTTCCTAACTAGAAATGATTAATGTATCATGTTTTAAGCAAACTTTCAGGTTTCGGAAAACTCCTCGACACCTAAAAACTGTTCTGTGAACTTTTCTGGTGTCTACGGATCAGACGAAACCAAAAATTTGGTACCTTATGTTATGCAAATTGGTACCACCCGTACCTGTATAGGCGGACCAGGTGGCACCCTTTTAAGGGTTCCGCCTGTGTAGTTTTTTGGTGCCGTGGATCCTACAGGTAATTTTCTGAATTTCGCTTATTTTGACATTCCAAATTACCATACTATGCTTCTAGGTTAACCTTAACTAGTTATTACCCATTTTAGAACTAGTATAACACACTTAGGCAAATAGGATATCCATTTCCCACCAAAATTCAAAAATTTCAAAAATCCACCCAATGAGCCCTTTTGCATAAGGAAGGAACCAAAAATTTGTTTCCTTGCAATCCGTGGTAATCTGATTGTTAGGATCTCATAATCATTAGAACACATTTATTGCAAATCTTTGTCTCTTCACTCCATCCTTCTTGTATGGATTGACTTGGGTGATATGACTAGCATTAAACCCACTTCAAAATCAAATCAAACACATTTATCCATAATTTTCCATTCCTATAAATTAAGAGCTTTTACCATGATCATCTTCACACCTTCTCAATTCTCATCATCTACTAGCAAAAGCTTAAGTCAAAATGACTAAATCTTTACCATCAACCAAGCCTTGCAAAAGAACCGCTAGAATGAGCGTAAGACCTTGTTGCTTTGTCAACATAAGCTCTTCTTTCGAGTCTTCTCCATTAACCATCTCATCACCCATACGAGATGAGACCACTCTCACTTTGGCCACTAATACACCTATCACTATCATTACTCCACCACCAACAAAGACTCCTAGCTCACCACCACCGGCTCCCATCCAAACATCAAAATCACCATCACCTCCAAAATCTCCAACACTCATCCCATTAGAGTTATTCTCTACACCACCTACATCTCCAAATCCATTTTTGGAAGACTTGGAGGACTTTCCTCCTAGGCCCAATCATCCACCACCGCTACCATCTTTTGGTACTATTGAGCGAATTGCTCATGAGTTTCCACGACCATCTTTTGACCCAAACGCCCGTTAGGCCAAGAACCCTTCTTTTCCATCCCATCCACAAGGAAATCCATGGTCCTTTGTATGGGGATCAACCACTTCCTACATCAATGTCTCCTCATATAAAGGACATTGAGGAATCCATGTAGGAAGATCACCCAAAAGAAGATTCAAGCCGAACTCTATCATCTCCACCAATTTTCAAATATGGTGGATTCTCATCTTAGTGATGCTATGAAAATGAAAAGTGCTTTGCTAGCCTCCATAATCACTACTCCAAAAACCAACACCTCCACCATTCCACCACTACAAAACCATGAACCATACTACCCCCTAGACATGGTTGCTCCAATTGTGAGCGTACCACCCAAATAACCGAAAAGACCAGGGTGATGGTCCATGAGCTTCAAGACGAAATGAGGTTCATCCTCAATCACATCCTAGAGCGCATCAATGCTCTTGCTCATCCACCACCCCAACAGGAGGGTCTTAGCTTATTCTCTTTAAGCATTTTTATTTTTATAGGATTTTTCTTGTATTTTTTATTTTATAGGATAATTTTTTTATTTTCTAGGATTTTATTATTGTACTAACACTTCATTGTGTTCCCTTTTCATGATTCTTAAATCATGAAATTTTTTAACAAATGAATGGTGTTTCTTATATGGTTGTGGATTGTTACATGGTGTTTGGAAATGCTTGTGATGATGCTTATTACTAACAATTTTTTTTTGTAGCTTTTTCATAATCCATGTATCTTTCTCTTGGCACCCAATTTAGAGGGAGCATTGGTCAAGCGGGAGATAATGGCTCGGGCTCATTACACATTCCGCCTCGCATCTTATTTTTGTTGGGACAAAAGGGGAATATAGAACTTTATTATTTGACTTTTTGAAAAACTCAACTGCATACTTTGACTTTCTGAAAAGTCAAACATCATACTTCAACTAGTGAAGACTTTGACTTTCTAAAACGTCAATTGCATACCATGACTTTCTGAAAAAGTCAACATCATGTGTACATTGGACATACTTGCATTATCATCTTTATCTTTCAAGTTCTAAAAATAATATTTTTATAAATCTTCTACAATCTTTACATCTTTTATAAAAATAAAACTTATGTTTTGTCCTCAACAAAAAGGGGGAGATTGTTAATACAAATATTGTCATTAAACGTTATTTATATTTTTGATATTTACCTAAACTTTGTTAACGACAAAATTAAATTTAATTTTTATAAAGCTTAAAGCTTGTCAAGTTTAATAGATATTAAAACAAGCTTTTTCAAATAATATCTTCATCACTCAAGCATTTACATTGTGATTAATCATATCTTGATATGACTCTAAACCATAATGTATGATAGTAGTTTTAGTTCAAGAATATTTTGGTTTCTTAAAACAAAACATTACATATATATTTACATTTTAACATATTTTTAAAAATAGAAAAACAAACACATGACATCATGTGGTGCATCATTGAAATCCTTAGAAGATTTCACTAGATACTTTGTGTAGATTTAGACTCTACATGTCTTATACAATCTTGGATAGATATGGTTGACTTCGGTAAGAATTTGTGATATTGTTTCAGGATCTCGGCACCAAAAATATACAGGGGAACCCTTTGAGGGTTCCGTGGTCCGTGTTGCTTGCTGAACATTTTGGCTATAAATAGCAAAGCCAAACCAAGTTTTTTTTCATCCCTTTCTATCATATTCTCATACATTCCTTCTCTCTAACATTTCTAACTCAGTTTCATATCATATTAGTAATCTCTTTTGTAGCAAAGAAGATCAAGATACATTCAAGCTTCAGGAAGAAGTTGGTAGTCTTGTTTGTTTGTTGTTGTATGATCTTGTGTTGATTCATACATCATTGTTGTACCAAACCATCATAATCTTGTGAGTGTGAGTGGCTAGTATTTTAGTCCTTAAACTACATTGTGTGTGGGAGTGGTTGTACCCTTGAAAAGAACTCGACATCTAGCTTAGTGTCGGAAATAGTGTGTAAGCGAAGTGTAAAGGTTTCTCCGCCGATGAAAAGAGCTTGTTGACTAGTGAAGTTAAACTCTCGAGTGTGAGACTCGGGGAGTGGAGTAGGGCAAGGAAAAATAGTCCTTGTAGACGGAACCACTATAAACAACTTGTTGTGGTTTGATTGTTTCTTTCCTTATATACTCTTTATATATTGTTGATTACTATTCACTAACATATCTAAGATCAATATCAATTGATCTTTCAATAAGTTTCAAAACAAAGTTTTTAATCGGTAAACTATTCAACCCCCCCTTCTAGTTTTCCACAGTTTAGTTACTCTTTTCCCTCCAAAATATCTCTATCTTTTGTCTATCATTTGCATACTACTCTGCACACATACTTTCACCGACATTCAAAACATTTGTCCTACACAAAATGGTGAACACAAACTCCTATCTTGAACATAGATGGTCAAGACTGCAAAAGGGACTTGGCGATCCTAATAATTGGCATCAAAGCAAACCTGGAAGGCCCATGAGGAGGAGACTGCAAGATCACTTAATTCAGAGACAAATGAGAAGTGAGAGGTAAATCAAGGCTTGGAAATTATATAAGACAAATTTCTAAGAAGTGCAAATAAATGCTCAAGAAGAAGATAGAAGAGATTCAACCATACAACTCTAAACTTCCATAGTCCCATAATGCCTCTAACAAGCACAAGAGATACAAGTGCTATGAGTGCAAGATAAGGGGACATATTGCAAACAATTGTCCAAACAAAGGAAGACTTGAAACTTCAAACTCGAAAAGACCTCTAGAGACGGACACTCTCGAGAATATGTACCCGAAGTGTGCATCTACCACAATTTTTCGGTTGATGGCATTGATGAAGGTACATAAGCAAACACCTTGAAAGGCATGTTTTCTCAAACAGAAATCTATTTGGAAAACTTAAGGAGAAGTTTAGTGTGGAGAAGTTACAAGATATGAACAAACTGCTGTTCATACATGGAGTAGGAGAGACCAATCTCAAAATTGGGAAAGAGATTATCAGCATACCTGGTGTATAATATACACCAGATGTAACCTTGAACATCCTATCAGCAAACCAACTTGAAACCCAAGGATTGGATCTGATATTCAAAAGGAACAAGTGCAGGCCAGTGCATATGTTTAAGGAATCTGCATTGCAGTTTTGTTGAAAATTAGATGAACAAAAGACAGAACAAGTACATGGAGGATTACTTTAAATTAGTTGAAGAAAGTACTCACTATGATGAAGGAAAAGTAGAAGTAAAGGATGTATTGACACTAAAGTGTCACAGATGTGGAGAGATTGGACACCATGCTTATTCATGTCCAACAAAACCAACATCAGTTGGAAACACACCAAGGATTGAAGACCATGTCTATGTCAAAGGTGTTCTCTATCCAACTCAAGTTACTACATTTAATGAATATGTTGCATTTCTTGACCTTTAAAAAAATGATCAAGTAATCTGTCAAGAATGGGACATGTTTAGAGATAAGTTTAATAAGGCTTTCAAGTGGTTTTATAATGAATATTTAAAAAGGGAGATGCCTGGTCCTATACCCCCTAGAATAAATTGCATTGAGATTCACTTAATGGATCTTTACAAATTGGTAGAAAGCTCAGGAGGATATCTAAGCATCTACTTTGCAAACGGTTTTGATTATGTTGCAGAAATATTTGGACTATCACATGAATATGGTGATGATTTTAGAAGGTGTTACAATGAATACCTAGAGGTATTTAAGTGCTATTATAGCAAAACAAGGGTGCCAAAGGAGGAACTAGGAACAGTTCCAAAGAAGGCCACATCATCTGTGGTTAAAGGCAAAAAGATTACATGCCTTGGAAGTCACTGTGGTGATCATATGGATCAATTAACAGCACCAAATGGAGAAGACATGAAGATTGTAAATCAAATTGGAAGATTTAGAAGAAAAGGAAGATAGCAACAACTACCAAATACAGACCCAATGCCATTCAGATAAGGGAAACACAACCATTGAAAGAATGAAAGAAGAAAGGGACACATGCAGTAGCTCTAGTGATGATTTCATCATCATTAGCTGACCATTGTGAAAGCAAGAAAAGAAAGGAAGACAGATCAGAGGTCATTGATCTTATAGGGAGATTGTTGGAAGACTAAGATCAATCAACCTCAGTTTTACTTTGTTCAATTTTAGTTACATATTTGTAATTATTATTAAGTAGTATTGCAGCCATGAACATGTATATATTAAGGCTGCAAGTTTCATTTGGTCTTGGACAACAGACCTTAGACAAAGACTAGATAAGTCAGATATGACACTTATGTTAGTTAAGAACAGTTACAAGACAGTTATTGATAAAGGGACATGTGTGCTAGTTCTATTGAACCATCACATCCCTTGCTATCATACCTGTTCATATAGTATATATAGGATCTTATAAAGACAGTTAATCACATCAATATTACAGTTATTTTAGTTACTCTTTTCCCTCCAAAATATCTCTATCTTTTGTCTATCATTTGCATACTACTCTGCACACACACATACTTTCATAGACACTCAAAACATTTGTCCTACACAAAATGGTGAACACAAACTCCTATCTTGAACATAAATGGTCAAGACTGCAAAAGGGACTTGGCCATCCTAATAATCTTTGGACGCGAGCTTCAGGACAGCCGCACCCTTGCCTACTACTTTGTTCAGCATGGGTCGATCCTCTCCATTCTTAACGATGAAATATAGATTGGAGGACTTTTCCTGAAAATATGTGTGATGAATGCTTCCACCGGAAAACTCTTCCAACTTCAAGTGAATAACTTATGCACCATCAACGATATGAAAGCCATGATTCATTACCATGAAGGTATTCCCCCACACCTGGAGACACTGTTTTTGCCCCAAAAGCGGCTCGGGGATGGCTCTAGTACTCTCGTAGACAACTACATCCATCATGGACCTTCATCCATCTTGTTCAGGTTAGATGTCTCTCTTAACGTTTGCAGGTTCTTCAAAACCTCTTGTCGTTTCCGTTGTTGTTTCTTTTAGAATTTTTTTAAACCAAAATTCCTTGCAAGTTTTTTTTTTTATCTAATTTAAGAATGCCATGGAGTTAGCTTAGAAGGCAACAACATTCGAGGACCAGAATGAAGCTATCAAAAGAGGCTCATGCTTGTCGGAGGCGAAGGGCGAGGATGTATTTATTATACGCTACTTTCTTGTCTATCATCATCCGAATCAAGTTTTTTAACGAATATCAGTATAGTAACTTATGAAATCTTGTAGACCTGTTTCTTGCCCTTAAAGCGGCTCGAGGATGGCCCTACTCTTGTAGCCAACTACATCCATCATGAATCCTTCATCCATCTTGTTCAAACTTCTTACGGTTAGATGTCTCTCTTAACATTGGCATGTTCTTCAAAACCGAATTAATTTCTTTTGGTTCTTTGTTGTTGTTCGTCTAGCATTTTTTTAAACCAAAATTCCGTCAAATTATCGTTCTGCAACTTTGTTATCTAATTTAACAATGCCCATACAGTTAACTTAGAAGGCATATGCCATGCAATTAACTTTGAATACTATTCCACAAAAAGGTGTAGATTGGAGGGAACACCCTGACCCCGGGTGCCTTTTGACACCATCCATAGTCCATCCCACAAGGAATAGCTCCGGCAACTCTCCTGGCCTAGTGGGGAACCAACTGGAGTGAGCACGAGCCAATACTCGGACCTCTGAGCTCTTATTCAACAAAGTCTCTCCAGTGTACCTATATGAAGCAAATGCCATGGATGAGACTTGAACATGAGTCTATTGTGTAAGATATACACCGAATATGAATATTGTGTTGTTATTCATGCAATATGACTACAATTGAGAACATATATAAAGGGATATGGTTGGGCTATATTAAGAAATCCAACTCATCCACCTAATCAACATATCAATCATAATAAATGATTTGCCAATCATAATAAATGTATATCATTCACATCTAACACTCCCTTGAGTTAAGCGGAGGACACTGGACAATGAGACTAGAGTGAAACTCTTCAAATAAAGGTGGTGGTAGTCCTTATTAAAGATATTTTCATATAGACTAATAAAAAAAACAAAACATAACATAATAAAAGCATAACTTTAGTCGACTCGTAACAAAACCGTACCAACAATCGATTTTAGTCGACTAGTACCAAACGGCTAAGTTGACTAGTAATCTTATTGTACCAGGTCAACATTAGGGGCTCGTACCAGCGGTCAACTTTAGTCGATCGTAACAAAGCGTCTGAACGGTCGACTAACAAACAAACATTATAACCTTTTTTTTTTTTTTTTTTTAACACAACAGAAATATGAGACAACGAAAGTTGGTTCTAAAACTTCAACCCCCAAAGAACCGAACAAGGGATGTTTTACTTAGAAAAACATAAAGATCCACTATTTTATTTAAGGGAGCCCTCCGACGACGAGTAGCTGGTGGCCGGAGGCGGCGGCGGAAGAGTTGTAGTTTAGAGTTTTAGGATCGGTAATGGATGGACTCGTGACACCAAGTAAAATATACACCGAATATGAATATTGTGTTGTTATTCATGCAATATGACTACAATTGAGAACATGTATAAAGGAATATGGTTGGGCTATATTAAGCAATCCAACTCATCTACCTAATCAACATATCAATCATAATAAATGATTTGCCAATCATAATAAATGTATATCAATCAAATCTAACATATTGACTCAAACACAAGTGCTCCAACCATTGGACTAATGCTCCATTGGTTAACTTTGAATACTATTGTTTTGAATGAATCGCATGATACCATATATGTAACTGTGTAATAGTATTAAGAGGTCGGGTTGATCTGATTAATGAATTGTTTAGGTCTGACATTGTTTATATTTTGTTATGATGTATTCAAAGCTTAATTAAATCTCCAAGTATGCGATTGATTCATTTTTTTGCAACAAATGTTGATATATCGATTTCAAACCCTAGAAATTTCGTTTCCTTTATAAGCTTTAAATTGTTAGTTTTGGAAGTTGACGTTGTGAGGTGGAAGTAGGCATATGTTTTCGAAACCATTGAAATTTCTAGGTATTGATTTCATCAAATTAATGTATTTGGGTTCGCACTGTATTCAATTTTCCATTCTATGAAAATTGTTGTTTATGTCTATATCATTCAATATCCAAATGATTTGGTTATTGCTTGTTAGTATTTTAGTTTCTTTGTTTTGGTCGTCCGTCTCCGTGGTGGTAAGTAAGTCCAATTTCAACTTCATCATCATCGTTTTTAGGTGGTAAATGAAGCTCTTTGTCATGGTTATGATTGTTAGTCTGTAAAATTTCATCCGATACTCTTTTTAAGTTTTTGTTGACAGTGGTGCTACTTTGGTTTAAAATTATAATATTAATTAGCTGGTTTGATGTAATGTCGGTGTTCATATTAGGTTTGCTTGCATATGCTCGGCTAGAGAATTCCACTGTTTCATAGCCATTTTCAGTTGATAGCTCAACTTGCTTAATCACTAATCCAAACACTTGTCTTAATAGCCTGCACATAGCCTATTTAGTTTGTTAATCTGCACAGAGCCCCCCCTTTAGTTTGTTAATGATCTGATCTCTGGTCAATATTAGCCATCATGGTGTCCGTTTAGCAAGTAACTGGAGTTAATTTAAAATTGGTGTCACAAGTTGGGGTTGTTTTGAGGTACCTGTCGAGAGAAATGAAGCCCGTGAAATTAGCTTTAACTCGTGTAAACCTAGGATTGAATGAAGCGTTCTTTGTTGGTGCGAATCGGGGTTCTGATGGTTCTACATCTTTAAGATATGATGGTTGCGACTTATTACGAATTAGGGATGGTGGTTGCGACTTATTACCAACTTGGTGACTTGTGATTTTTTTTCTTCTGATTGTGTTATACGGTTTACACATTCTTATGGTTTATTATCTAACTGTGTTTAAGCCCGCCTTTCTGAAACAGGAAAATGAAATTGAGTAGTATATTGGTTTAATCAAACAAGTAAAGTTAGGGGAATAGCTCATAATTTTCTTACAAGGGTTTAGTGGATACATCACGATGAAAATGGATTTCAGCCTTAAATAAGGTCAGTGTGATATCAGTAAATATCTTCTTAAGCAATAGCTTAAGATGAAGAAAATGTACGTACATATGTAATCTTTTTCACATGTTTTAGAGATGTATATATCATATATTTGAAGCATTCTACTGCACGTACACTTTCTTCTTAAGCTGTTGCATGAGATGAAACTTTCTTGATATCACCGCAGTAGCAAGTCTTGATTACACTTATATTACAAGGATCTTTGGGTGAATTTTATGATGAAAATGATCTAAGTTTCTTTATGCATTTCACTTTGACCACCTTTTTTTTGGAGTCTCCTTAAAGTATCATCCGTAATATGAAGGTACGTACTAGAGCAAAAATTACTTCCGACATTGATCTCCATGTTGGGTTAAACTTTGTAAACCTTACTAGAAATTTGGCCAAATATAGGATGCATCTACATCGGGTATGTTTGGCGCAATAGGCTAGGGCTGGGGCTTGGGCTGTAGCTGGGGCTAGGGCTTTTATTATAAGCCGAAATTAAAATTTGTATTTTTGTAGACTTTTTTGGCAAATGGGCATAGAAGACTTGGTCATGTTAACTTCAAAACCATTAATAAGATTGTAAAAGATGGTTTGGTAAGAGGCTTACCTCAGAAAAGATTTGAAAATGATCAAACCTGTGTGGCTTGTCTTAAGACAAACAACACGAGCTTCTTCAGGAGTCAAAGTTGGTTAACTCTATTGCTCATCCTCTTCAAATGTTCCATATGGACTTGTTTGGTCCTACATCGTGGCAGACTTAAATCTTAAGAGTATTGTCTTGTTGTGTGATTTTTAGCAGTTTACATGGGTTTTCTTTCTAAGGACTAAGGATGAAACAACAGGCATCCTTAAGATCTTCATCACAGAAGTTGAAAACCAATATGACATGAAAGTTAAAATCATCAGGTGTGACAATGGGACAAAATTTAAGAATAGAGTTATGGATGATTTTTGCAGAGATAAAGGTATTAAAAGAGAATTCAGTGTTGCTAGAACTCCTCAACAAAATGGTGTTGCTGAGAGGAGAAACAGGGCACTTATAGAGGCTGCTAGAACCATATTGGCAGATTCAAAATTGCCAATCACTTTTTAAGGGCAGATTAACACTACATGTTATGTGTAAAACAGGGTTTTAGTAGTGAAAGCAAAGAACAAGACACCTTATGAGTTATTTAGAGGTAGACCTCCTATCCTAGACTTCATGAGACCATTTGGATGTCATGTATAAATTCTCAATACCATAGATTATCTGGGAAAATTTGAAGAAAAATCTGATGAAAGGTATTTTGTTGGGTATTCCATGGTTAGTAAAGCTTCCAAGTATTCAACTTAAGAACCCAAAAGATTGAAGAGAATGCATGTTGAGTTCTGGTAAACAAAGTGAATGTTAAAGGAACTGGTCCAGAAAGGTTGTTTGATCTTGATACTCTAACCCATACTATGAATTATGTACCTATCTCTAAAGGTACATCTACTTATGATTTGCGAGGATCGAGAAGAGTTTCTTGATGATGATGAACCAAGCAAGGATCAAGCAGATGATCAAGATGAATTCAGTTTGCCACTTTGGGACTTTGCAGATAATGATGATATTCCAAAGACTGGAGATGCTCAACCTTCTAATGATTAGGAAAGAAGATAGTAGCGTGAACGAAAATTACAGCGGTGGAAATTCATATTCCAATGCTAGGCAGTTTCCACTGCAACACCGAAGTGGAAATTACAACTCCATTCTGAGGAAGCTCAAGCCAATGATGTTGAAATCTCAAATATGCCAAGTGAGATTGCGGTTCCTCGAGACTCCCACACTTCATTCATAAATCACATCCTCTTGAAAATGTGATTGGGGATGTCCATTCGCCAGTGAAGACTAGGAGACAATCAAAATTGCCTGATATTCATGGGTTTATTAGTGAAATCTATGAATCTAAGAATCATGAAAGCAAGAATGAATGTCTGTTCATGTGTTTTCTGTCACAAATGGAGCCAAATAATGTATACAAGGCACTTGAAGATGAAAGTTGGGTGGAAGCAATGCAAGAAGAGTTGCTCCAGTTCAAGCTTCAAAAGGTTTGGGTCCTTTGTGATTTTCCTTCTGGCAAGAAGGTAATAGGTACTAAATGGGTGTTCAAAAACAAGAAGGATGAAAGAGGAATTGTTATCAGGAACAAAGCTAGGCTTGTGGCTCAAGGATACACTTTCAGGAGGAGGTATTGACTATGAAAAGTTTTTGCCACGGTTATGCAATTGAAGCAATCAGGGCTTCTTAGCCTATGCATCCTTTATGGGCTTTAAAGTCTATCAAATGGATGTAAAGAGTGCTTTCCTATATGGGCAGATTGATGAGGAGGTATATGTTTCACAACCTCCAGGGCTTTGAAGACCACGACTATCTAAATAAAGTGTACAGGGTAGTTAAAGCTTTGTATGGCTTGCATCAGGCACCAAGAAAATGGTATGAAACCTCAACTACTTATCTTCTTGATAATGGGTTTCATAGAGGCATAGTAGATCAGACTTTGTTCATCAAGAAAGACAAGAATGATATCTTGTTAGTTTAAGTATATGTTGATGATATCATTTTGGATCTACAAAACGAGAGATGTGCAAAGAATTTGAGAAGCTAATGAAGGACGAATTCAAGATGAGTTCTATGGGTGAACTCACATTCTTTTTGGGACTTCAAGTACAACAAAGGCCAGGTGGTATTTTCATCAATCAAGATAAATATGTGGCTGAGATACTAAGGAAGTTCAAGTTCTCAGATGCAAAGTCATCCAGCACCCTATGAGACAAGACTACACATAAACTTTTGAAGGAAAATAGTGGTGGCAGTTGATGTGCACATATATGCAGTCTATGATTGGTTCCTTGATGTATCTTACATCATCTAGACCAGATATTATGTTTGCAGTATATGCTTGTGCATGGTTTTGAGTCACTCGGGTTCTCTCACTTGGCTGAAGAAGATTTTGAATATCTTAAAACATTTCCCCATCGGGATTATGGTACCCTAAGTCACCTCTAGAACTGGTTACTTACTCGAGATAGTTTATCTTGGAGCTAGTTTGGATAGAAAATCTACTACAGGTGGATGCCAATTTCTTGGCAATAGATTAGTGTCATGGCGATACAAGAAAACAAACTATGGTGGCAAATTCATCAACCGAGGCAGTAGTATGGCTGCTGCAAGTTGTTATGCTCAAGTTCTATGGCTTCAGAATCAACTTTTGGACTATGGGTACAATTTCATGAATACCATCTGATAACGCTACACGCGTCGTTCGGGGTCAAAGGAACTTCCTTTTCGTCGAGCAAGTTTTTCAACACCCTAGGCAGTGAACCTAATCGTTGTAGTGTTGTATTAGGGTAAGCCACGGGAATTGATATCGTTCTCTAGGAGAATAGGAATGCTAGTGAGAAGTTGCTACGCTAAGGTTGGGGTTGAGGAAGATTATTTTTTTATCTTTTTTGGAAATGGAAAGGTACGAATCTCGGGGTTTGGATTTGGGGGTTGGTATTTCTACCGATTACTCTACTTATCTAATTATCTAATCTAGTGGTGTATGTAGTCTATGTCTAATTATTGTGTGCTCGTATGATGATTTAAAGATGTGTTTACTTAGGTTTTATTACTCTTTAATTATCTCCTATTGATGGTTGAATTTTCACGTCCTTATTCTTAATCGCGTTGTATGTCTAAGGTCGTAGGGTATGCGTTTATCCCTAACTCTTTGAAACTACCAAAGGTTATCGCCTACAAAATCTCTAGGATTTATAAACTTAACTTTAAGGTACTCTTCGGATGGTTTAGCCTACAATGACTCTAGGTACTATAAGCTAAGGTTCAACAAAGATTAATCAAGCATTAACTACACAACGGATGACCTATCGCAATACTAGGTCATTAACAATTAAGATAAGAGACAACCAATCAATATTCAATAATTAAGTTTCATATTCCTAAGCAAACACACAAGTAAATTAGCCGGACATGGGAAACATGCAAGCATACACACAAATAATTGAAGACATAATTAAATTAATGAAGTAAAACACTTATCTTGATGTAAGATAGGGTATGGAACCTATAATCTTGTACAAGACAGCCTTGGTACGGTTTAGGTTTTTACTCCAAAAGACTACACACTGAAAACTAAAAATTCGGATTCTATATATAAGATTACAAATGCGGCGGTCACTTTTGATTTGTACGCCGTCGGTTGCGCGTCATTAGGGTTTTAGTTTTGGCCACGTTAGTCTTGCGGCGGCGTCACCTTATACTTGTGGCGCCGTCCTTCCGGTCTGACGTCGTAGGATCAAATCTAGGCCGTCGATTTGCGGCGCCCTACTCTTTTAAACCTGAAGCCGTCACTTGTAAATGAGCAATTTGGCTACTGAGCCATCACAAAAGTTGTCGATGGCGTCACCATTTTGTGCTGACGCGTCCTTCATTCAGCAGCAGAGTGTCTCGATTCTTGACTTTGGCCATTTTCTTCGTATATTAGCGCCTTTTAGTCGAATAAGTGTCATTCCAGCATTTTGCCTTCAAGATACCAAAAAGTGAAAACAAACGATATTAAGTAATAACGGATACAAAAGTGATCAAATAAGGGCTTAACGACCCTCAAAAGGTACAATTTAAAACCTTATCAAATATCCCTACACTTGGTATTTTCTTGTCCTCAAGAAATGTGCTTTAACCAATTAATTTATAAGTTAGGTCATGAAGCATTGGTTTAGAACAATCCACAACACATATAAGCCCCGCAAAAGTCATAACAAGCACGGAAATTACATACTAGCACCTCACAAGAAGTGTTTGGATACTCACATCTCTCGGGTGTATATGAAATATAACAAGTTGGAAATGGAAGATAAACACTCATTAACCGGTCCTAGTACATAGATTACCATAGGCTTGAGACTAGATCAAACCTCTATCGCTTTGGCGTAAGCACCTAGGAAAGACTATCCAAGAGGTCTTTTAAAGGGTTGTAATGATATGCTTACGGTAGGGAAACAAAGGGTTTGGTGGGATAGGTTATTTACTGGTGGCAAGTCAAAAATCTTTATGTTACAAGCATGTGAAGAATGGCGCTGCTAAGCCAAGACTCGACACTCTAGACTCTAGATAACTGAAACAAACAAACAAAATTTAAAGATAAATGTAGGATGGTAGCCGTTTTTTTTTACACTATTTTTTTTTTCTTTTTTACTATTTTTTGTCGATAATTTTTTTTCCATACACTTTTACTCTACCATCCTCTACAATCACATCAAAATGATAGGGATTTATAGGCACATCCCTACACTTGAGTTTTTATTATTCTAACACTAATATGACCCAAATTGAAAAGATCAAAACACTTGGAGTACATTATTACGTAAATAAAGGGAATTTGAATTTAACGTTCCCTTCTCGTCATTTCATAAACTTTAACTTTTCCCATGAGTCCCAATCGTCCCAAAACTGTGTACAAAGGATATGACTCGACTTAGCAACTTATGCAAGCAACTAGATAATTGAACTAGGGGTTTAGTGTGATGACAATAATGCACTAAAAGTGAGTGCATACAAGGTAGGCTAAGGCGATTTGGGTGTACATTTGGGGTGGGGTGTAAACAATGCTCTTCATTGATATTTCGGAAAACGAGAAACATCACGAAGAACCGCCAAAAGGATAGGCTCAGAGGGGTTAACTAGGGGTATCGTGTACTAAAGACGAGTACAACGCAAAGGTGTGGGGAATTACTCAACCGATGTGGAAGAAATAATTATATTACGGGTATCAAATAACTTCCTATCCATGAGACGCTTTATTAAGACTAATGGCCCACTCCTATGTGTCATGAAAAATTTTAAATTTGGTGCCAAAATTACCTAACCGACATTTTCTCATGGTTTATTACACAAATGCAATTGGACAAAGCAAATAGTCAAGGATAAGCATAGTTTCAAAGTTCCCGTTTTATTTTCCCCTACATATAAATGAACATTGTCCCCAATGTTCCCCGAAAGTATCAAAGTTATGATATTGGAAGGTAATTAAAATGAAAAAACTAATACTCCCCAGATTAGCTCGGTAGGATCCGTGTGTGAAGTAGTGGTTAAATCTTTCTTCAAGAAGAATGTTTGCGTGAAAAGCTCCTTCTCATCTTATGTATCTTCTTCTTGGTAAATTAAACATGCACACTTGAAGAAAACAAACGAAACCTTCGCGTAAAATAGGCGGTAATAATATATATAGGACTCTACTAAACTAGGATATAATGCTTGTGGAATGGATGTTTAGAATTTCGGAAAATAAGACACGAATTTCAAAAATTTATAAGTAGCTCGAGAAAACGAGAAAAAGTAATCTTGTTTTGCTCCTTCTTGCGGCGCCGTCAGGTTGCGATCTGACTATGTTAGGTTATCCGACAAAAAGCTGTGCGATTTTCTGGAAATTTTACATCTTTAGAATCTGGAAAAATTTCCTACAAAACATCCATTATGACTCGATACAAGCATTTTCGAAACAAACACACATGTATATCTTTTAATTAATTGAAATTCTCATGTTTACGTTTTTTGCGTGTGTAATCCTCCCTACACTTATCCCTTATGTAAAATACCTTTATATATGGCGAGGTTAAAGACACAATAAAGCATTTTTACAAATTTAAACATGAGAATAAACAATCAATAAAAGATACACGACACAAACAAGCAAACAATTAAGCATGGGTTGCCTCCCACGAAGTTCTTTTCTTTATTTATGAGTCTTGTAGCTAGACTCGAAGTGGTGTGCCCTCATTGATCTCTAGATTCACCGTCACCTTCTCCTCATGGCGGTCTCAGTGGGTGATTCCATGTTGTAAAAGTGTCCTATGATACACCTTTCTAAGGTTAGTCCTCTCCCATTCAGTTCTATATTTCGGTCCTAAGTTCAAGCAATCCATAGAAACCGAAAATCTTGGCATAACATAATCACTCCTTTCTCCTTATCATTCTCATTCCTATAGTAGACCGATAGTTTAAGTTCCTTTTCATCATTGGAGAGTGATGAAAATTTCTCAATCTTAAACGACATTTTGGTACATTCATCTAGGTCTCATCCTTGAATCGAACTATTCTAACGAGGATCATAAGTTGTCGGTGCTTTTATGAAAGGTTTCCCTAGAATAACGTGGGACAAGCTAGGATCTATGGCCATACTAATATATTCCACTATTATGAAATCCTTAGGAAACGTGAAACTACCTACATAGGCAGGGCAATCCTTAACTCTACCAAGAAAATTGCAACTAACCCTAGGATTATCGGGATCTTGCCTAGTTGGAATAGGCTTCTTCATTACCCAATTATAGTAGGTGCTAGTCATTATGTTTATTGGGGACTTGCGGTCAATGTAGGCCTTTGCTACGAAAAGGTGTCCTATGCAACATGGTATGTTAAGATTCCAAGGGTTCCCAAACTTGATCCTAGGGCTTCTCTAACATACATGTGTAGGTCACGCACTAAGTGAGGGTGGCAAGATAGTTCTTCTTCCGTAGGAAACTTATTGAAATAATCATTGTCTACTTCATATACTTCCTTGGTTGTTCCATTCCTAGGTGTTTCACTAACCTCAAGTATCGTTTCATGGTTCGCTTCGTCATTTGTTCTATTAGGTTTTGCTAAGGTGATGGTATTGACGAATTGAACGTGCTTAGCTAGCTTACTTGGGTCCTTAATCTCTACTTAGGAGGTTCGGGAGTTGAGATAGCATTAACCTTCCTATCACTATGGTCATGGCGGCTGAGGGTTATCTATCTTCCTATCCATCTCGGCTTGTTGTTGGTTAAAACGGCTCGAGAGCTTAGCTATTTGAGCTTCTTGGGATGCGACTAGGTGTTGCAACATCCCCTCAATGTTTTGTTGGTTAGGGCCGTGAGATGGAGGCCATGAGAAATCATTGGATGTGAATTCTTTGGTTTGTCCCCAATAAAAGTCGGGCTTGCCCTTCCATGCTTCTCGGGCGTCATTAAAAGTCCTAGGTCGGGGTGTTGTAGGGAATCTTCCTCCGTTCCATTAGCAGCGAGGATGCGTAGTCAACGGAAGCTTGTTCGGGGAATTTGGTGCAAGTGCATGTTACTACCACGGCTCCACGAGGAAGAAACTTTGTTCACATGCCGTGAAGACTTAGGATTTTCGTAGGAGCTCATTAGGAATTTAACTTGGTCTTCAAGCTCGAGCATCCTACGGTCGGAAGATTGTGAGTCAATGGGAGGCAAAGAGATTTTAACGGTTTAGGCAACTCACGGGGGTCATTCCAACATTCGTTTTTATAGAGGGAAAGGTCCTCTATTATACCCCATGATTCTTCCATGGTGAGTTTACTAAGTTTTCCACCGGCCGCTTGGTCATTGGATTGCTTGGTAGGGAAGTTGACATGATCATAGAAGAGTTGGACTTGAAGCCAAAGATCAATGCTTTGTGATGGGGACTTTATGGAGTGAGTCCTTGAATCGAGTCCATGCTTCGTAGAGAGATTCACCTTGACATTGTTGGAACATCAAGATATCATTCCTAAGCAGTGGTTCTCCGGTGGGAAAAATTAAGCAAGGAAGCGAGAGGTGAGATCATCCCAACTTGAGATGGAGCCGGCGGAAGTCGCTCAAGCCAATTACTAGCTTGGTCCGTAGAGAGATTGGAAGAGGCCTTGACAGCGTGGTCTCAGTAGTAGCATCGAGGTCGATGGAATCGACAATTTTAAGGAAATCCTTAAGATCTTGATTAGGATCTTTGAAATGAAGTCCATGGAATGCACATCCGTTTTGCACCAACCGGATGGTGTCGGATCGTAGGGCCATAGTTTGGGCTTGGTCGGGAAGCTCAATGGTGTTCCTATAGCCTAGGTGGTTTGGTCTCGAGTATTCACTAAGATGCGGCCTCTTGGCGGGTAATTTGGTGGTAGGTTGATGAATGGTGGTTGGTTATCACCTTCCATGATGAAAAATGATGGGGTTACGAACAAAGGTCAAGAAGGGGATAGACTGAGGAAGCTAAAAATTGGAAAAAAGTTTACTTGATAGGAATCAAGCAAGGAAACCTAAACGAGGTGGACTCTAACTAGCTATTCTATTCCCGGCGCTAACTTGATAACGCTACACGCGTCGTTCGGGGTCAAAGGAACTTCCTTTTCGTCGAGCAAGTTTTTCAACACCCTAGGCAGTGAACCTAATCGTTGTAGTGTTGTATTAGGGTAAGCCACGGGAATTGATATCGTTCTCTAGGGGAATAGGAATGCTAGTGAGAAGTTACTACGCTAAGGTTGGGGTTGAGGAAGATTTTTTTTTTATATTTTTTAGGAAATGGAAAGGTACGAATCTCGGGGTTTGGATTTGGGGGTTGGTATTTCTACCGATTACTCTACTTATCTAATTATCTAATCTAGTGGTGTATGTAGTCTATGTCTAATTATTGTGTGCTCGTATGATGATTTAAAGATGTGTTTACTTAGGTTTTATTACTCCTTAATTATCTCCTATTGATGGTTGAATTGTCACGTCCTTATTCTTAATCGCGTTGTGTGTCTAAGGTTAGAGGGTATCGTTTATCCCTAACTCTTTGAAACTACCAAAGGTTACCGCCTACAAAATCTCTAGGATTTATAAACTTAACGCTAAGGTACTCTTCGGATGGTTTAGCCTACAATGACTCTAGGAACTATAAGCTAAGGTTCAACAAAGTTTAATCAAGCATTAACTACACAACGGATGGCCTATCGCAATACTAGGTCATTAACAATTAAGATAAGAGACAACCAATCAATATTCAATAATTAAGTTTCATATTCCCTAAGCAAACACACAAGTAAATTAGCGGACATGGAGAACATGCAAGCATACACACAAGTAATTAAAGACATAATTAAATTAATAAAGTAAAACACTTATCTTGATGTAAGATAGGGTATGGAACCCTAAAATACTGTACAAGACAGCCTTGGTTCGGTTTAGGTTTTACTCCAAAAGACTACATCACGAAAACTAAAAAATTAGGATTCTATATATAAGATTACAAATGCGACGGCGTCACCTTTTGATTTGTGACACCGTCGGGTCGCCGTCATTAGGGTTTCGTCTTGGCCACGTTAGTCTTGCGACGGCGTCACCTTATGCTTGTGGCGTCCCCTCGTCTCGACATCGTGCGGATCAAATCTAGGCCTTCGAGTTGCGGCGCCCTACTCTTTTAAACACGAAGCCGTCACTTGTAAATGAGCAATTTGGCTTTGAGCGTCACAAAAAGTTGTCCAACGGCGTCACCATTTTGTGCCTAACGCCGTCCCTCAGTTCCAGCAGCACGAGTGTCTCGATTATTGACTTTGGCCATTTTCTTATATATTCAGCCTTTTCGTCGAATAAGTGTCATTCCAGCATTTTGCCTTCAAGATACCAAAAAGTGAAAAGGAACGATATTAAGTAATAACGGATACAAAAGTGATCAAATAAGGGCTTAAACGACCCCTCAAAAAGGTACATTTTAAAACCTTATCACCATCATCCATATTGACAATAGCAGTACCATTTGCATTATTAAGAATCCATTCAGCACAAAGACTAAACATATTGAAATTAGACACTATTTTATAAGAGATTTATTAGAGAAAAGGCTAATCAAGTTGTCAAAATCCACACTGATGACAACTATGCTGATTTATTAACAAAAGGACTTGATGTGGGTAGATTTGATTACTTGGCAGGTATTGGAATGCTAAATCCTTAAACTTTTTGTGTCTAATGGTCTTTGGTGTTGAGAAAAAGTTATTGGGTACTACAATTGTTGTATCAGTTTGTATATATTTGCTTGTATTTTTGTTTAACCTTTATGCAACAAAGATGAGAGTTGATCTTAAAGGTGTGTATCTGAGACACACAACAAATGGTTATTGATTCAGCATGTCTAATCCACATAAGAATCAACTAGTCAAGAGCAAACGACTCTTGGTAAAGACTTAAAAAATCCGTTTATGGTTGATAGTTTACCAAAAACTATATGGTTATCAACTCATCATATTCTTTATGATTAAGAGTTGGCTAGTTCATAGCAAACGGCTCATGGTAAAGAACATAATCCGTTGATATATGGTAGTTTGATAAAAACTATGATAAAGAGTTGTCAATTTTCATGTTTTTCTTTACCACTGCTCTTTGAAAATTTTTGTGAAAAATTACCACTACTAGTTCACAGTTTCCAGCGGTGTTATTTTACCACTTTTATCTAGCGTTACTGTTGTGTCGGTAACTAATTTTTACTAGCCGTTGAAGAGAATTGCTTTCCATATATATAGGGTAAATTTTTAGAAGATTATCTACTTTCCTAATTGCTATTTATCCTCTAAAGATTAATATTTTCCTTAGATAATCTTTCTTGCGCAAAACTCTTAAACCCTACCACTATATATCTTTCTCTCAATTGGCGAGTTATTTGTACAATTCATACTGAGACAATATATTTTCATCAAATATTCTATGGCACCTATCACTTTTCTGATGAGCACAACCAAGTGGCTACTTGGAAAAGTCAAGCGAGAAGAAGTGACCCTTTTTCATCAGTTGTGGACTTTCTAAACACTACCCATATAAGGTATGCTTTACTTGTAATCCACAATCTATATCTCTCAAATCAAACAGTTTTGGACTTACATTCATCCATAACCATTGAAACTGGAGATACACATGAAACAGTGGATGCTCTTAGAGCCACTGTGGACGGGGTAACTATTGATGTTACTGAGGCATCCTTGAGGATAATTCTCCAATTGGATGATCTCAATGGTATCATCACATTACCTATGCCAGAAATTCATACACATATCTCTTCCATGGGGTATGATCCCACTAATAAAAAGGCTACTTTCAAAAAGAGTGGTTTCTGTCCTTATTGGAGATTTTTGATACATACTCTTTTACATTGCCTAAGTCCTAAGAAAACATCTTATGAACAATTCAGTTCAACAATGGCTTAACCTTTGGTTTGTCTAGCCACTGATAGGATTTTTAATTGGTCAAACTATATTTTCACAATTTTGAAAGGCAATGTAAAGAGTGCTACAAAAGTTTTGATGTATCCAAGGTTTGTGCAAGCAGTGTTAAATGAATTTCAACTACAACCCCATACAAGAGTTTATAAAATCCGTTGTCTTAAGACTAAAGTTTTTCAAAACATGAACAAAGATGGCAATAGGATTATTACATCTCTTTTTCCTCAAATGCTTGCAAAGATTTCACAGTGCAAAACTCACCCATAATCACTGTTCCAAACATTGATTACACTCCACGATTTCTCACACCTATGAGAGGAGGCATAAGCGAAATCCCTCCCATTACAACACAGCATCCCTGATCCTTTTGGTTTAGGAACAAGCAGTGGTGGTTCGAACTCTAGTCCAACTAGATAGGAATCTGAGCCAATGCCCTATGATTCACCTCTCCCAACAGGTCACACAGTTGGAAGTGTTGAGGGCAGTGGGCAACAAATGGAATTGATGGAACTTTGTACCAAATTAGCTAAGCAGGTTGAATATCTGGAGAAAGACTTGGCACAACTAAAGGAGCAACATGCCCAGGATGTTACACATTTGCAAGAAGAGATTCAGACCTTGAAGAAAGAGTTGCAGGGGTTAAAACAAAGGAAAACTACAAAGCTAGTGATCTCATCTCCATCCTCATCTGATAATGGTGATTCAGAAGATTTCAATAAAGATTTGGGAAATTCTTCCAAACAGGGGAGGAAAACTGATGCTGAAACCAAGGGGAGGAGAATTGACTTTGAGATGAAGGTGTTTTCAAGTAAAGGTACTAAGGAAGGCGATACTCAAGAAGTTCCTCAACAACAACAAGCAAGAAAATTTCAGTACAGCAACCCTTGATTTCATTCCCCTGCGAGAAGAAGTTACCACTGGCGATCAAGTTATTACCCTGCAGAGGAAGAAATCAAGAAAACGAAAGGTAAAGCAGTTGTGCAGTCTTGAGCAACAAAGTAGAAAGATTTCAAAGAAAGAACAAGCTCAAATTGATCATGATGAAGAGGTTTCTAGAAAGATAAATGAAGATCAAGTTGCTAATAAGAAAAGACTAGAGGAGATAGAGATTGCAGACTTCATGGAGGCTAAAAGGTCAAGGCGGAATGGACACCACGATCCAATGGATGTAAATCCATTTCCTTTGTTCCACCTACAATATTAAGAGAAAAGACTCCAGAGTTTAGCTATGTACCTACAGACCAAGAGATTGATTTCTTGATTGCAAATGATCCAGTGATCAAGAATAAAGCAATTGATCTAGTTGCAGATAAGTCTTTAACGAAGAACAAAAAGAACAACAGTTAAAAGACTTCATTCAAATGAAGAATAATCAAGCACTTCAAGATGCTATTTTGAGTCAAGAAGGGTCAGAAGAAACCAAGACAACCAACCAAGGCACAGGTGATTTCAATGATGAAAGATTATTGTTTAAGGTTGGTGGGCTGAAAAATAATTCAAAGAAATGCCTGATGATAAAGTTGAAGGTATCTACTACAGAGTTAAAGGCAAGACCAATTTTTATTCCAATGGACTCTAAAGAAGAAGCAAGAAGGTATCCTAATCTGAAGAGAAAGGCCAAAGATAGTGAATCTCAGACATTTAAGAAAACAAAAGTTTCTTTGAAGAACAAGAAGTTCCAACGAGAAATTCGAAGAACAATTGGTGAAATGATTGTGATAGAAGAAGAGACTTTTATCTGAACCACTGCAAGTAAGACATCCTATCATTGATTGGGAAGTGTTTACTGCTAGCAATTTTGCTCCAACATGGAAGTGAAACTTCATCATTCATTCAATTTGAAGAACTCATCAAAGCATGTGACAGGACATGATCGGATACTTTGTGGAGATTGGTTCAAGAAAGGTTTGATCTGAAGATCTAAAGATAGGAAGGAAATACAGCTATGGGTTAATCTAAGAAGGCTCTATGAACCGGATACTAATGATGATTTCTGGAAATTCTCATGTTCATGTCCTAATACTAAATGGTTTTATTATGATTCATGTGAAGTTTATCATGTTTCACACATCAAATGGAGTGGATGCATTCATGTTTCTGAGAAAAGAATACCTTTCAGTATTTGGAACTCTCCTTTGTGATATGTGTACAACAATAGAGTTCATGAAGATATTGAGAAGGTCAGAGCATTGTTACTTAGGCTTCAAGATCAATGTTCAAGAGCTATTAGGGAGTTAAGAAGAAGAAGTGTTTGAAAGAATTCCCCAAATCCTACGAAGATCAGATTAAGAAGAAACTTATTGATTTCTTTGGAGAAATCATAAGTTTAGGGAAGTTGGGAATAGAGATACTTGATTACCACTCATGCAGCTTGTAGTTAACAACTTTAAGGATTACACTAGCGATGGAAACTCATACCACTAACTATTAGGATAATTGTTATGTATCCGTGTATTGATAAATATAGAAAAGATCTTGTGTATATTCTATATTGTTAGGATTATACTTATCTTGTAAAGGACTCCTTGTGCTATAAAAGTCTAGGTATTTAGCAAGTATTATTATTCATATAAGCTTCAAGGTGTAACTAGTGATAAGCAAGATCACTTTATTATTTCTTATAATATTGGAGCTTTGTGTTAACTTGTTCTCACTTACATTTAGATCATATAATCTACTTCT
>OU343223.1:24091898-24177779 GCA_910596185.1 Chrysanthemum makinoi | reverse complement strand
CATCACCGGACGAACGGACCCAAAAATAGGGTTTGTTAATGTTAAAGGGGTTTAGTTCAACAAAAAGATATTTTGTTGACAAACAAAAGAAATTAATAGTTAAAAATAATGAAGCTAAAATGATGCTTTATAATGCTTTGCCTAGAAAAGAATATGAAAGAATTTTATGTGTGAAAGCCAAAAGATATTTAGGAATCTTTGATTATTACACATCAAGGAAATTCACAAGTCAAGGATAACAAAATTGATCTTCTTGTTCAACAATATGAACAATTTGTTATCCCCGAAGATGAAACCATTGATTGTGGCTTTGCTCGCTTTAATACTATTATTACATCTCTTAATACACTTGATGAATCTTTTAAGTAGTAAGAACTTTGCCAGGAAATTTCTTAGTGCACTCCATCCAAAATGGAGAGCTAAAGTGACGGCTATTGAGGAATCAAAAGATCTCTCAAAAGTGACACTAGACGAGCTAATCGAAACCTCAAAGAGAGTACATGAAATAATTGATGGAGAAAGATTAGGAAATCATCAAAGGAAAAGAGAGAAAAAAATCAAATCCGTTGCTCTAAAATCAAGAAGCGGAATCAAGTGATGATAATGAATCTTGCTCGATGGCCAGGGTGAGGGTATGCCATGGCGTTAAAGAGATTTTAAAGAAGTTCTTTAGAAGAAGAGGAAAGTTTGTGAGACAACCTGAAAGAAAAGCCATTCGAAAAGATCGGGATGACAAAAGGGTAAAAGGTGAAAGAAAGTGTTTTAGATCTTGATGATGCAAGTTATCTAATGAGGAGATTGTCCCAAGCTACCTAAAAGCAAAACTCAGCGAGCTTTTGTAAGTGCTTGAATTGATGATGAGGATGATGAAGAGTCAAGCAAGGATGAGGATAAAACTCTAATGGCACATAGTCAAGCGAGGTACATTCCATTTCATCTTATTCCTCTATTGATGATTTACTTTGCAAAATAATATAATCAATTGTGTGAGCTTAGTCTAAAATCATAACTAAAAATAAGTTTTTAAAACTAAAAGCGAATCTTTAAAAATGAAGTCTATGAGTTAAAAGAAAAGGCAAAGGAAATGTTAGAAAATGGAAAAGCAAATGACGATGGTTGTAAATCATATCAAGAGCTCAATCTTGAAATAGAAAAACTAAAGCTCACACAAGATGTTCTAATCGAACATACTTCTAAATTTAAAAGGTTTAATAAAAACATTGCACGTCTTGGATGAAATAGTTAGAATTAAAAAACACGAGGAAAAATGAATGGGCTAGGATTTAATGAGGTGTTAATTCCAAAGAGTCAAACTAAGCGGCGAAAAAGACAAACAAAGCATCAAAGCTGCTGGCGTGCATCACGGACGAGACGGACCCAAAAATAGGGTTTGTTAATGTTAAAGGGGATTTTAGTTCAACAAAAAGATATTTTTTGTTGACAAACAAAAATTAATAGTTAAAATAATGAAGCTAAAATGATGCTTTATAATGCTTTGCCTAGAAAAGAATATGAAAGAAAATTTTTATGTGTGAAACATAAAGATATTTGGGAATCTTTGATTATTAAACATCAAGGAAATTCACAAGTCAAGGATAACAAATTGATCTTCTTGTTCAACAATATGAACAATTTGTTATCCCCGAAGATGAAACCATTGATTGTGGCTTTGCTCGCTTTAATACTATTATTACATCTCTTAATGCACTTGATGAATCCTTTCGTAGTAAGAACTTTGCGGGAAATTTCTTAGTGCACTCCATCAAAATGGAGAGCTAAAGTGGCGTATTGAGGAATCAAAGATCTCTCAAAAGTAACACTAGACGAGCTAATCAGAAACCTCAAAGTACATGAAATGGTGATGGAGAAAGATTCGGAAATCATCAAAGGAAAAAGAGAGAAAATCAAATCCGTTGCTCTAAAATCAAGAACGGAATCAAGTGATGATGACGAATCTTGCTCCGGTAGTGAAGTTGAGGAGTATGCCATGGCCGTTAGAGATTTTAAAAAGTTCTTTAGAAGAAGAGGAAAGTTTGTGAGACAACCTCGAGAAGAAAAGAAGCCATTCGAAAAGATCGGGATGACAAAAAGGGTAAAGGTGAAAGAAAGTGTTTTAGATGCGGTGATGCAAGTTATCTAATAGGAGATTGTCCCAAGCTACCTAAAAGCAAAACTCAACGAGCCTTTGTAAGTGGTGCTTGGAGTGATAGTGAGGATGATGAAGAGTCAAGCAAGGATGAGATCGCTCTAATGGCACATGAGTCAAGCGGGTACATTCCGCTCATCTTATTCCTCTATTGATGATGACACTTTGCAAAAATAATATAATCAATTGTGTGAGCTTAGTCTAAAAATCATAACTAAAAATAAGTTTTTAAAACTAAAACGGAATCTTTAAAAAATGAAGTCTATGAGTTAAAAGAAAAGGCAAAATGATTAGAAAATGGAAAAGCAAATGACGATGGTTGTAAATCATATCAAGAGCTCAATCTTGAAATAGAAAAACTAAAGCTCACACAAGATGTTCTAATCGAACATACTTCTAAATTTAAAAGGTTTAATAAAAACATTTCTGTGCGATGAAATAGTTAGAATTAAAAACACCGGGAAAAATGAATGGGCTAGGATTTAATGAGGTGTTAATTCCAAAGTCAAACTAAAACGGCGAAAAAGAAGACAAACAAACATCCAAAGCTGCTTCTTTGTGCATCACGCGGTTGAAGACGGACCCAAAATAGGGTTTGTTAATGTTAAAAGGGATTTTAGTTCAACAAAAAAAGATATTTTGTTGACAAACAAAAATTAATAGTTAAAAATAATGAAGCTAAAATGATGCTTTATAATGCTTTGCCTAGAAAAAGAATATGAAAGAATTTTTATGTGTGAAACCGCCAAAGATATTTGGGGATCTTTGATTATTACACATCAAGGAAATTCACAAGTCAAGGATAACAAAATTGATCTTCTTATTCAAAAATATGAACAATTTATTTATCCACTGAAAGATGAAACCATTGATTGTGGCTTTGCTCGCTTTAATACTATTATTACATCTCTTTAAGCACTTGATGAATCTTTTAAGTAGTAAGAACTTTGCGGGAAATTTCTTAGTGCACTCCATCCAAAATGGAGAGCTAAAGTGCTGCTATTGAGGAATCAAAAGATCTCTCAAAAGTAACACTAGGCGAATAATCGAAACCTCAAAGTACATGAAATGGTGATGGAAAAGATTCGGAAATCATCAAAAGGAAGAGAGAAAATCAAATCGTTGCTCTAAAATCAAGAAACGGAATCAAGTGATGATAGCGAATCTTGCTTTCGGTAGTGAAGTTGAGGAGTATGCCATGGCGTTAGAGATTTTTAAAAAGTTCTTTAGAAGAAGAGAAAGTTGTAGAGACAACCTCGAGGAAGAAAAGCCATTCGAAAGATGGGATGACAAAAAGGGTAAGGTGAAAGAAAGTGTTTTAGATCGGATGATGCAAGTTATCTAATAGGAGATTGTCCCAAGCTACCTAAAAGCAAAACTCAACGAGCTTTTGTAAGTGGTGCTTGGAGGGATAGTGAGGATGATGAAGAATCAAGCAAGGATGAGATGGCTCAATGGCACATGAGTCAAACGAGGTACATTCCGACTCATCTTATTCCTCTATTGATGATGACACTTTGCAAAAATAATATAATCAATTGTGTGAGCTTAGTCTAAAAATCATAACTAAAAATAAGTTTTTTAAAACTAAAACGGAATCTTTAAAAAATGAAGTCTATGAGTTAAAAGAAAAGGCAAAATGATTAGAAAATGGAAAAGCAAATGACGATGGTTGTAAATCATATCAAGAGCTCAATCTTGAAATAGAAAAACTAAAGCTCACACAAGATGTTCTAATCGAACATACTTCTAAATTTAAAAGGTTTAATAAAAACATTGCACTGCCCGATGAAATAGTTAGAATTAAAAAACACAGGAAAATGAATGGGCTAGGATTTAATGAGGTGTTAATTCCAAAGAGTCAAACCAAAACGGCCAAAAAAGACAAACAAAGCTGTCAAAAGCTGCTGCTGTGCATCACGGACCAGACGGACCCAAAAATAGGGTTTGTTAATGTTAAAGGGGATTTTAGTTCAACAAAAAGATATTTTGTTGACAAACAAAAATTAATAGTTAAAAATAATGAAGCTAAAATGATGCTTTATAATGCTTTGCCTAGAAAAGAATATGAAAGAATTTTTATGTGTGAAACCGCCAAAGATATTTGGGAATCTTTGATTATTACACATCAAGGAAATTCACAAGTCAAGGATAACAAAACTGATCTTCTTGTTCAACAATATGAACAATTTGTTATCCCTGAAAATGAAACCATTGATTGTGGCTTTGCTCGCTTTAATACTATTATTACATCTCTTAAAGCACTTGATGAATCTTTTTAGTAGTAAGAACTTTGCCAGGAAATTTCTTAGTGCACTCCATCCAAAATGGAGAGCTAAAGTGACGGCTATTGAGGAATCAAAAGATCTCTCAAAAGTAACACTAGGCGAGCTAATCGAAACCTCAAAGTACATGAAATGGTGATGGAGAAAGATTCGAAAATCATCAAAGGAAAAAGAGAGAAAATCAAATCCGTTGCTCTAAAATCAAGAACGGAATCAAGTGATGATGACGAATCTTGCTCCGGTAGTGAAGTTGAGGAGTATGCCATGGCCGTTAGAGACTTTTAAAAGTTCTTTAGAAGAAGAGGAAAGTTTGTAAGACAACCTCGAGAAGAAAAGAAGCCATTCGAAAAGATCGGGATGACAAAAAGGGTAAAGGTGAAAGAAAGTGTTTTAGATGCGGTGATGCAAGTTATCTAATAGGAGATTGTCCCAAGCTACCTAAAAGCAAAACTCAACGAGCTTTTGTAAGTGGTGCTTGGAGTGATAGTGAGGATGATGAAGAGTCAATCAAGGATGAGATCGCTCTAATGGCACATGAGTCAAGCGAGGTACATTCCGACTTATCTTATTCCTCTATGATGATGACTTTGCAAAAATAATATATAATCAATTGTGTGAGCTTAGTCTAAAAATCATAACTAAAAATAAGTTTTTTAAAACTAAAAAGGAATCTTTAAAAAATGAAGTCTATGAGTTAAAAAGAAAGGCAAAATGATTAGAAAATGGAAAAGCAAATAGCGATGGTTGTAAATCATATCAAGAGCTCAATCTTGAAATAGAAAAACTAAAGCTCACACAAGATGTTCTAATCGAACATACTTCTAAATTTAAAAGGTTTAATAAAACATTGCACATTACTTGCGATGAAATAGTTAGAATTAAAAAAACACCGGGGAAAATGAATGGGCTAGGATTTAATGAGTGTTAATTCCAAAGAGTCAAACTAAAAGCGGCGAAAAGACAAACAAGCTGTCCAAAGCTGCTGCGTGCATCACGGACGAGACGGACCCAAAAAATAGGGTTTGTTAATGTTAAAGGGATTTTAGTTCAACAAAAAAGATATTTTGTTGACCGAACAAAAGAAATTAATAGTTAAAAATAATGAAGCTAAAATGATGCTTTATAATGCTTTGCCTAGAAAGGAATATGAAAGAATTTTTATGTGTGAAACCGCCAAAGATATTGGGAATCTTTGATTATTACACATCAAGGAAATTCACAAGTCAAGGATAACAAAATTGATCTTCTTGTTCAACAATATGAACAATTTGTTATCCCCGAAGATGAAACCATTGATTGTGGCTTTGCTGCTTAATACTATTATTACATCTCTTAAGCACTTGATGAATCTTTTAAGTAGTAAGAACTTTGTCAGGAAATTTCTTAGTGCACTCCATCCAAAATGGAGAGCTAAAGTGACGGCTATTGAGGAATCAAAAGATCTCTCAAAAGTAACACTAGACGAGCTAATCAGAAACCTCAAAGTACATGAAATGGTGATGGAGAAAGATTCGGAAATCATCAAAGGAAAGAGAGAGAAAATCAAATCCGTTGCTCTAAAATCAAGAACGGAATCAAGTGATGATGTGAATCTTGCTCGGTAGTGAAGTTGAGGAGTATGCCATGGCCGTTAGAGATTTTAAAAAGTTCTTTAGAAGAAGAGGAAAGTTTGTGAGACAACCTCGAGGAAAGAAAAGCCATTCTGAAAGATCGGGATGACAAAAAGGGTAAAGGTGAAAGAAAGTGTTTTAGATGCGGTGATGCAAGTCATCTAATAGGAGATTGTCTCAAGCCACCTAAAAGCAAAACTCAACGAGCTTTTGTAAGTGGTGCTTGGGTGATAGTGAGATGATGAAAGAGTCAAGCAAGGATGAGATCGCTCTAATGGCACATGAGTTGACGATTTATTCAGACTAATCTTATTCCTCTATTGATGATGACACTTTGCAAAAATAATATAATCAATTGTGTGAGCTTAGTCTAAAAATCATAACTAAAAATAAGTTTTTTAAAACTAAAAAGGAATCTTTAAAAAATGAAGTCTATGAGAGTTGAAAAGGCAAAATGATTAGAAAATGGAAAAGCAAATGACGATGGTTGTAAATCATATCAAGAGCTCAATCTTGAAATAGAAAAACTAAAGCTCACACAAGATGTTCTAATCAGACATACTTCTAAATTTAAAGGTTTAATAAAAACATTGCACTGTCTTGGAGTAAAATAGTTAAATTCAAAAAACACGAGGAAAAATGAATGGGCTAGGATTTAATGAGGTGTTAATTCCAAAGAGTCAAACTAAAATGGCCGAAAAAGACAAACAATCTTTCAAACCTGGATTTGCATCACGGACCCGGAAACGGACCCAAAATATAGGGTTTGTTAATGTTAAAGGGTTTTAGTTCAACAAAAGATATTTTGTTGATGAACAAAAATTAATAGTTAAAATAATGAAGCTAAAATGATGCTTTATAATGCTTTGCCTAGAAAAGAATATGAAAGAATTTTTATGTGTGAAACCGCCAAAGATATTGGGAATCTTTGATTATTACACATCAAGGAAATTCACAAGTCAAGGATAACAAAATTGATCTTCTTGTTCAACAATATGAACAATTTGTTATCCCTGAAGATGAAACCATTGATTGTGGCTTTGCTCGCTTTAATACTATTATTACATCTCTTAAAGCACTTGATGAATCTTTTCGTAGTAAGAACTTTGTCAGGAAATTTCTTAGTGCACTCCATCCAAAATGGAGAGCTAAAGTGACGGCTATTGAGGAATCAAAAGATCTCTCAAAAGTAACACTAGACGAGCTAATCAGAAACCTCAAAGTACATGAAATGGTGATGGAGAAAGATTCGAAAATCATCAAAGGAAAGAGAGAAAAATCAAATCCGTTGCTCTAAAATCAAGAAGCGAAATCAAGTGATGATGACGAATCTTGCTCCGGTAGTGAAGATGAGGAGTATGCCATGGCCGTTAGAGATTTTAAAAAGTTCTTTAGAAGAAGAGGAAAGTTTGTGAGACAACCTCGAGAAGAAAAGCCATTCGAAAGATCGGGATGACAAAAAGGGTAAAGGTGAAAGAAAGTGTTTTAGATGCGGTGATGCAAGTCATCTAATAGGAGATTGTCCCAAGCTACCTAAAAGCAAAACTCAACGAGCTTTTGTAAGTGGTGCTTGGAGTGATAGTGAGGATGATGAAGAGTCAAGCAAGGATGAGATCGCTCTAATGGCACATGAGTCAAACGAGGTACATTCCGACTCATCTTATTCCTCTATTGATGATGACACTTTGCAAAAAAATATAATCAATTGTGTGAGCTTAGTCTAAAAATCATAACTAAAAATAAGTTTTTAAAAACTAAAAGGAATTTTTAGAAAATGAAGTCTATGAGTTAAAAGAAAAGGCAAAAGGATTAGAAAAGGGAAAAGCAAATGACGATGGTTGTAAAATGTATCAAGAGCTTAATCTTGAAATAGAAAAACTAAAGCTCACACAAGATGTTCTAATCGAACATACTTCTAAATTTAAAAGGTTTAACAAAAACATTGCTTGTGCCGATGAAATAGTTAGAATTCAAAAAACACCAGGAAAAATGAATGGGCTAGGATTTAATGAGGTGTTAATTCCAAAGAGTCAAACTAAAGCGGCGAAAAGACAAACAAACTGTCAAAACTGCTGCGTAAAGCACGGACCGACGGACCCAAAATAGGGTTCCGTCCTTTGTAAAAATGGTGCCGTGGGGGCGTAGCAGACGAGAATGTTTGTGATACGGACCATAGTGAATTTGTCAAAGTAACAAAGAAAACCAAGGATAGTGTTAAACTAAAACCTGCTATTACATCAGGAGTAGGACTTGCTAAAAATGAATTTAGATCAAAAACTACTCAACAACGACATAAAACACCTTTTGACAAACGCCCCTTTCCTAAGAGTAACCATAACATACAACCCAACTATCAACATAACGGGTAGAATCAAGACTTCCCTAGACCATATCAAACTCTAGATTACATGTCATGGAACTCTTACCCATCATTTCCATACATGAATCAAGTAAATAGTATGTTTAACCCAAACGGACCCATGAGATATTGGGGACCAAACGCTTGAGTTATTTGTGTCTTAGGTATGCTTGAAAGTTGGATTGGAACCTGATGAGTGGATAAAAGATAGTGGATGCTCAAGACACATGACGGGCAACAAAAGCCTCTTCTCATCATACCAAGAATATGACGGAGGTAATGTCAGTTTTGGTAGCAATCTCAAAAGCAAAATCATTGGCAAAGGTACGATCGCTCATAACTTCCTAACTATTGAAAATGTTGCTCATGTCGATAGGTTAGGATTTAATCTACTTAGTATTAGCCAACTATGCGATAAAAAGTGTAAAGTACTATTTGAAGAAAATGGTAGTAAAATACTAAAAGATGGTATCACCATAGCTAAAGGAGTTAGGAAAAATAATATATACATCATGAAAATAGATAAAACATCTAATGACAAACTTTGTCTAACAACATTAGATGATAGCTCAACTCTTTGGCATAGGCGCTTAGGTCACGCTAATATGAGACTTATACAAAACCTATCTTCAAAAGAGTTAGTTAGGAATTTACCAAAACTAAAATATGACCAACATTTTGCGGCCTTGCAAAATTGGTAAACAAACCCATAGTAGTCATAAGGCTAAAAACATGGTGTCCACATCTAAGTGTCTAGAACTTTTGCATATGGACTTGTTTGGTCCATCCGCTATAAGAAGCTATGGAGGCAACTTATACACTTTGGTCATAGTAGATGATTACTCAAGGTTTACTTGGACGTTGTTTTTGAAAACCAAAAATGAAGCTTTTGATAAATTTGAAATTCTTAGCAAGAAAATTCAAAATCAACTAGGTGTTAAAATTGTGTCGATCTGAACGGATCATGGTCGTGAATTTGACAATGAAACACAATTTGGAAACTTTTTTGATACAAATGGTATAACACACAACTTCTTGGATCCTCGAACACCTCAATCAAATAGAGTTGTAGAACGTAAAAATAGAACCATTCAAGAAATGAGTAGAACAATGCTTAATGAACAAAACATTCCTCAAAAGTTTTGGTGCAACGCCGTTGACACTTCTACATATATTTTAAATAGAGTCTTAATACGTCCTTTCTTAAACAAAACACCATATGAGCTATATAAAGGTAAAAAGCCAACTTTAGGATATTTTAGAGTATTTGGATGTAAATGTTTCATTCTTAATACTAAAGATTATCTCACCAAGTTTGACCCAAAATCTTATGAAGGTGTATTTCTTGGTTAGTCACAAACTAGTAAAGCTTACATTGTCTTAAACAAAGAAACAATGAGAGTCGGGGAATCGTTGAACATAACATTCGACGAAAGTCCACCTCCCTCTAAGACATCACCTTTGGTAGATGATGACTTAGTTGAAAGTCAACTTGTAGAAAGTCAAGAAATAATTGAAAATGACAAGGAAGATGAACCATTAAATAATGAAATTATAAACATCAAAGAATCCAAAAGTCATCCTTTAGAAAGGTCATAGGACAACTAAATCAAAGAACCTTAAGATCACAAGCCCAAAATCAAAGTAATCATTTTTTTTTGTCCATTGAACCGAAAAACATAAATGAAGCAATAAAAGATGAATCTTGGGTAATTGCCATGCAAGAAGAGTTAAACCAATTCGTTAGAAATGATGTTTGGAATTAGTTCCAAAACCTAAAGATCAAACTATAATTGGAACGAAATGGGTTTTTCAAAATAAAATGGATGAAAATGGTGTTGTGTCTAGAAACAAAGCTAGGCTTGTCGCACAAGGTTATAATCAACAAGAGGGGATTGATTATGATGAAACTTATGCACCCGTAGCTAGGCTCGAGTCTATTAGAATCTTACTTGCATATGCATGTGCTTATGACTTTAAATTATTTCAAATGGATGTTAAGAGTGCATTTCTTAATGGGTTTATTAACGAAGAAGTATATGTTGCTCAACCTCTCGGTTTTACCGACTTTGAGAAACCACATCATGTCTTCAAACTCAAGAAAGCATTATACGGTCTTAAGCAAGCACCAAAAGCTTGGTACGATAGACTTAAGACTTTTCTTGTTGAAAACAAATACACCATGGGATTAGTAGATAATACTCTTTTTACCAAGAAAAAGGAATCACATATTATCATTGTTCAAATATACGTTGATGACATCATATTCGGATCAACTTGTCAAGAACTATGTGATGATTTCTCTAAAATCATGCACAATGAGTTTGAGATGAGTATGATGGGTGAATTAAACTTCTTTCTAGGACTTCAAATTAAACAACTAGAAGATGGCATATTTTTTAACCAATCTAAATATATAAAAGATATGCTTAAGAAATTTGGTCTTGAAGATTCAAAACCAACTAAGACACCCATGTCTTCGGACACTAAACTCACCAAGGATGAGGAAGGTGAATCGGTAGATAACACTAAATATAGAGGAATGATTGGTAGCCTACTCTATCTCACGGCTAGTAGACCTAACATTATGTTTAGTGTTTGTCTATGTGCTTGCTTTCAAGAAAATCCCAAGGTATCACACTTAGAAGCCTTGAAAAGGATATTTAGATACATTAAGGGAATGACATGTTTAGGATTATGGTATCCCAAAGGAATGGGTGTAGAAACTATAGTATATGCGACTTCGGACAATGCGGTGACTTTGTCGATAGAAAAAGTACAAGTGGTATTTGCACTTTTGTCGGACATTGTCTCACCTCATGGTTTGCAAAGAAGAAAACGGCTTTAGCTATCTCAACTACGAAGCCGAATCGTCTCAGCCGGAAAAGCATGTCAACAAGCTCTTTGGATGAAGCAAGCTCTCGTGGATTACGGAATTCATCTCAAAGACATCTCTATACTTTGCGACAACAAAGGAGCTATTGATCTCACAAAAATCTCGTCAACATGCTCGTACGAAGCATATTGAAATCCGTCATCACTTTCTTCGCGACAATGTTCAAAAAGAAAGCATCTCAATTGAGAAAGTATCCTCCGAAGACAACATTGCCGACATTCTAACTAAGCCTCTCAAGCGAGAACCATTTAATCTTCTTAGACTTGGTTTGGGGTTAATGGAACCAAACATGTAGGTAAAACATAGTCTAAACCTTAGAACAAACAAAACAAAAAAAATTTGTTTAAAACGCTCTTGTTCCCACGACACAAACGACAACAAAGGTGAAACCATATTTTGGTGCCGTCACGGTCGTGGACAACGAAGCAAAAATGCTACCTACAAAACATCTTCTTCCTCACAACCTACTTTACCAAAAAGTTTTAACATTAGACCTAACTCATTGTTGACATTTTCTCACCCACTAATCACTGAAGATAACATCATTGTAAGTATCCTAGCTACATTTCATCTCTTAATTCTGAGTCTAGGATTCTAATTTGTGCACAAAATCATTAAATGGGGATTATGTATATTCTTGTACAAAAAATGGATTCAATTGGCAAATTGCATAACTAGTCATTGAAATTAGGTACTACATTGTCACATTGCATAAACAAATCATGTTTCCTACTAATCAAAAGATAATGACTATAAGGTTTTATTCAAATAACCAAACACCTATTTTTGAAAAGCTTCTCACTTGTAGGAAAACAATTTTTCATTGTTAATACAAATTGAAACGTAAAATTTTCATCACTTGCATGCTCTTGAATACTAATGGTAATGCATAACTAATATGTATTCTCGGGTATATATTAATGAAGCCACATTGAATTAGGAGCGTTTGGGTTATCTCATGCCGTTTGCCAAACACCCCACTAAAACCATTTTATGCATAAAATGAGTCGAGATAACCACAACTCCAAATCGTTTTCATATAGGCACACACTAGAACCAAAATGTTAAGTTTGTTCTTATTTTTAACATGCAAATTCTTAATCATAGGAATAACCATGGTAACCGCAAGATTCTATAATCACAAGGATACTCTCAACTACATTCCCAAACATCACAAAACCAAGGGCCTCTCCAAGGAACAAGTCGAAATCTTTAAGAGTCTAGAACAAAGGTACTTCCATGAGGGTAGAACCATTCACTCCTCCTTTGTGGACGGAACCAATCTCCGTCAAGAACTAGCCGCCATTCACTTCAATTGTCTCCTTGACATCGATGAACCCATTTGTCCTAGGTTTGTGTTAGAGTTCTATGCTAGTGTCACCGGTTTCATTGATGAGAATGATGAATTTAGCCTTAGGTTTAGGATCAATCAAAACGACTACACCATCTCCTTAACCTAATTTGCTCAAGTGCTAGGAATTCCCAACGAGGACATGTGTCTACTCGGATAAGTGGTCACTCACTATCCTTGATGCAATCAATGACCTCTCTCTTCCCTACCAAACTCCTTTAGCGGATAAGGATGTCATCCGTGAGCACCTTTTTAATGCAAGGGCCGCTCCAACCCGTGTCACCCGAAAGGGAAAGGAGGTGAACCAAGATCCATATGGAATGGAGCTCAATGAACTTAAGCCTGAATTTAAGAAATGGGAGGAACTACTTAGAGCCAACGTCATTAGCACCATAGGAAATAGGGACCATATCAATGCTTGCCTTTGTCACATGCTCTACAACTTGTCCACCCGTCAACCATTCAATTTAGCCTACTACATTTCTAGGAGAATGATTGACATTCCAACTCAAGGATCGGTTGCTCTTCCTTACGGGATGCTTCTCACCCGTCTCTATAGAGCCTTTGCACCCATTCCACCAAGCCCAAAAGGGTTGAAGCTTGACTATGAGCTCATCCCTCACATTTTTGTGCCCTTGAGTGACAAGCGAGTGGCTAAGACTAAAGGCAAGAGAGCAAAACCTCCAACTCCATCATCATCATCATTATCAAATAGCTCCGAGGATGGTCTTCCAAATTCTCGCCTTCCACCTCAAGAGTACTATCGTCTCCCCGAGATTGAGAATGAATCGAGGAGTTCAAACAAACCAAGGGATGTTCAAGTGCCTTGGTAGGATGATGAACAAGATTTACAAGAAGTTGGATAAGTGAGGTTCATTTAAAGGAGTGTTTGAAACAAGACAATAACTTTGATGTATGATACAATTTAGTTGCTTTTAAATTTGTAGGATGATAATATGACTTAAAACAATGATGTATGCTAACAATTTCATGCAGGGGGATAGCAAAAGTGTGTTATCAAATTTTACCCATTTTCACTTTTATGTGAAAATCGTTATCCCTTGGTCAAAATCTATGCTCCACTATGTTTGTATATGTGTTATTGACTTTTCCTAACTAGAAATGATTAATGTATCATGTTTTAAGCAAACTTTCAGGTTTCGGAAAACTCCTCGACACCTAAAAACGTTCTGTGAACTTTCGGGTGTCTCGATCGAGACGAAACCAAAATTTGGTACCTTATGTTATGCAAATTGGTACCACCCGTACTGTATAGAGGACCAGGTGGCACTTTAAGGGTTCCGCCTGTGTAGTTTTGTGTTGGTGGATCCTCAGGTAATTTTCTGAATTTCGCTTATTTTGACATTCCAAATTACCATACTATGCTTCTAGGTTAACCTTAACTAGTTATTACCCATTTTAGAACTAGTATAACACACTTAGGCAAATAGGATATCCATTTCCCACCAAAATTCAAAAATTTCAAAAATCCACCCAATGAGCCCTTTTGCATAAAGGAAGGAACCAAAAATTTGGTACCTTGCAATCCGTGGGTATCGATTGTTAGGATCTCATAATCATTAGAACACATTTATTGCAAATCTTTGTCTCTTCACTCCATCCTTCTTGTATGGATTGACTTGGGTGATATGACTAGCATTAAACCCACTTCAAAATCAAATCAAACACATTTCTCCATAATTTTCCATTCCTATAAATTAAGAGCTTTTACCATGATCATCTTCACACCTTCTCAATTCTCATCATCTACTAGCAAAAGCTTAAGTCAAAATGACTAAATCTTCACCATCAACCAAGCCTTGCAAAAGAAACGCTAGAATGAGCGTAAGACCTTGTTGCTTTGTCAACATAAGCTCTTCTTTCGAGTCTTCTCCATTAACCATCTCATCACCCATACGAGATGAGACCACTCTCACTTTGGCCACTCCTACACCACCTCCCCAATCACCTATCACTATCACTACTCCACCACCAACAAAGACTCCTAGCTCACCACCACCGGCTCCCATCCAAACATCAAAATCACCATCACCTCCAAAATCTCCAACACTCATCCCATTAGAGTTATTCTCTACACCACCTACATCTCCAAATCCATTTTTGGAAGACTTGGAGGACTTTCCTCCTAGGCCCAATCATCCACCACCGCTACCATCTTTTGGTACTATTGAGCGAATTGCTCATGAGTTTCCACGACCATCTTTTGACCCGCCCGTTAGGGCCAAGAACCCTTCTTTTCCATCCCATCCACAAGGAAATCCATGGTCCTTTGTATGGGGATCAACCACTTCCTACATCAATGTCTCCTCATATAAAGGACATTGAGGAATCCATGTAGGAAGATCACCCCACCAAAGAAGAGATTCAAGCCGAACTCCATCATCTCCACCAATTTTCAAATATGGTGGATTCTCATCTTAGTGATGCTATGAAAATGAAAAGTGCTTTGCTAGCCTCCATAATCACTACTCCAAAAACCAACACCTCCACCATTCCACCACTACAAAACCATGAACCATACTACCCCCTAGACATGGTTGCTCCAATTGTGAGATACCACCCAAATAACCGAAAAGACCCGGGGTGATGGTCCATGAGCTTCAGCGAAATGAGGTTCATCCTCAATCACATCCTAGAGTGCATCAATGCTCTTGCTCATCCACCACCTCAATAGGAGGGTCTTAGCTTATTCTCTTTAAGCATTTTTATTTTTATAGGATTTTTCTTGTATTTTTTATTTTATAGGATAATTTTTTTTAGGATTTTATTATTGTACTAACACTTCATTGTGTTCCCTTTTCATGATTCTTAAATCATGAAAATTTTTAACAAATGAATGGTGTTTCTTATATGGTTGTGGATTGTTACATGGTGTTTGGAAATGCTTGTGATGATGCTTATTACTAACAATTTTTTTTTGTAGCTTTTTCATAATCCATGTATCTTTCTCTTGGCACCCAATTTAGAGGGAGCATTGGTCAAGCGGGAGATAATGGCTCGGGCTCATTACACATTCCGCCTCGCATCTTATTTTTGTTGGGACAAAAAGGGGGAGAAATATATAGAACTTGGTTATATTTGACTTTTTGAAAAACTCAACTGCATACTTTGACTTTCTGAAAAGTCAAACATCATACTTCAACTAGTGAAGACTTTGACTTTCTAAAACGTCAATTGCATACCATGACTTTCTGAAAAAGTCAACATCATGTCTACATTGGACATACTTGCATTATCATCTTTATCTTTCAAGTTCTAAAAATAATATTTTTATAAATCTTGTACAATCTTTACATCTTTTATAAAAATAAAACTTATGTTTTGTCCTCAACAAAAAGGGGGAGATTGTTAATACAAATATTGTCATTAAACGTTATTTATATTTTTGATATTTACCTAAACTTTGTTAACGACAAAATTAAATTTAATTTTTATAAAGCTTAAAGCTTGTCAAGTTTAATAGATATTAAAACAAGCTTTTTCAAATAATATCTTCATCACTCAAGCATTTACATTGTGATTAATCATATCTTGATATGACTCTAAACCATAATGTATGATAGTAGTTTTAGTTCAAGAATATTTTGGTTTCTTAAAACAAAACATTACATATATATTTACATTTTAACATATTTTTAAAAATAGAAAAACAAACACATGACATCATGTGGTGCATCATTGAAATCCTTAGAAGATTTCACTAGATACTTTGTGTAGATTTAGACTCTACATGTCTTATACAATCTTGGATAGATATGGTTGACTTCGGTAAGAATTTGTGATATTGCTGTCAGGATCTCGGCACCAAAAATTAACACGGGCGGAACCCTTTTGAGGGTTCCGTGGTCCGTGTTGCTTGCTGAACATTTTGGCTATAAATAGCAAAGCCAAACCAAGTTTTTTTTCATCCCTTTCTATCATATTCTCATACATTCCTTCTCTCTAACATTTCTAACTCAGTTTCATATCATATTAGTAATCTCTTTTGTAGCAAAGAAGATCAAGATACATTCAAGCTTCAGGAAGAAGTTGGTAGTCTTGTTTGTTTGTTGTTGTATGATCTTGTGTTGATTCATACATCATTGTTGTACCAAACCATCATAATCTTGTGAGTGTGAGTGGCTAGTATTTTAGTCCTTAAACTACATTGTGTGAGTGGTTGTACCCTTGAAAAGAACTCGACATCTAGCTTAGTGTCGGAAATAGTGTGTAAGCGAAGTGTAAAGGTTTCTCCGCCGATGAAAAGAGCTTGTTGACTAGTGAAGTTAAACTCTCGAGTGTGAGACTCGGGGAGTGGAGTAGGGCAAGGAAAAATAGTCCTTGTAGACGGAACCACTATAAACAACTTGTTGTGGTTTGATTGTTTCTTTCCTTATATACTCTTTATATATTGTTGATTACTATTCACTAACATATCTAAGATCAATATCAATTGATCTTTCAATAAGTTTCAAAACAAAGTTTTTAATCGGTAAACTATTCAACCCCCCCTTCTAGTTTTCCACAGTTTAGTTACTCTTTTCCCTCCAAAATATCTCTATCTTTTGTCTATCATTTGCATACTACTCTGCACACATACTTTCACCGACATTCAAAACATTTGTCCTACACAAAATGGTGAACACAAACTCCTATCTTGAACATAGATGGTCAAGACTGCAAAAGGGACTTGGCGATCCTAATAATTGGCATCAAAGCAAACCGGAAGGCCCTAGGAGGAGACTGCAAGATCACTTAATTCAGAGACAAATGAGAAGTGAGAGGTAAATCAAGGCTTGGAAATTATATAAGACAAATTTCTAAGAAGTGCAAATAAATGCTCAAGAAGAAGATAGAAGAGATTCAACCATACAACTCTAAACTTCCATAGTCCCATAATGCCTCTAACAAGCACAAGAGATACAAGTGCTATGAGTGCAAGATAAGGGGACATATTGCAAACAATTGTCCAAACAAAGGGAAGACTTGTGAAACTTCAAACTCAGAAAAGACCTCTGAGACAGACACACTTTCGAATATGTACCCTGAAAGTGTGCATCTACCAACAGATTTTCTGGTTGATGGCATTGATGAAGGTACATAAGCAAACACCTTGAAAGGCATGTTTTCTCAAACAGAAATCTATTTGGAAAACTTAAGGAGAAGTTTAGTGTGGAGAAGTTACAAGATATGAACAAACTGGCTTTCATACATGGAGTAGGAGAGACCAATCTCAAAATTGGGAAAGAGATTATCGCATACGGTGTATAATATACACGGATGTAACCTTGAACATCCTATCAGCAAACCAACTTGAAACCCAAGGATTGGATCTGATATTCAAAAGGAACAAGTGCAGAGCGGTCATATGTTTAAGGAATGCATTGCAGATTTTGTTGAAAATTAGATGAACAAAAGACAGAACAAGTACATGGAGGATTACTTTAAATTAGTTGAAGAAAGTACTCACTATGATGAAGGAAAAGTAGAAGTAAAGGATGTATTGACACTAAAGTGTCACAGATGTGGAGAGATTGGACACCATGCTTATTCATGTCCAACAAAACCAACATCGGTTGAAACACACCAAGGATTGAAGACCATGTCTATGTCAAAGGTGTTCTCTATCCAACTCAAGTTACTACATTTAATGAATATGTTGCATTTCTTGACCTTTAAAAAAATGATCAAAATGTCACAAGAATGGGACATGTTTAGAGATAAGTTTAATAAGGCTTTCAAGTGGTTTTATAATGAATATTTAAAAGGGAGATGCCGGTCCTATACCCCCTAGAATAAATTGCATTGAGATTCACTTAATGGATCTTTACAAATTGGTAAGCTCGGGAGGATACCTAAGCATCTACTTTGCAAACGGTTTTGATTATGTTTCAGAAATATTTGGACTATCACATGAATATGGTGATGATTTTAGAAGGTGTTACAATGAATACCTAGAGGTATTTAAGTGCTATTATAGCACAGCAAAGGTGCCAAAGGAGGAACTAGGAACAGTTCCAAAGAAGGCCACATCATCTGTGGTTAAAGGCAAAAAGATTACATGCCTTGGAAGTCACTGTGGTGATCATATGGATCAATTAACAGCACCAAATGGAGAAGACATGAAGATTGTAAATCAAATTGGAAGATTTAGAAGAAAAGGAAGATAGCAACAACTACCAAATACAGACCCAATGCCATTCAGATAAGGGAAACACAACCATTGAAAGAATGAAAGAAGAAAGGGACATCGCAGTAGCTCTAGTGATGATTTCATCATCATTAGCTGACCATTGTGAAAGCAAGAAAAGAAAGGAAGACAGATCAGAGGTCATTGATCTTATAGGGAGATTGTTGGAAGACTAAGATCAATCAACCTCAGTTTTACTTTGTTCAATTTTAGTTACATATTTGTAATTATTATTAAGTAGTATTGCAGCCATGAACATGTATATATTAAGGCTAAAGTTTCATTGGTCTTGGACAACAGACCTTAGACAAAGACTAGATAAGTCAGATATGACACTTATGTTAGTTAAGAACAGTTACAAGACATTATTGATAAAGGACATGTGTGCTAGTTCTATTGAACCATCACATCCCTTGCTATCATACCTGTTCATATAGTATATATAGGATCTTATAAAGACAGTTAATCACATCAATATTACAGTTATTTTAGTTACTCTTTTCCCTCCAAAATATCTCTATCTTTTGTCTATCATTTGCATACTACTCTGCACACACACATACTTTCATAGACACTCAAAACATTTGTCCTACACAAAATGGTGAACACAAACTCCTATCTTGAACATAAATGGTCAAAGACGCAAGGACTTGGCCATCCTAATAATCTTTGGGCCGCGAGCTTCAGACAGCCGCACCCTTCCTACTACTTTGTTCAGGCATGGGTCGATCCTCCATTCTTAACGATGAAATATAGATTGGAGGACTTTTCCTGAAAATATGTGTGATGAATGCTTCCACCGGAAAACTCTTCCAACTTCAAGTGAATAACTTATGCACCATCAACGATATGAAAGCCATGATTCATTACCATGAAGGTATTCCCCCACACCTGGAGACACTGTTTTTGCCCCAAAAGCGGCTCCAGGATGGCTCTAGTACTCTCGTAGACAACTACATCCATCATGGACCCTTCATCCATCTTGTTCAGGTTAGATGTCTCTCTTAACGTTTGCAGGTTCTTCAAAACCTCTTGTCGTTTCCGTTGTTGTTTCTTTTAGAATTTTTTTAAACCAAAATTCCTTGCAAGTTTTTTTTTTTATCTAATTTAAGAATGCCATGGAGTTAGCTTAGAAGGCAACAACATTCGAGGACCAGAATGAAGCTATCAAAAGAGGCTCATGCTTGTCGGGAAGCAGCTTAGAGTGAGGATTATTTATTATACGCTACTTTCTTGTCTATCATCATCACGAATCAAGTTTTTTTTAACGAATATCAGTATAGTAACTTATGAAATCTTGTAGACACTGTTCTTGCCCTTAAAGCGGCTCGAGGATGGCCCTACTCTTGTAGCCAACTACATCCATCATGAATCCTTCATCCATCTTGTTCAAACTTCTTCTGGTTAGATGTCTCTCTTAACATTGGCATGTTCTTCAAACACGAATTAATTTCTTTTGGTTGCTGTTGTTGTTTCGTCTAGCATTTTTTTAAACCAAAATTCCGTCAAATTATCGTTCTGCAACTTTGTTATCTAATTTAACAATGCCCATACAGTTAACTTAGAAGGCATATGCCATGCAATTAACTTTGAATACTATTCCACAAAAAGGTGTAGATTGGAGGGAACACCCTGACCCCGGGTGCCTTTTGACACCATCCATAGTCCATCCCACAAGGAATAGCTCCGGCAACTCTCCTGGCCTAGTGGGGAACCAACTGGAGTGAGCACGAGCCAATACTCGGACCTCTGAGCTCTTATTCAACAAAGTCTCTCCAGTGTACCTATATGAAGCAAATGCCATGGATGAGACTTGAACATGAGTCTATTGTGTAAGATATACACCGAATATGAATATTGTGTTGTTATTCATGCAATATGACTACAATTCAGAACATATATAAAGGGATATGGTTGGGCTATATTAAGAAATCCAACTCATCCACCTAATCAACATATCAATCATAATAAATGATTTGCCAATCATAATAAATGTATATCATTCACATCTAACACTCCCCCGCAGTTGAAGCGGGAGGACACTGGACAATGAGACTAGAGTGAAACTCTTCAAATAAAGGTGGTGGTAGTCCTTATTAAAGATATTTTCATATAGACTAATAAAAAAAACAAAACATAACATAATAAAAGCATAACTTTAGTCGACTCGTAACAAAACCGTACCAACAATCGATTTTAGTCGACTAGTACCAACGGTCGGCTAAGTTGACTAGTAATCTTATTGTACCAACGGTCAACATTAGGGACTGGTACCAACGGTCAACTTTAGTCGACTGGTAACAAAGCCGTACGAACAGTCGACTAACAAACAAACATTATAACCTTTTTTTTTTTTTTTTTTTAACCTGACATAAAGATGAAAGCGAAAGTTGGTTCTAAAACTTCAACCCCAAAGAACCTTCGAACAAACGGTGTGTTTTACTTAGAAAAACATAAAGATCCACTATTTTATTTAAGGGAGCCCTCAGACGACAGTAGGCGGTGGCGGTGTGAGTTGTAGTTTAGAGTTTTAGGATCGGTAATGGATGGACTCGTGACACCAAGTAAAATATACACCGAATATGAATATTGTGTTGTTATTCATGCAATATGACTACAATTGAGAACATGTATAAAGGAATATGGTTGGGCTATATTAAGCAATCCAACTCATCTACCTAATCAACATATCAATCATAATAAATGATTTGCCAATCATAATAAATGTATATCAATCAAATCTAACATATTGACTCAAACACAAGTGCTCCAACCATTGGACTAATGCTCCATTGGTTAACTTTGAATACTATTGTTTTGAATGAATCGCATGATACCATATATGTAACGTAATAGTATTAGAGGTTAATGAATTGTTTAGGTCTGACATTGTTTATATTTTGTTATGATGTATTCAAAGCTTAATTAAATCTCCAAGTATGCGATTGATTCATTTTTTTGCAACAAATGTTGATATATCGATTTCAAACCCTAGAAATTTCGTTTCCTTTATAAGCTTTAAATTGTTAGTTTTGGAAGTTGACGTTGTGAGGTGGAAGTAGGCATATGTTTTCGAAACCATTGAAATTTCTAGGTATTGATTTCATCAAATTAATGTATTTGGGTTCGCACTGTATTCAATTTTCCATTCTATGAAAATTGTTGTTTATGTCTATATCATTCAATATCCAAATGATTTGGTTATTGCTTGTTAGTATTTTAGTTTGCTGTTTTGGTCGTCCGTCTCCGTGGTGGTAAGTAAGTCCAATTTCAACTTCATCATCATCGTTTTTAGGTGGTAAATGAAGCTCTTTGTCATGGTTATGATTGTTAGTCTGTAAAATTTCATCCGATACTCTTTTTAAGTTTTTGTTGACAGTGGTGCTACTTTGGTTTAAAATTATAATATTAATTAGCTGGTTTGATGTAATGTCGGTGTTCATATTAGGTTTGCTTGCATATGCTCGGCTAGAGAATTCCACTGTTTCATAGCCATTTTCAGTTGATAGCTCAACTTGCTTAATCACTGATCCAAACACTTGTCTTAATAGCCTGCACATAGCCTATTTAGTTTGTTAATCTGCACAGAGCCCCCCCTTTAGTTTGTTAATGATCTGATCTCTGGTCAATATTAGCCATCATGGTGTCCGTTTAGCAAGTAACTGGAGTTAATTTAAAATTGGTGTCACAAGTTGGGGTTGTTTTGAGGTACCTGTCGAGAGAAATGAAGCCCGTGAAATTAGCTTTAACTCGTGTAAACCTAGGATTGAATGAAGCGTTCTTTGTTGGTGCGAATCGGGGTTCTGATGGTTCTACATCTTTAAGATATGATGGTTGCGACTTATTACGAATTAGGGATGGTGGTTGCGACTTATTACCAACTTGGTGACTTGTGATTTTTTTTCTTCTGATTGTGTTATACGGTTTACACATTCTTATGGTTTATTATCTAACTGTGTTTAAGCCCGCCTTTCTGAAACAGGAAAATGAAATTGAGTAGTATATTGGTTTAATCAAACAAGTAAAGTTAGGGGAATAGCTCATAATTTTCTTACAAGGGTTTAGTGGATACATCACGATGAAAATGGATTTCAGCCTTAAATAAGGTCAGTGTGATATCAGTAAATATCTTCTTAAGCAATAGCTTAAGATGAAGAAAAAATATCGCATATGTAATCTTTTTCACATGTTTTAGAGATGTATATATCATATATTTGAAGCATTCTACTGCACGTACACTTTCTTCTTAAGCTGTTGCATGAGATGAAACTTTACTGATATCACACAGTAGCCTCTAAGTGCAGTTACACTTATATTACAAGGATCTTTGGGTGAATTTTATGATGAAAATGATCTAAGTTTCTTTATGCATTTCACTTTGACCACCTTTTTTTTGGAGTCTCCTTAAAGTATCATCCGTAATATGAAGGTACGTACTAGAGCAAAAATTACTTCCGACATTGATCTCCATGTTGGGTTCGTAACTTTGTAAACCTTACTAGAAATTTGGCCAAATATAGGATGCATCTACATCGGGTATGTTTGGCGCAATAGGCTAGGGCTGGGGCTTGGGCTGTAGCTGGGGCTAGGGCTTTTATTATAAGCCGAAATTAAAATTTGTATTTTTGTAGACTTTTTTGGCAAATGGGCATAGAAGACTTGGTCATGTTAACTTCAAAACCATTAATAAGATTGTAAAAGATGGTTTGGTAAGAGGCTTACCTCAGAAAAGATTTGAAAATGATCAAACCTTGTGGCTTGTCTAAAGACAAACAACCAGAGCTTCTTCAGAGTCAAAGTTGGTTAACTCTATTGCTCACCCACTTCAAATGTTACATATGGACTTGTTTGGTCCTACATCTGTGAGCAGCTTAAATCTTAAGAAGTATTGTCTTGTTGTGACTGACGATTTTAGCAAGTTTACATGGGTTTTCTTTCTAAGCACTAAGGATGAAACAACTGGCATCCTTAAGATCTTCATCACCGAAGTTGAAAACCAATATGATATGAAAGTTAAAATCATTAGGTGTGACAATGGGACAAAATTTAAGAATAGAGTTATGGATGATTTTGCGAGAATAAAGGTATTAAAAGAGAATTCATGTTGCTAGAACTCCTCAACAAAATGGTGTTCTTTGAGAGGAGAAACAGGGCACTTATAGAGGCTGCTAGAACCATATTGGCAGATTCAAAATTGCCAATCACTTTTTGGGCAGAAGCAGTTAACACTACATGTTATGTGCAAAACAGGGTTTTAGTAGTGAAAGCAAAGAACAAGACACCTTATGAGTTATTTAGAGGTAGACCTCCTATCCTAGACTTCATGAGACCATTTGGATGTCATGTATAAATTCTCAATACCATAGATTATCTGGGAAAATTTGAAGAAAAATCTGATGAAAGGTATTTTGTTGGGTATTCCATGGTTAGTAAAGCTTTCAGAGTATTCAACTTAAGAACCCAAAAGATTGAAGAGAATATGCATGTTGAGTTCTGGTAAACAAAGTGAATGTCAAAGGCGGTCGAAAAGGTTGTTTGATCTTGATACTCTAACCCATACTATGAATTATGTACCTATCTCTACAGGTATATCTACTTATGATTTTGAGGATCGAGAAGAGTTTCTTGATGATGATGAACCAAGCAAGGATCAATGATCAAGATGAATTCATTTGCCACTTTGGGACTTTGCAGATAATGATGATATTCCAAAAGACGGAGATGCTCAACCTTCTAATGATTCGGAAAGGAAGAAGATAGCAAGCGTGAACACTGAAAATTCGAAAGCGTTGAAATTCATATTCCAATGCTAGGCGAGAAGTTTCCAACGCAACACCGAGAAGTGGAAATTACAACTCCGATTCACAGAGGAAGCTCAAGCCAATGATGTTGAAATCTCAAATATGCCAAGTGAGATTCGGTTCCTCGAACTCCCCACACTCAATTCATAAATCACATCCTCTTGAAAATGTGATTGGGGATGTCCATTCGCCAGTGAAGACTAGGAGACAATCAAAATTGCCTGATATTCATGGGTTTATTAGTGAAATCTATGAATCTAAGAATCATGAAAGCAAGAATGAATGTCTGTTCATGTGTTTCTACGTAAATGGAGCCAAATAATGTATACAAGGCACTTGAAGATGAAAGTTGGGTGGAAGCAATGCAAGAAGAGTTGCTCCAGTTCAAGCTTCAAAAGGTTTGGGTCCTTTGTGATTTTCCTTCTGGCAAGAAGGTAATAGGTACTAAATGGGTGTTCAAAAACAAGAAGGATGAAAGAGGAATTGTTATCAGGAACAAAGCTAGGCTTGTGGCTCAAGGATACACTCAGGAGGAAGGTATTGACTATGAAAGAAGTTTTGCCAGTTATGCAATTGAAGCAATCGGTCTTTCTTAGCCTATGCATCCTTTATGGGCTTTAAAGTCTATCAAATGGATGTAAAGAGTGCTTTCCTATATGGGCAGATTGATGAGGAGGTATATGTTTCACAACCTCCAGGCTTTGAAGACCCTGACTATCTAAATAAAGTGTACAGGGTAGTTAAAGCTTTGTATGGCTTGCATCAGGCACCAAGAAAATGGTATGAAACCTCAACTACTTATCTTCTTGATAATGGGTTTCATAGAGGCATAGTAGATCAGACTTTGTTCATCAAGAAAGACAAGAATGATATCTTGTTAGTTTAAGTATATGTTGATGATATCATTTTTGGATCTACAAAGACAGAGATGTGCAAAGAATTTGAGAAGCTAATGAAGGACGAATTCAAGATGAGTTCTATGGGTGAACTCACATTCTTTTTGGACTGTACAACAAAGGCCAGATGGTATTTTCATCAATCAAGATAAATATGTGGTTGAGATACTAAGGAAGTTCAAGTTCTCACGATGCAAAGTCATCCAGCACCCCTGCAGACAAGACTACACATAAACTTTTGAAGGAAAATAGTGGTGAAGCAGTTGATGTGCACATGTACAGATCTATGATTGGTTCCTTGATGTATCTTACATCATCTAGACGAATATTATGTTTGCAGTATATGCTTGTGCATGGTTTTGAGTCACTCCCGAGTTCTCTCAAACATTTGGAAGAAGATTTTTGAATATCTTAAAACATTTCCCCATGGGATTATGGTACCCTGAGAATCACCTCTAGAACTGGTTACTTACTCGGATAGTGATTATCTGGAGCTAGTTTGGATAGAAAATCTACTACAGGTGGATGCCAATTTCTTGGCAATAGATTAGTGTCATGGCAGTGCAAGAAACAAACTATGGTGGCTAATTCATCAACCGAGAGTATGTGGTCTGCGCAAGTTGTTGTGCTCAAGTTCTATGGCTTCAGAATCAACTTTTGGACTATGGGTACAATGTCATGAATACCATCACGATAGCATTACTGGCGTCGTTAGGTCAAAGGAACTTCCTTTTCGTCGAGCAAGTTTTTCAACACCCTAGGCAGTGAACCTAATCGTTGTAGTGTAGTATTAGGGTAAGCCACGGGAATTGATATCGTTCTCTAGGGGAATAGGAATGCTAGTGAGAAGTTACTACGCTAAGGTTGGGGTTGAGGAAGATTATTTTTTATCTTTTTATGTTTTTTGGAAATGGAAAGGTACGAATCTCGGGGTTTGGATTTGGGGGTTGGTATTTCTACCGATTACTCTACTTATCTAATTATCTAATCTAGTGGTGTATGTAGTCTATGTCTAATTATTGTGTGCTCGTATGATGATTTAAAGATGTGTTTACTTAGGTTTTATTACTCTTTAATTATCTCCTATTGATGGTTGAATTGTCACGTCCTTATTCTTAATCGCGTTGTATGTCTAAAGTCGTAGGGTATGCGTTTATTCCTAACTCTTTGAAACTACCAAAGTTTATCGCCTACAAAATCTCTAGGATTTATAAACTTAACTAAGGTACTCTTGGATGGTTTAGCCTACAATGACTCTAGGTACTATAAGCTAAGGTTCAACAAAGATTAATCAAGCATTAACTACACAACGGATGACCTATCGCAATACTAGGTCATTAACAATTAAGATAAGAGACAACCAATCAATATTCAATAATTAAGTTTCATATTCCCTAAGCAAACACACAAGTAAATTAGCTGGACATGGGAAACATGCAAGCATACACACAAGTAATTGAAGACATAATTAAATTAATGAAGTAAAACACTTATCTTGATGTAAGATACGGTATGGAACCCTATAATCTTTACAAGACACCTTGGTTGGTTTAGGTTTTACTCCAAAAGACTACATCGAAAACTAAAAATTCGGATTCTATATATAAGATTACAAATGCGGCGTCAGCTTTTGATTTGTGCGCCGTCGGGTCGCCGTCATTAGGGTTTCGTTTTGGCCCGCGTTAGTCTTGCGGCGGCGTCACCTTATACTTGTGGCGCCGTCCTCCGGTCTCGGCGTCGTGGATCAAATCTAGGCCGCTCGATTTCGGCGCCCTACTCTTTTAAAACCTGAAGCCGTCACTTGTAAATGAGCAATTTGGCTTCTGAGCCATCACAAAAGTTGTCCGATGGCGTCACCATTTTGTGCACGGCCGCGTCGCAGTTCAGCAGGCTGAGTGTCTCGATTCTTGACTTTGGCCATTTCTTCGTATATTCGCCTTTTCGTCGAATAAGTGTCATTCCAGCATTTTGCCTTCAAGATACCAAAAAGTGAAAACAACGATATTAAGTAATAACGGATACAAAAGTGATCAAATAAGGGCTTAAACGACCCCTCAAAAGGTACATTTTAAAACCTTATCAAATATCCCTACACTTGGTATTTTCTTGTCCTCAAGAAAATGTGTTTTTAACCAATTAATTTATAAGTTAGGGGTCATGAAGCATTGGTTTAGAACAATCTACAACACATATAAGCCCTGCAAAAGTCATAACAAGCACGGAAATTACATACTAGCACCTCACAAGAAGTGTTTGGATACTCACATCTCTCGGGTGTATATGAAATATAACAAGTTGGAAATGGAAGATAAACACTCATTAACCGGTCCTAGTACATAGATTACCATAGGCTTGAGACTAGATCAAACCTCTATCGCTTTGGCGTAAGCACCTAGGAAAGACTATCCAAGAGGTCTTTTAAAGGGTTGTAATGATATGCTTACGGTAGGGAAACAAAGGGTTTGGTGGGATAGGTTATTTACTGGTGGCAAGTCAAAAATCTTTATGTTACAAGCATGTGAAGAATGGCGCTGCTAAGCCAAGACTCGACACTCTAGACTCTAGATAACTGAAACAAACAAACATAAGTTAAAGATAAATGTAGGATGAAGTAGCCGTTTTTTACACTATTTTTTTTCTTTTTACTATTTTTTGTCGATAATTTTTTTCCATACACTTTTACTCTACCATCCTCTACAATCACATCAAAATGATAGGGATTTATAGGCACATCCCTACACTTGAGTTTTATTATTCTAACACTAATTTGACCCGAATTGAAAAGATCAAAACACTTTGAGTACATTATTACGTTAGTAAAGGGAATTTGAATTTAACGTTCCCTTCTCGTCATTTCATAAACTTTAACTTTTCCCATGAGTCCCAATCGTCCCAAAACTGTGTACAAAGGATATGACTCGACTTAGCAACTTATGCAAGCAACTAGATAATTGAACTAGGGGTTTAGTGTGATGACAATAATGCACTAAAAGTGAGTGCATACAAGGTAGGCTAAGGCGATTTGGGTGTACATTTGGGGGTGGGGTGTAAACAATGCTCTTCATTGATATTTCGGAAAACCGAAACATCACGGGAACCGCCAAAAGGATAGGCTCTGAGGGGTTAACTAGGGGTATCGTGTACTAAAGACGAGTACAACGCAAAGGTGTGGGGGAATTACTCAACCGATGTGGAAGAAATAATTATATTACGGGTATCAAATAACTTCCTATCCATGAGACGCTTTATTAAGACTAATGGCCCACTCCTATATGTCATGAAAAATTTTAAATTTGGTGCCAAAATTACCCTAACCGACATTTTCTCATGGTTTATTACACAAATGCAATTGGACAAAGCAAATAGTCAAGGATAAGCATAGTTTCAAAGTTCCCGTTTTATTTTCCCCCTACATATAAACTGAACATTGTCCCCAATGTTCCCCGAAAGTATCAAAGTAATGATAATGGAAGGTAATTAAAATGAAAGAAACTAATACTCCCCTGATTAGCTCGGTAGGATCCGTGTAAAGTGGTGGTTACATCTTTCTTCAAGAAGAATGTTTGCGTGAAAAGCTCCTTCTCATCTTATGTATCTTCTTCTTGGTAAATTAAACCTGCACACTTGAAGAAAACAAACGAAACCTTCGCGTAAAATCGGCGGTAATAATATATATAGGACTCTACTAAACTAGGATATAATGCTTGTGGAATGGATGTTTACAGAATTTCTGGAAAATTAAGACCTGAAAATTTTCAAAAATTTATAAGTAGCTCAGAAAACGAGAAAAAAAGTAATCTGTTGTTTTGCTCCTTCTGACGCACGTCAGAGTTGCGATCCTGACGCTTGTTAGGTTATCCTGACAAAAACTCCGCGATTTTCTGGAAAATTTACATCTTTAGAATCTGGAAAATTTCCTACAAAACATCCATTATGACTCGATACAAGCATTTGACTCGAACAAACACACATGTATATCTTTTAATTAATTGAAATTCTCATGTTTACGTTTTTTTTGAAAACGTGTGTAATCCTCCCTACACTTATCCCTTATGTAAAATACCTTTATATGTAATTAAGACGAGGTTAAAGACAAAATAAAGCATTTTTACAAATTTAAACATGAGAATAAACAATCAATAAAAGATACACGACACAAACAAGCAAACAATTAAGCATGGGTTGCCTCCCACGAAGTGCTTTTCTTTATTTATGAGTCTTGTAGCTAGACTCGAAGTCGTGCCCCTACGTGATCTCGTTACCGTCACCTTCTTCCTCATGACGGTCTCTAGTGGGTGATTCCATGTTGTAAAAGTGTCCTATGATACACCTTTCTAAGAGTTCGTCCTCTCCCCACTCAGTTCTATATTTCGGTCCTAAGTTCAAGCAATCCTTATAGAAACCGAAAATCTTGGCCATAACATAATCCACTCCTTTCTCCTTATCCTTCTCATTCCTATAGTAGACCGATAGTTTAAGTTCCTTTTCATCATTGGAGAGTGATGAAAATTTCTCAATCTTAAACGACATTTGGTAGGCTACATCATCGGTCTCATCCTTGAATCGAACTATTCCTAACGAGGGATCATAAGTTGTCCCGGTGCTTTCTATGAAAGGTTTCCCTAGAATAACGTGGGACAAGCTAGGATCTATGGCCATACTAATATATTCCACTATTATGAAATCCTTAGGAAACGTGAAACTACCTACATAGACGGGCAATCCCTTAACTCTACCAAGAAAATTGCAACTAACCCTAGGATTATCGGGATCTTGCCTAGTTGGGATAGGCTTCTTCATTACCCAATTATAGTAGGTGCTAGTCATTATGTTTATTGGGGACTTGCGGTCAATGTAGGCCTTTGCTACGAAAAGGTGTCCTATGCAACATGGTATGTTAAGATTCCAAGGGTTCCCAAACTTGATCCTAGGGCTTCTCCTAACATACATGTGACGGAGGTCACGCACTAAGTGAGGGTGGCAAGATAGTTCTTCTTCCGTAGGAAACTTATTGAAATAATCATTGTCTACTTCATATACTTCCTTGGTTGTTCCATTCCTAGGTGTTTCACTAACCTCAAGTATCGTTTCATGGTTCGCTTCGTCATTTGTTCTATTAGGTTTTGCTAAGGTGATGGTATTGACGAATTGAACGTGCTTAGCTAGCTTACTTGGGTCCTTAATCTCTACACCGGAAGGTTCGGGAGTTGAGATAGCATTAACCTTCCTATCACTATTGGTCATGGCTTTCAAGAGGTTATCTATCTTCCTATCTATCTCGGCTTGTTGTTGGTTAAAACGGTCCGAGAGCTTAGCTATTTGAGCTTCTTGGGATGCGACTAGGTGTTGCAACATCCCTCAATGTTTTGTTGGTTAGGGCCGTGAGATGGGGGCCATGAGAAATCATTGGATGTGAATTCTTTGGTTTGTCCCCAATAAAAGTCGGGCTTGCCCTTCCATGCTTCTCGGGCGTCATTAAAAGTCCTAGGTCCGGGTGTTGTAGGGAATCTTCCTCCCGTTCCATTAGTACGCGAGGATGCGTAGTCAACGGAAGCTTGTTCGGGGAATTTGGTGCAAGTCGATGTTACTACGGCTCACGAGAAGAAACTTTGTTCACATGGCGTGAAGACTTAGGATTTTCGTAGGAGCTCATTAGGAATTTAACTTGGTCTTCAAGCTCGAGCATCCTACGGTCGGAAGATTGTGAGTCAATGGGAGGCAAAGAGATTGCCTTAACGGTTTTAGGCAACTCACGGGGGTCATTCCAACTTTCGTTGTCATAGAGAGCAAGGTCCTCTATTATACCCCATGATTCTTCCGCGGTGAGATCACTAAGTTTTCCACCGGCCGCTTGGTCATTGGATTGCTTGGTAGGGAAGTTGACATGATCATAGAAGAGTTGGACTTGAAGCCAAAGATCAATGCTGTGATGAGGGACTTTATGGAGTAAGTCCTTGAATCGAGTCCATGCTTCGTAGAGAGATTCACCTTGACATTGTTGGAACATCAAGATATCATTCCTAAGCTTAGTGGTTCTCCCCGGTGGGAAAAATTGAGCAAGGAAGCGAGAGGTGAGATCATCCCAACTTGAGATGGAGCCGGCGGGAAGTCGCTCAAGCCAATTACTAGCTTGGTCCCGTAGAGAGAATTGGAAGAGACGCAGACGCGTGGTCTCCCGAGTAGTAGCATCGAGGTCGATGGAATCGACAATTTTAAGGAAATCCTTAAGATGCTGATTAGGATCTTTAGAGCGAAGTCCATGGAATGCACATCCGTTTTGCACCAACCGGATGGTGTCGGATCGTAGGGCCATAGTTTGGGCTTGGTCAGGAAGCTCAATGGTGTTCCTATAGCCTAGGTGGTTTGGTCTCGAGTATTCACTAAGAGTACGGCCTCTTGGCGGGTCATTTGGTGGTAGGTTGATGAATGGTGGTTGGTTATCACCTTCCATGATGAAAAATGATGGGGTTACTAATAAAGGTCACGAAGAAGGGGGATAGACTACGAGGAAGCTAAAAATTGGGAAAAAAGTTTACTTGATAGGAATCAAGCAAGGAAACCTAAACGAGGTGGACTCCTAACTAGCTATTCTATTCCCCGGCAGCGGCGCTAACTTGATAACGCTACACGCGTCGTTCGGGGTCAAAGGAACTTCCTTTTCGTCGAGCAAGTTTTTCAACACCCTAGGCAGTGAACCTAATCGTTGTAGTGTTGTATTAGGGTAAGCCACGGGAATTGATATCGTTCTCTAGGGGAATAGGAATGCTAGTGAGAAGTTACTACGCTAAGGTTGGGGTTGAGGAAGATTCTTTTTTATGTTTTTTAGGAAATGGAAAGGTACAATCTCGGGGTTTGGATTTGGGGGTTGGTATTTCTACCGATTACTCTACTTATCTAATTATCTAATCTAGTGGTGTATGTAGTCTATGTCTAATTATTGTGTGCTCGTATGATGATTTAAAGATGTGTTTACTTAGGTTTTATTACTCCTTAATTATCTCCTATTGATGGTTGAATTGTCACGTCCTTATTCTTAATCGCGTTGTGTGTCTAAGGTCGTAGGGTATGCGTTTATCCCTAACTCTTTGAAACTACCAAAGGTTACCGCCTACAAAATCTCTAGGATTTATAAACTTAACGCTAAGGTACTCTTCGGATGGTTTAGCCTACAATGACTCTAGGAACTATAAGCTAAGGTTCAACAAAGTTTAATCAAGCATTAACTACACAACGGATGGCCTATCGCAATACTAGGTCATTAACAATTAAGATAAGAGACAACCAATCAATATTCAATAATTAAGTTTCATATTCCCTAAGCAAACACACAAGTAAATTAGCCGGACATGGGAAACATGCAAGCATACACACAAGTAATTAAAGACATAATTAAATTAATAAAGTAAAACACTTATCTTGATGTAAGATAAGGTATGGAACCCTAAAAATCTCTGTACAAGACGACCTTGGTTCGGTTTAGGTTTTTACTCCAAAAGACTACATACTGAAAACTAAAAAATTCGGATTCTATATATAAGATTACAAATGCAACGGCGTCACCTTTTGATTTGTGACACCGTCGGGTCGCCGTCATTAGGGTTTCGTCTTGGCCACGTTAGTCTTGCGACGGCGTCACCTTATTCTTTTGACGCCGTCCCCTTGTCTCGACATCGTCGGATCAAATCTAGGCCTTCGAAGTTGCGGACGCCCTACTCTTTTAAACCGAAGCCGTCACTTGTAAATGAGCAATTTGGCTTTTGAGCCGTCACAAAAGTTGTCCAACGGCGTCACCATTTTGTGCCTAACGCCGTCCCCTTCAGTTCCAGCAGCCTGAGTGTCTCGATTATTGACTTTGGCCATTTTCTTCGTATATTCGCGCCTTTTCGTCCGAATAAGTGTCATTCCAGCATTTTGCCTTCAAGATACCAAAAAAGTGAAAAGGAACGATATTAAGTAATAACGGATACAAAAGTGATCAAATAAGGGCTTAAACGACCCCTCAAAAAGGTACATTTTAAAACCTTATCACCATCATCCATATTGACAATAGCAGTACCATTTGCATTATTAAGAATCCAGTTCAACGCACAAAGACTAAACATATTGAAATTAGACACTATTTTATAAGAGATTGTTATGAGAAAAGGCTAATCCAAGTTGTCAAAATCCATACTGATGACAACTATGCTGATTTATTAACAAAAGGACTTGATGTGGGTAGATTTCAGTACTTGGTAACAGGTATTGGAATGCTAAATCCTTAAACTTTTTGTGTCTAATGGTCTTTGGTGTTGAGAAAAAGTTATTGGGTACTACAATTGTTGTATCAGTTTGTATATATTTGCTTGTATTTTTGTTTAACCTTTATGCAACAAAGATGAGAGTTGATCTTAAAAGGTGTGTATCTGAGACACACAACAAATGGTTATTGATTCAGCATGTCTAATCCACATAAGAATCAACTAGTCAAGAGCAAACGGCTACTGGTAAAGACTTAACAAATCCGTTTATGGTTGATAGTTTACCAAAAACTATATGGTTATCAACTCATCATATTCTTTATGATTAAGAGTTGGCTAGTTCATAGCAAACGGCTCATGGTAAAGACATATCAAATCCGTTGATAGCTGGTAGTTTGCTAAAAATTATGATAAAGAGTTGTCCAATTTTCATATGTTTTTCTTTACCACTGCTCTTTGAAAATCTTTGTGAAAAATTACCACTGCTAGTTCACAGTTTCCACTGACAGTGTTATTTTTACCACTGTTGATCTAGCCGTTACAACTGTTGTGTCAGTAACTAATTTTTTACTAGCCGTTGAAGAGAAATTGCTTTCCATATATATAGGGTAAATTTTTAGAAGATTATCTACTTTCCTAATTGCTATTTATCCTCTAAAGATAAATATTTTCCTTAGATAATCTTTCTTGCGCAAAACTCTTAAACCCTACCACTATATATCTTTCTCTCAATTGGCGAGTTATTTGTACAATTCATACTGACACAATATATTTTTCATCAAAATATTCTATGGCACCTATCACTTTTACAGATGAGCACAACCAAGTGGCCTACTTGGAAAAGTCAAACGAGAAGAGTGACCCTGTTTTTCATCAGATTGTGGACTTTCTAAACACTACCCATATAAGGTATGCTTTATTGCTTAATCCCACAATCTATATCTCTCAAATTAAACAGTTTTGGACTTACATTTAGTCCATAACCATTGAACATAGAGATACACATGAAGCAGTGGATGCTCTTAGAACTGCCCAATGGACGGGGTAACTATTGATGTTACTGAGGCATCCTTGAGGATAATTCTCCAATTGGATGATCTCAATGGTATCATCACATTACCTATGCCAGAAATTCATACACATCTTTTATCCATGGGGTATGATCCACTAATAAAAGGCTACTTTCAAAAAGAGTGGTTTGTCCTTATTGGAGATTTTTGATACACTCTTTTTACATTGCCTAAGTCCTAAGAAAACATCTTATGAACAATTCAGTTCAACAATGGCTTAACCTTTGGTTTGTCTAGCCACTGATAGGATTTTTAATTGGTCAAACTATATTTTCACAATTTTGAAAGGCAATGTAAAGAGTGCTACAAAAGTTTTGATGTATCCAAGGTTTGTGCAAGCAGTGTTAAATGAATTTCAACTACAACCCCATACAAGAGTTTATAAAATCCGTTGTCTTAAGACTAAAGTTTTTCAAAACATGAACAAAGATGGCAATAGGATTATTACATCTCTTTTTTCTCAAATGCTTGCAAAGATTTCACAGTGTAAAACTCACCCCATAATCCTTTTTCCAAACATTGATTACACTCCACATTTCTCACACCTATGAGAGGAGGCATAAACAGACCAACTCCTCCCATTACAACCACAGCATGTCCCGATCCTTTTGGTTTAGGAACAAGCATTGGTGGTTCGAGCTTAACTCTAGTCCAACTAGGGAGGAATCGAGCCAATGCCCTATGATTCACCCTCTCAACAGTCACACATTGGAAGTGTTGAGGGCAGTGGGCAACAAATGGAATTGATGGAACTTTGTACCAAATTAGCTATGCAGGTTGAATCTCTAGAAAAGACTTGGCACAACTAAAGGAGCAACATGCCCAGGATGTTACACATTTGCAAGAAGATTGAGACCTTGAAGAAGAGTTGAGGGTTAAAGCAAAGGAAAACTACAAAGCTAGTGATCTCATCTCCATCCTCATCTGATAATGGTGATTCAGAAGATTTCAATAAATATTTGGGAAATTCTTCCAAACAGGGGAGGAAAACTGATGCTGAAACCAAGGGGAGGAGAATTGACTTTGGAGATGAAGGTGTTTCAAGTAAAGGTACTAAGGAAGCTGATACTCAAGAAGTTCCTCAACAACAACAAAAGCAAGAAAATTTCAGTACAGCAACCACTGATTTCATTCCCACTGCAGAAGAAGTTACCACTGCTGATCAAGTTATTACCACTGCAGAGGAAGAAATCAAGAAAACGAAAGGTAAAGCAGTTGTGCAGAGTGCAGAGCAACAAAGTAGAAAGATTTCAAAGAAAGAACAAGCTCAAATTGATCATGATGAAGAGGTTTCTAGAAAGATAAATGAAGATCAAGTTGCTAATAAGAAAAGACTAGAGGAGATAGAGATTGCAGACTTCATGGAGGCTAAAAGGCTGGGCAGAATGGACACCACTGATCCAATGGATGTAAATCCAGTTTCCACTGTTCCACCTACAATATTAAGAGAAAAGACTCCAGAGTTTAGCTATGTACCTACAGACCAAGAGATTGATTTCTTGATTGCAAATGATCCAGTGATCAAGAATAAAGCAATTGATCTAGTTGCAGATAAGTCTTTAACTGAAGAACAAAGAACAACACAGTTAAAAGACTTCATTCAAATGAAGAATAATCAAGCACTTCAAGATGCTATTGTTTCAGTCAAGAAGGGTCAAAAGAAACCAAGACAACCAACCAAGGCACAGGTGATTTCAATGATGAAAGATTATTGTTGCAAGGTTGGTGGCTGGAAAAGACATCAATTCAAAGGAATGCCTGATGATAAAGTTGAAGGTATCTACTACAGAGTTAAAAGGCAAGACCAAGATTTTATTCCAATGGACTCTGAAGAAGAAGCAAGAAGGTATCCTAATCTGAAGAGAAAGGCCAAAGATAGTGAATCTCAGACATTTAAGAAAACAAAGTTTGCTGAAGAACAAGAAGTTCCAACTGAGAAATTCACTGAAGAACAATTGACTGAAATGATTGTGATAGAAGAAGAAGACTTTTATCCTGAACCACTGCAAGTCAGACATCCTATCATTGATTGGGAAGTGTTTACTGCTAGCAATTTTGCTCCAGCATGGAAGTGAAACTTCATCATTCATTCAATTTTGGAGAACTCATCAAAGCATGTGACAGACATGATCTGGATACTTTGTGGAGATTGGTTCAAGAAAGGTTTGATGCTGAAGATCTTAAAGATAGGAAGGAAATGCAGCTATGAGTTAATCTAAGAAGGCTCTATGAACCAGATACTAATGATGATTTCTGGAAATTCTCATGTTCATGTCCTGGTACTAAATGGTTTTATTATGATTCATGTGAAGTTTATCATGTTTCTACATCAAATGGAGTGGATGCATTCATGTTTGCTGAGAAAGAATACCCACTCAGCGCTGGAACTCTCACTGTGATATTGTGTACAACAATAAGAGTTCATGAAGACAATGAGAAGGTCAGAGCATTGTTACTTAGGCTTCAAGATCAATGTTCAAGAGCTATTCAGGAGTTAAGAAGAAAGAGAAGTGTTTGAAAGAATTCCCCAAATCCTACAGAAGATGCAGATTGAAGAAACTTATTGATTTGCAGAGAAATCATAAGTTTAGGGGAGGATTGTTGGGAATAAAGATAACAGTTACCACTGATACGCTTGTGGTTAATACTGCTAAAGATTACACTAGCAGTGGAAACTCATTACCACTGCTATTAGGATAATTGTTATGTATCCGTGTATTGATAAGTATAGAAAAGATCTTGTGTATATTCTATATTGTTAGGATTATACTTATCTTGTAAAGGACTCCTTGTGCTATAAAAGGAGATCCTAGGTCATTGCTTAGAGTACGTATTATTCATATAAGCTTCAAGGTGTAACCCTAGTGATAAGCAAGATCACTCGTATTATTTCTTAATAATATTGGAGCTTTGTGTTAAACTGTTCTCACTTACATTAGATCATATAATCTACTTCTAAGTATTACTAAGTATATTCCGCGTTCTTATTAATATAACTCAAAATATCACTAACACAAGGTGTGTGTTTAGATCCATCAGGCTGGGGCTTATTATTGCAAAATTACTAAAAAGTATATAATTAAATGAGTTTTATGGTATATGTTAGATATTTTTGTGGGTAAATATGTAATTTATGGTCCATAAGCCCCGGACTAAAGTTTTTAGCCCCTTTTATGGATCTAAAGTTTATGATTTCATAAGCCCGCATGACAAATGAGACTATCAAGTTCTCATCTACTGGAATTGTATGGCTCTCTCATCAAAAGTATAATGCGGGACCAGTTTTCTCTCAACATACAGTATCTTAGTTCATGCATAGTTACTACTTTTCTTTTTTGGGTTAATAACCTTTTAAAGCACTATACTTGTCAAGAATGGCAGTTCTGCGTAACGAACTAAAAAAATAACTCTTTTAGACATTAAAGTTGACATTTTTGTCTTTTTTAAGTATTATGACCATATTATGACCATTTTACCCTTTCTAAATTTTTTTCAAAATACTTTTTTTTTTCTAAATTTTTTTTCTAAAATATTTTTTTTGAATTTTTTTTTCGAAATACTTTTTTTTTGAAATTTCTGATTTTTTTTTTCGAATTTCTATTTTTTTGAAATATTTTTCGAATGGTAAAATGGTCAATATGGTCATAATACTTAAAGAAAGACAAAAATGTCAACTTTAATGTCTAAAGAGTATGAATTTTTATTACGCTAGCGAACGTGCATTATGACAAAGTATAGTGCTATAAAAGGTTATTATTTTTTTTTTTTCTGATTAAAGGGTTTCACCCAGATAAAATAAGTTACTGTTTTTCTTCAGTTTCAATATGGTGGTTTAAATGACAGTTATCATGATTCCATCATCCTATCATGCCTCTAGGATATGCTTTTGCTTTTCGTCTTAGATCTTAGATACCCCTCACTATGTAAGTCGTATGCATTGATCCTGTTGGTACGTTTAGCGGGTAATCATACTGTTAAGGTTGTATACATTCTATATTATTTTGATTTTATTAAATTAAAAACTCCTAAACAAAATATTTTGATAGTCATTCTTCTTATTAGTCAACATCATTTTGAGTATCAAGCACTTAAAACAAGACAAGTATAGACATAAGATAATCCAAAGCAAAGAACAAAGCTAATCCTTTCTATATAATTGAACAAATCAAAATTCAACTTCCCAATAGGATAGTTTCAACGTAATCGTAGTTAGATCTTTCCTTGCCATGCCAATCACGTAGTCAGGTGCATTTCGATTTATTCCTGACATTTTAACATCTTTAATGGAAATTGACCTCTATGTAAGCATATTCTTTTCCCTATTTATACCATTCTTCCTCATGGTATGAAGAGTACCTCCACATTCATAATTAGCTTTAAGAAACGATAGTCCATTGTACAAGAAGCGAAAACTAAACATGAGTTTGTCACTCAATAGATCTGTTATCCTAGTTGTGCTTTTTGTTTTTGGGATGTTGGCATGCCATGTAACATCTCGAACACTTAATGAAGACACCATGTTGCAAAAGCATGAACAATGGATGGCTCGTTATGGGCGTGTATATAGAGATAGTGAGGAGAAAGAAGTGCGCTTCAAGATATTCAAGGATAACTTGGCATACATAGAAGCATTCAACAATGCTGGGAACCGAGCTTACAAGCTGAGCATAAACGAATTTGCGGACCAAACAAATGAGGAGTTTAAGACCACTCGTAATGGATTCAAGTTGCCATCTGCTCTAAGATCTACTCCAACCACGCCATTCAGGTATGCAGATGTGACTGCAGTTCCATCTAGCATGGACTGGAGGAAGAAAGGAGCTGTTACTCCAATCAAGGATCAAGGTCAATGTGGTAAGTCATCTTAGATTCCGATTTATATCAGAGAACCATCTTTTTGCTACCGTCCATCATACTAACTGTTCTATACAACAGGAAGCTGCTGGGCATTTTCGACAATCGCTGCTACTGAAGGAATAACTCAACTTACCACTGGGAAACTGATTTCCCTATCAGAGCAGGAGTTGGTGGACTGTGACCGGAGTGGTGAAGACCAAGGTTGCGGAGGAGGGTACATGGATGGTGGATTTACTTTTATTGTCAAAAACAAAGGAATCAACACTGAAGCAGCGTACCCTTACGAGGTAAAAGATGCAACATGCAACACAAAATAGGAATCTGTACATGCAGCCAAAATCACTGGACACGAGGATGTACCTGTTAACAGTGAGTCAGCACTTTTGAAAGCCGTGGCAATGCAGCCTGTTTCTGTTGCTATTGATGCTGGTGAGTCTGACTTCCAGTTTTACTCCAGTGGCGTTTTCAATGGAACTTGCGGGACTATGTTGGACCATGGGGTTACAGCAGTAGGATATGGAACGAGTGATGATGGCATCAAGTACTGGTTGGTGAAGAACTCATGGGGCACAAGTTGGGGCGAAGAGGGATACATACGGATGCAGAGAGACGTTGAAGCTAAGGAGGGGCTCTGTGGCATTGCTATGATGGCTTCTTATCCAACTGCTTGATATAGCCTGAGGCAGGTTACCAAGTATGAATCTATGTAAATTCCAACATCTTGTTAATATGTATTTCATTTGTGTCAAGTCCAAGAAACTATGTATAGAAAATGATGCAATTATATGTAAATTAATGGTTCTTAAAACCTTTGCTAAAGAAAGAAAAATTCTGGAGACATCTGCGGCTATCCTTTTAAATACTGTCACTACAAAACAATAGTCTTTTAGTGACACTTAAAAATGTTTCACCAAAAGTTAAAAAAAAGGTCGCTAAAAGTAAAAATGTTTCATAGTATAAAAAAGTGTCACTAAAATTTTTATATGGTTCTCCTACACTTAAAAAGTGTAGGTAGAAGTTCAACAAGTAAAAGTCTATTTATAGTGACACAAATAAAGTGTGAGGATACATTTTTTGCCTTTTATAACACATTTTATGCATAAAAAGTGGCATTAAATCTCAGAATTTTAAGCTTTTACTCGTACTTTGTAAAAAGTGTCATTAAAAGTATAGATTTAGTGACAATTTGTTTGTGTCACTAAAACCTTAGTCCTTATAGGTCTTTTATCTTGTAGTGTGTTTCTGCAATATCAAGGAGTTTGTAGATGAGATTCGTACCCAGCATCCAGTGTGAAGTATATCACTTTGTGGGCCCTTAACAAAGCGGATTTATTCTAATAATGGCTTTCAATGATATAAGAGAAGTGTCACTAAAAATGCCTTGACTAAAGTGGTCAGGTGTTTTACTCACATATTGAAGCAGTCACTAACGGAAGCCATAGACATATTTCATTGGTTCTCCAAATTTAGAATTGTGTTCTGAGTTACATTTTGGTGAAGAAGCTTTGACATTGCATAAATACAAATACTCCTTATTTGTGAAGATAATAACCATATAATTTATTTTCTGTAACAAAGGTTTACGAATTGACTTATATAAATTAACGGCAAGATAATGATACAAAGAGTTTGATTTTACATAGTTCAAAAAGAGTGTCTGAGCTTCAGGCATATATCATACAGTTGGAAACGATGCCATCATAGCAATACTACACATCCCATCATAGGTGCACATCGGTTCGAATGTATGTTCACCGGTTCGCATGTATGTTCATCAGTTCAAATGTGTGTTTATCAGTTCAAATGTTCATTGGTTCCTGTGGGGAACGGTGTACACTTAATTTATAAAATCAGATTATAATGACAATAAATAAATTAACAGAAAGTAAAAATAGACAGAAAGGTGTAGAAGCAGAAGACATAATCTATATTGGTAAATAACTGAAAGCAGTGAAAAGAGGAACGAGGCTCGTGTTAACACGATTCCCTTAAAACAGATTCGCCTTCTGTTTCCCAGGGTACAACGTTCAAAGCTGTTGTACAGCCAGACTAAACTTACTTGCTGAAGATCACCGAACGACTTGCGTGTTTTGATCAAAAGCTGCTGGAACTCGTCGGTAAGAGCTGCGTTTTTACGAACGTGAACGGAATGAGACATATGGCTGTATTTATATTGAAGACTCAACTTGTCCTCCAAGAAAAATATACGACCATATAAACGAAAATCTGTTATATCTAAAACAGATTCGCAAATCTTTTTAATACATAAAACAGATTTTCATATATTTTAAAAACATAAACTGATTTCTGTAAACTTACGTGATAAGTTTCAATCTATTCCTAAAATAGATTTACAGAAAAATCTGGAAAATGAAACTCGAAACTGCAGCAAAAAGATACGCACGTATGCGAGGCTTCGGAGCTGCATTCGTGTCCGCAGGTCGCGCGGGCTCGCATGAGTTCAGAAGCTTCGAACTCATTTTGACCCGGAAATCCCATTTTCTGCACCCCCTGCGCGCGCTTAGGAGTGGGAGCATAACCAACCTAAAGGAATTTGATAGCCAAAACTATAATTTCCTTATAAACAAGCATCCACTTCTTGTTTTGGGCGATGTGGGATTCTCCCATTTTTCCAAGTTTTTATGTTTCAAGTGCCTCACTTTGAGACACGATATCTCATTCATTTCAACTCCATTTTGGACATACTTTAGCTCGTTGCGAAGCTCTCGTCGAGGAGAACGCAAAGCTACCAAGAAACATAAATATATATAACATATACATATATTAAATAGTGTCCAAAATTTGCAAAAACTCATTTTGCAAAAACTCATTTTCCAACAATCCCCCACATGAATGGAAATCGGTCGAAAACACACGAAATTTCGATTGAAATTTCTGCGGTTAAGTCTTGCATAGGATAGGTATGTGTAACCCTTTGAACCTTCCCTTGTGAGATGCACTTAGTCTCCTAGATCTGAATAGACGTGATGTCCTTGAACTCATTATCCATTTACGTAGACGACATTACAATTTACACAAGACTCTCCCTGACAATGTCAAGTCCTCATAGTTGTGTTCGTTATGGTCATGAACACTAGCCTGGTTCTGCAAGAGCTCTTAGGAATTGCGCCCCCACATTTCCCTTCGAAGCGACCCCACTTCTCTCTCACATAGGTGATTTCATCTTGAATCATTAAAAACATATGTGTTGTGATTTCATCTTGAATCATTATGCTTTATGATTTCATCCTGAATCATTAAAGCCATATGTTTAACCTCTCAACAAGTCACATTTGTTATAGGAATGGACTAGGAAAGTTACAATATTTAGTAACTCCTAACTCCCCCACATTGATGTGACTTCCCCCACATTTCTATGATTAGGTTGTCATATTGAACCCAGATCTTGGGATCTCCAGTCAACTGGGTTAGGTTTTCCTTTATAGAAACTCATTCCTTCAAGGGCTTTAGTCCCATTCCTTTAGACGACTTACTAACTAACTCTCTGCTTAAGCCTTTCGTAAGCAGATCCGTGATGTTATCCTTTGACTTCACATAGTCAATTGAGATAACGCCTGTTGAGAGTAGTTGTCGTATCGAATTATGTCGACGACGGATATGTCTTGACTTTCCATTATACATTATGCTATGAGCTCTGCCAATTGCCGATTGACTATCACAATGTATACTAATGGCCGTTATCGGTTTAGGCCACCTTGGTATGTCCTCTACGAATTGACGTAGCCATTCCGCCTCTTGTCCGCATTTATCTAACGCGATAAATTATGATTCAATCGTGGACTTAGCTATAACCGTTTGCAGCTTGGAAGACTTCCAAGATATAGCTGCCCCTCCTAGTGTAAACACATATCCACTAGTCGATCTAGAATCCTTTATGTCAGATATCCAATTTGCATCACTGTATCCTTCGATAACAGTTGGATATCGATCATAATGCAGTCCATAATCGCGACTGTATCTCAAATAGTGAAGTACCCTAGTCATAGCTGCCCAATGTGCATAGCTTGGGTTACTAGTATACCTACTTAGCCTGCTAACAGCATATGCTAAGTCAGGTCGGGTACCTGTCATTAAGTACATTAACATGCCAATAACTCTTGAATACTCTAATTGGGCAACACCTAAGCCTCTATTTTTAGATAGATGCTTACTGGTGTCAATTGGAGTTCTAGCTAGGCCGGAATCCCCGCATTATGAGTATTAAGAATTTTGTCCACATAATGTGCTTGACTTAACAAATTTAGGTACGGGTCCATTTTGAGTTCGTATGATCTTTATTCCAAGGATCACATCAGCCAAACCCATATCCTTCATGTCAAACTTTGATTTCAACATGTCTTTAGTAGATTTGATCATCTTGTCGTTACTGCCAACGATAAGCATATCATCAATATATAAACACAAGATTACATATCCACTATTTGTGTCTTTGACATAAACACATTTGTCGCATTCATTAATTTTGAATCCACTCTCTAGCATGGCGTGGTCAAATTTTTGATGCCATTGTTTGGGAGCTTGCTTTAAGCCATATAATGACTTAACAAGCCTACAAACTTTGTTCTCTTTTCTAGGAGCCATGAAACCCTCAGGTTGATTCATGTAAATTTCTTCTTCTAAATCTCGTTTAGAAATGCGTTTTCACATCCATTTGGTGAACTTCCAAATTTCTTAATGCGGCAATAGCAAATATCATCCTGATCGAGGTTATTCGCGTAACAGGCGAATATGTATCAAAGTAATCAAGACCTTCTCGTTGTCTAAATCCTTTGATTACCAATCTTGCTTTGTACTTATCAATAGTGCCATCGGCTTTCATCTTCTTCTTGAAGATCCATTTATAGCCTAGTGGTTTACAACCAGGAGGTAAATCCACGAGCTCCCAAGTATGGTTTTGTAAAATAGAATCTATTTCACTTTTAATGGCTTCTTTCCATTGAGGTCCTTCTGAGGAAGTAACCGCTTCTCGGTATGAAGTAGGTTCGTTTTCAACCATAAAAGAAACAAAATCGGGTCCAAACGATTTCTCGGTTCTTGCCCTTTTGCTTCTTCTAGGTTCAACCTCTTCTTCCTCAGTTTGATCTTGTCTCTCATCTTGGAGATCATTATCATCTCGTTGTCGCTTATCTTGGACAACTTCTTCATCTATTCTAGATGAACTTCCAGTTTCCTTCGTTAAACAAGGAAATATAGTTTCAAAGAATGAAGCATTCCTTGCTTCCATTAATGTACCCTTTGTATATCGGATTTTTCGAATCATGTACAATGAAGCGATAAGCACCGCTATTCTTAGCATATCCGATGAATATACAATCCACAGATTTAGGTCCAATCTTTTGGGCCTGGGAGTCGGTATAGCTACCTTTGCTAGACACCCCCACACTCGTAAGTACTGATATGATGGCTTTATTCCCATCCATAATTCATAAGGGGTCTCTTCTTTTTTCTTACGAGGTATCTTATTTAAAAGATAAGTAGCCGTTAGAATGGCTTCCCCCCACATGTCCTGGCTTAAACCAGAACTTATCAACATGGCATTAACCATTTCTTTCAAGGTACGGTTCTTCCTTTCGGCAATACCGTTCTGCTGAGGTGAATAGGGAGCAATGAACTCGTGTCTAATTCCATGTTTTGCACATAGGTCAGCGAATGGAGACACATATTCACCTCCTCTATCACTTCGGACCACCTTGATTTTCTTACTAAGTTGATTCTCAACTTCGTTTTTGTATAGAACAAACTTGTCTATAGCTTCATCTTTACTTTTCAGTAAGTAAACATAGCAATACTTTGTACAATCATCAATAAACGTGATAAAGTACTTATTGCCACCTTTTGTGGGTAGTGATTTCAAATCACATATGTCAGTGTGTATCATATCAAGTGGTTCGGTTTTTTGTTCAACCGATTTGAAAGATGCTCTTGTAAGTTTGGCTTCAACACAAGTTTCACATTTATATTTTGAGTCAATATGGAAATTAGGTATGCAATTAAATTTAATCAAACGACGCATCAAATTAAAATTTACATTTCCAAGACGGCCATGCCACATATTCGAAGACTCAATCATGTAAGCAGAAGAATTCATATTATTGATATCTTTCTTAACAACCATTACATTGAGTTTAAACATACCATTCAGGGCATATCCCCTACCAACATACACTTGATTCTTAGAAAGAACAAACTTATCAGACTAAAAAACAAGATGAAAACCAAACTTGTTCAATGCCAACCAGAGACACAAGATTCTTGCGAATCTCTGGTACATACAAGACATTAGTCAACTTGAGCTCTTTCTCGGATGTCATCTTCAAGATTACATCTCCTTCACCCTTGATTTCAGCAGTTGCAGAGTTGCCCATGTACAGCTTCTCTCCACTATCAACCGCTCTGAAAGAGTGAAACATACTCTTATCAGCACACACATGAAGGGTAGCCCCAGTATCCACCCACCATTCCCTGTTGTTTGAACCTACCAGGTTAACTTCAGAGATCATGGCAATGACATCAGACACCATAGCAATCATGTCCACATCTTCATTCACCATATTAACCTGGGGTGGAGTCACCCGCTTCGGCATCTTACAGTTAGCAGCACGGTGACTGGTGGTCACAATTGAAACACACCCCTTGGAACTTCTGTTTCACAATTGCAGCTTTAGGAGCAAGGTAATCAGACTTCCCTTTGCCCTTCTTGTCATTCTTTCCTTTTCCTTTGCCTTTAGCTTTGACATTGGACTTTGAAGATGACGAAACATGCTCAACCATATTTGCCTTTGCAGAATCAGGCGTATACGTGTTTTCTGAGCCAGCTTGTTGTCCTGTTCAATACGAAGACGAACAACCAAGTCTTCAACACTCATCTCCTTTCGCTTATGCTTCAGGTAGTTCTTGAATTCTACCCAGCTTGGAGGTAACTTTTCAATAATAGCAGCAACTTGAAAAGTTTCACTCAAAGTCATTCCCTCAGCATGAATGTCGTGTAGCAAAACCTGCAGATCTTGAACCTGACTCATCACATTCTTTGAATCATCCATCTTGTAATCCAAAAAACGAGCTACCACGAACTTCTTTGTACCAGCATCCTCAGTTTTGTACTTGCGTTCCAATGACTCCCATAATTCTTTGGTAGTCTTGGTCTTGCAGGTACACGTTGTAACAAAGAATCAACCAAACCATTCAGAACATAATTGTGACACAAAAATCTGAATGTTTCCATGCTTCCAAGGCTTGAAAAGCCTGTTGATTAGAGGATTGACCTTCTGCAGGAGGTTCCACGTTAGGTGGGTTTCTTTTTAAGAACCGCGCAAGGTTCAAAGTAGTCTGATAGAAAAACATCTTCTGTTGCCACCTCTTGAAATTCTGCCCATTGAATTTTCTCTGGTTTCTCAGCATGATTAGCACCTGGTTGGTAACTGGCGCACCAGTTACGTTCACAGGAGTAGTCACAGGAGGGGTAGTGGTGTTTGTCATCCTGAAAAACAAACACAAACAGTCAAACAAGCTGTTGAAAATTGGTATCTACTTGTACCAGATCTGATTCAACAAAACTCTATCTTGGTTTCGATGGATCAAGTAAATCAGTTATTTAGAAACTCAATCATGGTTTCGTTATAAACTGATAAGATAACTGCTTTAAAAAAATGTAATAGATCTGAACACCAAATCTGTATGTATAAAACTGTTTAATAGAAAATGATTTCCAAAGAAACTCAACAAGGTTTCGACAGAAAACAGTTTTAAAAAATCTGTTAATAATAAATCCGATTTTAACAAAGTGTTATAAATTCGGTTAAACCGATTCTGCTTTAAGACTGTGGGAAACGGTGTACACTTAATTTATAAAATCAGATTATAATGACAATAAACAAATTAACAGAAAGTAAAAACAGACAGAAAGGTGTAGAAGCAGAAGACAGACTCTATATTGGTAAATAACTGAAAGCAGTGAAAAGAGGAACGAGGCTCGTGTTAACACGATTCCCTTAAAACAGATTCGCCGTCTGTTTCCCAAGGTACAACGTTCAAAGCTGTTGTACAGCCGGATTAAACTTACTTGCCTGAAAGATCACCGAACGACTTGCGTGTTTCTGATCAAAAAGCTGTTGGAACTCGTCTGGTAAGGAGCTGCGTTTTCTGAATGTACAGAACGAATGAGACATATGGCTGTATTTATATTGAAGACTCAACTTATCCTCCAAGAAAAATATACCAGCCATATAAACGAAAATCTGTTATATCTAAAACAGATTCGCAAATCTTTTTAATACATAAAACAGATTTTCATATCTTTTAAAAACATAAACTGATTTCTGTAAACTTACGTGATAAGTTTCAATCTATTCCTAAAATAGATTTACAGAAAAATCTGGAAAATGAAACTGCAGCAAAAAGATACGCACGTATGCGAGGCTTCGGAGCTGCATTCGTGTCCGCATGAGTTCAGAAGCTTCGAACTCATTTTGACCCGGAAATCCCATTATCTGCACCCCCTTTGAGCGTGCGCGCACGTAGGAGTGGGAGCATAACCAACCTAAAGGAATTTGATAGCCAAAACTATAATTTCCTTATAAACAAGCATCCACTTCTTGTTTTGGGCGATGTGGGATTCTCCCATTTTTCCAAGTTTTTATGTTTCAAGTGCCTCACTTTGAGACACGATATCTCATTCATTTCAACTCCATTTTGGACATACTTTAGCTCGTTGCGAAGCTCTCGTCGAGGAGAACGCAAAGCTACCAAGAAACATAAATATATATAACATATACATATATTAAATAGTGTCCAAAATTTGCAAAAACTCATTTTCCAACAATCCCCCACATGAATGGAAATCGGTCGAAAACACACGAAAGTTTCGGTGAAATTTCTGCGGTTAAGTCTTGCATAGGATAGGTATGTGTAACCCTTTGAACCTTCCCTTGTGAGATGCACTTAGTCTCCTAGATCTGAGTAGACGTGATGTCCTTGAACTCATTATCCATTTACGTAGACGACATTACACTTCACACAAGACTCTCCCTGACAATGTCAAGTCCTCATAGTTGTGTTCGTTATGGTCATGAACACTAGTGGTTATGCAAGAGCTCTTAGAATTGCGCCCCCACATTTCCCTTCGGCGACCCCACTTCTCTCTCACATAGGTGATTTCATCTTGAATCATTAAAAACATATGTGTTGTGATTTCATCTTGAATCATTATGCTTTATGATTTCATCCTGAATCATTAAAGCCATATGGTTAACCTCTCAACAAGTCACATTTGTTATAGGAATGGACTAGGAAAGTTACAATATTTAGTAACTCCCCCACATTGATGTGACTTCCCCCACATTTCTATGATTAGGTTGTCCTATTGAACCCAGATCTTGGGATCTCCAGTCAACTGGGTTAGGTTTTCCTTCATAGAAACTCATTCCTTCAAGGGCTTTAGTCCCATTCCTTTAGACGACTTACTAACTAACTCTCTGCTTAAGCCTTTCGTAAGCGGATCCGCGATGTTATCCTTTGACTTCACATAGTTAATTGAGATAACGCTTGTTGAGAGTAGTTGTCGTATCGAATTATGTCGACGACGGATATGTCTTGACTTTCCATTATACATTATGCTATGAGCTCTGCCAATTGCCGATTGACTATCACAATGTATACTAATGGCCGTTACCGGGTTAGGCCACCTTGGTATGTCCTCTACGAATTGACGTAGCCATTCCGCCTCTTGTCCGCATTTATCTAACGCGATAAATTCTGATTCCATCGTGGACTTAGCTATAACCGTTTGCTTGGAAGACTTCCAAGATATAGCTGCCCTCCTAGTGTAAACACATATCCACTAGTCGATCTAGAATCCTTTATGTCAGATATCCAATTTGCATCACTGTATCCTTCGATAACAGCTGGATATCGATCATAATGCAGTCCATAATCGCGAATGTATCTCAAATAGTGAAGTACCCTAGTCATAGCTGCCCAATGTGCATAGCTTGGGTTACTAGTATACCTACTTAGCCTGCTAACAGCATATGCTAAGTCAGGTCGGGTACCTGTCATTAAGTTCATTAACATGCCATACTAGCAAGTAGCAACTAAGTGAGAAATTATAACTCAGTTGCTAATAAAAATAACATATACCAACTTGTTATTGGGTTGGGAATATCATATTAGGATGGGTAGTAAGTAACTACATAAAAAATTAAAGGGCAAATCACCTAGAAATGTAGTTAACTTGCCACTTTTTCTCATTGTATGTAGCATTTTTTTTTTCTCATTCTGTCAATAAACTTCTATCGTTAGTCCTTTGTGTGTACCCGTTACCAAAAAAACCTGCATCGTTAGTCCTTTATGCTAACGACCGTTAATAAATAACTTAAAATTTGGTTATCTTACGCTAAACTTGCGCCGTTGGTCCTTTATAGTAACAATCGTTAAAAAATAACTTAAAACTTGGTTTTCTTACGTTTCCGTCCGTTTTTTTCACGTTTTCGTACGTTTTTACACGTTTTCGTTCGTTTTAACACGCTTTTGTCCGTTTTTTCACCTTTTTATCAGTTTTTACACTTTTTCATTCGTTTTTACACGTTTTCGTATGTTTTTTCACTTTTCTTCTGTTTTCCCCCGTTTCATTCGTTTTTTCACGTTTTTACACGTTTTCATCCATTTTTACACATTTTCGTCCATTTTTGTATGTTTTCGTTCGTTTTTACATGTTTTCATCCGTTTTAACACGGTTTTGTCCGTTTTAACATGGGTTCGTCTATTTTTTTTCTCGTTTTCATCTGTTTTACACGTTTTCATCCGTTTTAACATGGTTTCGTCTGTTTTTTTCACGTTTTCATCCGTTTTAACATGGTTTCGTCTGTTTTTTTCACGTTTTCATCTATTATTTCACGTTTTCATCCGTTTTTGCGTGATTTCGTATGTTTTTACACATTTTCGTATTTTTTAACACGTTTTAGTCCGTTATTCACGTTTTCATCCATAAAAGAATATAATGTATCTTTAATACTTAACTTCGTTTCTCATGACAATTTTATATTTCTTTTGTGGAGCAAAATGCGCTAGCATAGATTTTTAAATCTATGAATATAGTGTGTAATATCTTTGACACAATTGAATTTCATATACATCACATTGCATTTTTGCATAAATAGCATTTTTTTGTTTGCTCCTTTCTTATTGTATTTTTGCCACTACTAGTGGTTTGTCATTGTCATACTTCCTCGACCATAGCATTTACAATGATAAATGATCTTTAACCATGTATCGTAACATTATCACATTCATATGAGGGAATAAGGATCTCATATTGATCATTTTATCTCATTCACTTGAGGGAATGAAGATCTTTATGTTGCAACTTGAGGTTGCCAACCAGTGTCTTTTAACACGACAATATGGAGCAAATTTAGTAAACGGGTTTATCGTGTTTGTTCAAACATTCCCATTTCTTTTATATCAAAGCATCGTTCTAGATATATAAGTATATTCAAGGCATTAACAATTTCATCGCATTTTTTCTTTTCATCATTCAGATGTACTACTTAATATTGAGAAAAATGTTCTCGCATTTGCAAGAATCTCTTGCTTATGATGGTCAAATCTTTCTTTTAGATTTTGACATACATTTAACGGATCTTTCACCATTATATATTTTCTTTTTAATTCAGATCTAACACTGAAATTGTGAGACCGAACTCACTTAGTTTTTTTAATTTTTTTATTTAATGCAACTTGAGGAGCATACAATCACAGCGAGATTTTTTTTGTGGTAATGTATCCTTGAGATCTTACCATAATTTAACGAATCTTTCATCGTCAAGTATTCCATTTTGAGGTCCTCACGAAGAAGACGGGGTTCTCTTAAAAAAAATTTACAGTTAAAATAGATCTTAATATAAAAAATCCACAAAAATATTAGGAACAAAAAAAATTTGATGTTTGAGAACTTCAAATCGGACATGTGAACAAAATCAATATTTCTAACATTTCATTTAACTTATTGAAAAATTAGTAATAACTAAATTTAATCAAGGAACCCATAACAGAAGACATATCAACTTGGAGCATTCATGTATATCTCACAATTTATTAGCATAGATTCTAACATCCATGAAGATAGTGTGTAATACATTTGACACACTTATTTTTTTTTATACATGACATTTTTATTTGCTCCGTTCTTATTTTACCACTTGTAGTGATTGGTCATTTTGCATATTACTTCGACCATATCCATGACAAATATAATCATCATTGTCACATTCATTTTAAGGAATGGACGAATAGTTGAACTACTTTTATATTTTTCGTCGAAAGCTCATTAGCTTTTCTTTTATATAATATGAGAATTTTACAATATCTTATGATACTTTTCAAACCATGTTCTCGATATCGCTAATATAGAAGTATGTTCGAGACTTTGAAAATAAAGAATGTTTTCTTAAACATCTCTTCATCAGTATCATTTAAATCACAATTTTATTTGTTCAGATCTAACACTGAAAATTGTGAGATTTAACTCGCTTACATTTTTTTTTCTTGCAACATGAGGTGCATACAATTGAGCGAGCTTTCAGAAAAAAAAAATACTTTTCTTTTATACCATTTTTTTTGACATTTTTCTTTTTCTCAAAACATAGGTTATGTTATTATGATTCACTTGAGGGAATCATCAAAGCACATTAGGCTTTAAACAAAAATAATCATAACTTGAGGTTATGTTATCGTGATTCACTTGATAGAATCATATTTGAACATTTTAACAATAACTTGAGGTTATTGTATTTTCATTTTATAATCATAATAGAATTTGAGGTTCTATAATAATCATAACATGAGGTTATGATATCTTTTGATTCTCTAATCATAATAAAACTTGAGGTTTTATTTTTTCTAACACAACATGAGGTTATGTTATTGATTCTATCCATTGAATCAAATTAGAACATGAGGTTCTAATTATTTATTTTTTTCGTTCATAACATGAGGTTATGATATTGATTCTTATGAAAGAATCATATTAGAACTTGAGGTTCTAATTTTTTTTTTCTAACATAACATTAGGTTATGTTATTGATCTAATTGATCAAACCATATTAGAACTTGAGGTTCTTATTTTTCTTTTTTTTTCAAACATAACTTGAGGTTATTCTTTAGATCTTTTTGAAAGAATCATATTAGAACTTGAAGTTCTAATTCTTTTTTTTTTAACATACCATGAGGTTATGTTATTGTGATTCACTTGAGGGAATCTTCAAAGCACATAAGGCTATAAAACAAAATAATCATAGCTTAAGGTTATGATATCTTTTTGATTCTTTTTTTTTTAGTCTCTTGAGGAGATCTTGATAGATCTTAAAGATCTTAACACTTCTTTTATTTTAGTGTAGTTGCCACATGATTTAGCATCATAAGACTGATCAAGACTTTCAAAGTTTCAACACAGTCAACACCTCAAAACATCATATATGCATATTCTACTATTTCGAAAACATATACAACAAAAAAACAAGAATTTGAATTAGTGGCAAAACACCAAGTGTAGACATTATCACTAAGCATCCATTCACATAGGTGTGCGAGTGATTTCTTCTGTTAGATCTAGTTTTCCTTTCCAATATGACATTATCATTGTAGGATATATATTACAAATCATAGACTCTTTAAAATAAATTAAACGACAATAAAGTCGTACCATTAATATTCAATTATGTAACAAATTTATGGTAGTGCCCATCGCACTGTGATTCTCAATTATCATAACCCAAATATTATTTCTATCTTTACATGTTTTAGTTTAACTGGTTTTTATCATTATAGAACAATTAAGATTTATAGCAAAACACAACATATATACCACGAGTTATGAGCGATATATATAATCAATTGCATACGATAAGATATAGATTAAACTTAAACACACACGTAATAATATAAAAACACGTGATATTGTTTTTTATGAAACGACAATAACGACTGAGTGCAATATTAAAACTACGTCAATTATTGTACGTCATGCAGGCAATAGATTAACATGTACAACTAAATTTTTATGATCAGCATCATTAAATATTTTGCTCGATTTCAATGAAAACCGGAACTAGAACTTTGAGATTCAAGTTTCTCGTGTTACCAGGAAACATATATAATTTTAGAGGTAGGCTAATTGCCTATGATGTTTCACCAATTAAAAGTTGTCAAATAATTTAAGACATACCTTCTCAATCAAAAGTAAAGATGAATACCGTATGGTGACCTGACCGTGATCCAAAACCGAATTGGATCCTATCTTCCATCTATCTGACGTCTTTTTTTTTTTCAAGTAACCATGTAGGTAGAGCGTGCTGATAACGTGTTGTTAATAATAAGCAATAACACAAGAATGAGAGGAGAAGAATAAAGAACTGTTATTAAGAATCCAAGAAGTTACAAAAGTGTATCTACTTATAGTGTAGATGATTACATGTAAACCCTAATAGGCCGGGCTAGTAAGCTAAGAGTGAATAGACATAAGCCTATAATATTAAATTACAACAAGGTGTTAGTTTTTTTTATGATGTTTAGTATATATCTATTTGGATAAATGTAGGGTGCCTGGTAAGGACAAGCACGATCTCAACCCGTACCGAAGTAGTGGTACCGTTATTTTTCCGATCATGAAAAGGGGTACCGGTACCGTATCGGACAGGATTCCGATACCGGAACGAATACCAGTATTTGGCGGTACCTATCGGGTTCTTATTGTCTTTTGTTAAGTAAAAAAAATTCTAGATTTCATGCTAGTAACTTTCTGTGACAACGACAAAAAACAAACAAAACGTGCATACTCGAGTGATTTCGAACTATTACATGTCAGAAAAAGCAACCAACAATAATAATATAAGCCGCTTCCTATGCAAAAATGTGATCATAATCAAAGAGTTCTTCATATTGATTTTTGTTTTGTTTTCAATTGATATGCTCTCAATGAGGATGATGATGGGAAGCCACTTCCTATGCAAAAGGAGACTAATAGTAAACCAGTTATGTTTAATGAGGGTAAAAAGGTAGGTAATCCGTTTTGTAAGGTGGAGAATGTGGTTCCTTTACACTCTGTTCTCCAATTTTATTTTGAAAGAAAGGGAGTGAAAGGTAGAGTAAATTCCACCAAAATTATAAAATTCCACCAAAATTTATAAAATTCCACCAAAATTTATAAAATTCCACCAAAATTATATGATGAAATCGTTTAAAATAAACAAACTAAACCATTTTCAATAGAAAAACAATTAATCTTGTGTAACTCACTTCATATACTGCACGTACTTTTGCGTCAGATGAAACTTTACTTACTGATATCACAAAGTAGCCTCTAAGTGCAGTTACACATATACTACAAGGATCTTTGGGTGAATTTTATGTTGAAAATGATTTGAGTATCTTTATGCATTTCACTCTGACCACCTTTTTTTTTAATTTTTTTTTCTGGAGTCTCCTTAAAGTATCATTTGTAATATGAAAGTACAAGAGTAAGAATTACTTCCAACATTGATCCCCATGTTGGGTTCGTAACTTTGTAAATCTTACTAGAAGTTTGTACCCACAAAATTCTTTCAACCCAAATTAGATCTTATATAGGATGCATCATATCTATTTCAAGTTCTCCTCTACAGAAATTGTATGGCTCACTGATCAAAACATATTATTGCTGGACGGAATTTCTCTCAATATACAGTATCTTAGCTCATTCATAGTTACTGCTTTTCCAGTTCCATTATGATGGTTTATGACACTGATCGAGATTACATTATTCTATCATACCTCTAGATACGCTTTTGCTTTTCGTCTTAGATCTTAGATACCCCTCACTATGTAAGTCGTATGCATTGATCCTGTTGGTACGTTTAGCGGCTAATTATATTAACAAAGGTTGTATACATTCTATATTATTTTGATATAATTAAATTAAAAATTCCAAACAAAATATTTTGATAGTGTTTCTTCTTAATTAGTCAACATCATTTGGAGTATCAAGCACTTGGATAAGACAAATATAAAAGCATGGTACATTGGTACCTATATATCGAGATAAGATAATCCAAAGCAAAGAACTAACAAAGCTAATACTTCCTATATAATAGAACAAATCAAAGTTCTACATTCCAATACGATAGTTTAATTCAACGTAATCGTAATTAGATCTTTCCTTGCCATGCCAATCATGTAGTCAGGTGCATATCGGTTTATTCCTGACATCTAAACATCTTTAATGGAAATTGACCTCTATGTAAGCATATTCTTTTGCCTATTTATACCATTCTTCCTAATGGTATGAATAGTACCTCCACATTCATAATTGTACGAAAGTATCAGCAACAATAGATTCACAAAAATACTTTATTCAAACCTAAGCCTCAATAGTCGGCTTAGATTAAACCAACAATAGTATTCAAAGTGTTACAAGATTAGGTTAATATCAATGAGACAATAACCAGACAAATACAAAGAAGAAACAATATCAGTATAATGATCAGAAAGAAGAGAATGTGAGACAATGACATCACACAGAGTTGTGTCTAACCCTAGATTAGGGGATGGATTAAATAGGAGTTTAAGATATACAAAGACCCCCTCAACGGCTATAATTTATTAATCAGCAGAAATGAAACAAGCTTCAGCAGGAATGAACTTATGAACGAGTTATGCATTGACCATGATTAACCCCTGTAATATATCTGCAATGAACATAACTTGAAAACCATTAGCAATTGATTGAATGACATGTTTGCCACAGATTATTACCCCAAAATTTAACATTCCCCCTTAATCTGATGAGCAAAAATATCAAACAATATCAATTTTTCACACAAGAACTTATGCTGATAAACAGGAAGGTTTTTTGTAAGAATGTCTGCAGTTTGGTTTGAAGAACCAATTTTCTTGGCACTTATGACACCTCTTGCAATTTTTTCTCTGATGAAGTGAACATCAATTTCAAAATGTTTTGATCTTTCATGGAAAACAGGATTGACAGCAAGTTGCAAAGCAGATTTGTTATCACAAAAAAGATTAACAGGAAGATTGATATCAACTTTTAGATCTTTTAAGATTTTTTGAATCCATATAATTTCACAGGCAGCAGTAGACATTGATCTATACTCTGCTTCTGTGGAAGATTTTGAAAGAGTGTTTTGTTTTTTGCTTTTCCATGAGATCAAACAATCATTAAAGAAAACACAATAACCTGTGACAGATTTCCTGGTTTTTTTGCATTTAGCCCAGTCTGCATCACTATACCCTTCAAGATGATTTTCAGAGTTGCTGAAATTATACCTTAGACCTTTTCCTGGAGCTCCTTTTAGATATCTCAGAACATTGAGGGCACATTCTAGATGAGATTTCAAGGGAGAATGCATATATTGTGCCAGACAATGAACTGAGTATGAGATGTCAAGCCTTGTATGGGTGAGATAAATAAGTTTTCCAAGTAACTTCTGATATCCAATGATGTTGACAAGTAAGGGATCATCAGCAGTGGGTATGTATGGAAGAACATAGTTGGGTTCCATAGGAGTGGACACAGGTTTGCACCCAAGAAGACCAAATTCTTTAAGGAGTTCAAGACAGTATTTTCTTTGGGTGAGACATATGTCATTCCCAGTTTTTAGAACCTCAATGCCAAGAAAATATTTTAAGTTTCCCAAGTCTTTGATATGAAATTTTGATTTTAGAAACTCTTTGAATAGGTTTATTTCATCAATGCAATTTCCAGTAAGGACAATGTCATCCACATAAACAAGCAGAGCAATAAACTTGTTATTCTCTGTTTTGGTGAACAAAGAGTGATCATTGACAGATTGAACAAAGTTATTTTCTTTTAAAACACTAACCAGTTTTTCATTCCATTTCCTGGGGGCTTGTTTAAGGCCATATAGAGACTTGACAAGTTTACAGACTTTATTCTTATTGTTCTCATTACAGAAACCCTTAGGGATGGTCATATAGACATCCTCATCAAGGTTTCCATACAGAAAAGCATTGTTAACATCAAGTTGGAAAAGAGGCCATTTTTTTTTCACAGCTAAGGCAATAATACATCTAACAGTAGACATTTTCACAACAGGGGAAAAATTTTCATCATAGTATATTCCTTCCCTTTGGTTGTAACCTTTAGCAACTAATCTAGCCTTGTATCTATCAACTTCACCATTGGCTTTATATTTGATTTTAAAGATCCATTTGTAACCAATGGGAGTTCTATTAGGTGGGAGATCAGTTATATCCCAAGCATGATTTTCATTTAAGGCCTCAATTTCAGAGTTCATAGCATCAACCCAATTACTATCAAGGATAGCTTCTTCATAACAGGTAGGTTCAATACTTTTATTAAGACTAGAAGCAAAGCAGTAATTATCTTTGTTAAGGTTAGAGTAATTAACAACCTTTTCAACACCATATTTAACTTTCCCTTCTACAATAAAGTCATTAAGATTACTGGGCAATTTAGAAACTATGGTTGACCTTCTAGCAGTAGTGGCTGGCAAGCCTTCTTCTTGTTCAGAATTCTTATTTGAATCAGAAGACGTATCCGCAGAATCATAAGATGCATTAGCAGGATGTGATTCATGTGATATAGTGCCCTCAGGGTGTGTATTATCATCTATAGAAGTTGCAACAGGTTCATCATCCCTAGTAGGATGACCCAACACTGTGCCATCATCATAGGATGTCACTCTCCCTTCATCATTGGGACTTATTTGTGAGTCAAAGAAATTTTTGTGGTTTAAATCTTTAAGCACATAAGTTTCAACAAAAGGTTTTGACAAAGTGTTTTTCATTTTGAAGGGAAAAACAGTTTCATAAAATTTGACATCTCTGGAATAAAAGATATTTTTTGTTTCTAAACTTAAAAGTTTATAACCTTTTTTCTCATTTGAATAACCAATAAAGACACTTTTCTGAGACCTACTACCAAATTTATCAGAGATGTTGAGAATGGTGGCATAGCATAAGCAGCCAAAGACTCTAAGGAGAGAGAGTGAATGGTCATGCCCATACACAAGGGAGAAGGGAGACTTGCCAGACAACACTGAAGAGGGTAACCTGTTTATGACATAAGCAGCAGTTAGAACACATTCAGACCAAAGATATAGAGGTAATTCCCCCTGAAACATAAGGGATCTAGCCACATTAAGGAGATGCCTATGTTTCCTTTCTGCAATACCATTTTGTTGTGGTGTATAAACACAAGAGGTTTGATGTAAAATTCATTTTTCATGAAAGAAGTGTTGAAGTTTTTTATTGACAAATTCTGTCCTATTATCACTTCTGAAAATCTTAAGATTGTGTTCAAATTGATTTGATAGCATATGAGTAAAGTTAACAATGGAAACATAAACATCATCCTTTCCCTTAAGCATATAAACCCAGACAGCCCTAGAATAGTCATCAACAATGGTTAAGAAATATTTGTAACCATCTCTGCTAGTGACTTTATATGGTCCCCATACATCTAGATGAATAAGTTGACCAATTTTAGTTGATTTATGTTCACTTAGAGGGAATGGTTCCCTGGTTTGTTTAGCTTTATTGCAAGTATCACAAAGATGGTCAGATTCAGATGTACTATCAAGTTTAAGAGTGGATTTAAGAATATGTAGGACTTGGTCAGAGGGATGACCAAGTCTTTGATGCCAGAGATTTCTAGAGACATGACAAACAGAAATGCAGTTATTAGAAGTAATCTTACATGTAGAATCAATATCAAACATATATAACCCATTGCATTGTTTACCAATCCCCACAATCCTTTTTTGATGTAAATCCTGTATATAGCAATTAGATTCATTAAACCCAACAAACATCTTATTGTCTCTAGCAATCTTATGAACAGACAGCAGACTGAAATTGTACTCAGGAACAACCAGAACATCAAAAAGAGTTAGGTCATTATTGACCTTTAAATCACCAATTTTAGTAATTAGGGCCTGAGTACCATTGGGATGTCCAACAGTTAGACCAAGATTTGAAATGTCAACAACATTAATTAAAAATTTGGCAGATACAGTCATGTGCTGATTTGCACCAGAGTCAACAATCCAACCAAGACTGATGTTTCCAGATAAGGTTTTTGTGTTGTTGTTAAAAAATTTGTTGAAGTTTATGTTAAACTTGACACTGCCATTAAAGAAGGTTCCTGAAAATTTTTTACCTGCCATGTTAGCATTAGCAGAAGACACATTGTTGTCATTAAGAAGACTCATAAGTCTGGAGAGCTGTTCATTAGACAAAGAGACAGGAGAGTTGCTAGCTCTATTATCAGTGATATGATTAGTATCAGTGGAAACATTGTTACTGCTGAAGGGTTTAGCATTAAAGTTCTTTTTAACATATCCAGCAGGATAACCAACAAGATCATAACATCTATCAACAGTGTGACCAGGTTTTTTGCAGTTAGTACATTTGAGATTCATGTTTGGTCCTCTGTTATTAGAGCTGTTACCAGCATTAAAACCAGTACCTTTATTGAAATTGTTGTTGTTTGATCCTTTTTTGTTATCAAAAAATTTTCCATTATCAAAAGTTTTTGCAGCAAAAGCAGTGGCATTGGGTTTAGCAGAGCTATTCCCAGATGACACATTTCTGTGAGATTCTTCTCCAGAGACAACAGAGAAAGCAGATTTGACATTAGGCAGAGGGTCTCTGGTTAGAATATTACTTCTGATAGGAATATAAGTGTCATCAAGACCCATAAGAAATTGCATTAATTTGATTAGCTGATTGTGTTTTTCAAAATGTTTTGCAGCCTCACAAGTGCAGGGAGGCAAGCTAATCATACAATCAAATTGTTTCCATAAAGAGTTAAGGTTGTTGTAATAGTCAGCAAGAGAAGACCCACTTTGACTAAGAGAGTTTATATTTTTATGCAAATTAAAAATAGCTGAACCATCAACCTTATCATAAGTATCTTTAAGATCATTCCACATTTCATAAGCAGTTTTAGCATAGATAGCACCAGCAAATAGTTCAGCACTGAGAGAGTTAAGAATCCAGGTAACCACAACAGAGTTACAAGTATCCCATTGATTAGCAAGACTAGGGTTTGAGTCATCTCTTATGCAAGTACCATCAATAAACCCTAACTTATTATGATTCCTTAAGGCAAAGGTCATGGCCATATTCCATATTTTATAATTTTCAGTTCCAGTGAGTTTGATAGAAATAATAGGAGTACCATTGGTGTGATTAGGGTGTAAATACAAAGCATCACCAAAGGATAAGCTTTTCTCAGTGGAAGAACCACCACCACCACCACCAGTATTATCATCACCAACAGCCATAAAGCAAACGATAAGACAAGCAAATAACACAGACAAAAATAACAGCTAGAGCAGATAAACAGATGAAAAATAAGTAAGACTTTGTAATTAAGAAACAGCAAGCACCAAGCCTGTGGACTGGGGTAAACCAGAGCAGGTATTCATACCACTCAGAGGTGGCAGATCAAGATGTTAGTCTACCCGTTTTCACCCACAAAGACTTAAGTACTGTTTGTTTGAAGAAGAGAGTAGACTTAGACTTACAGAGCAATATGCAGCGGAAAGAACAAATCACAATTACCCTAGATTCACTTAGTCTAGGGCTAATTGTGAATAGAAAATAACCAGTGATTACGCCAATAGCAATAACCCCAAACCACCAATTGTTGCTGAAGAGATGTCCCCAAGTTTCTACGAAGAAACCCTTGGATGGTGAATCAACAATGATTATGAGCCTGAAGCTCTGATACCATGTACGAAAGTATCAGCAACAATAGATTCACAACAATACTTTATTCAAACCTAAGCCTCAATAGTCGGCTTAGATTAAACCAACAATAGTATCCAAAGTGTTACAAGATTAGGTTAATATCAATGAGACAATAACCAGACAAATACAAAAAAGAAACAATATCAGTATAATGATCAGAAACAAGAGAATGTGAGACAATGACTACACACACAGTTGTGTCAAACCCTAGATTAGGGGATGGATTAAATAGGAGTTTAAGATACACAAAGACCCCCTCAACGGCTATAATTTATTCATCAGCAGAAATGAAACAAGCTTCAGAAGGAATGAACTTCTGAACCAGTTATGCATTGACCATGATTAACCCCTGTAATATATCTGCAATGAACATAACTTGAAAACCATTATCAATTGATAGAATGACATGTTTGCCACAGATTATTACCCCAAAATTTAACAATAATTAGCTTTAAGAAACGATAGTCCATTGTACAAGAAGCGAAAAATAAACATGGGTTTGTCACTCAATAGATCTGTTATCCTAGTTGTGCTTCTTGTTTTTGGGATGTTGGCATGCCATGTAACATCTCGAACGCTTAATGAAGACACCATGTTGCAAAAGCATGAACAATGGATGGCTCGTTATGGGCGTGTATATAGAGATAGTGAGGAGAAAGAAGTGCGCTTCAAGATATTCAAGGATAACTTGGCATACATAAAAGCATTCAACAATGCTGGGAATTGAACCGAGCTTACAAGCTGAGCATAAACGAATTTGCGGACCAAACAAACGAGGAGTTTAAGACCACTCGTAATGGATTCAAGTTGCCATCTGCTCTAAGATCTACTCCAACCACGCCATTCAGGTATGCAGATGTGACTGCAGTTCCATCTAGCATGGATTGGAGGAAGAAAGGAGCTGTTACTCCAATCAAGGATCAATGTCAATGTGGTAAGTCATCTTAGATTCCGATTTATATCAGAGAACCATATTTTTGCTACCGTGCATCTTACTAACTATTCTATACAACAGGAAGCTGCTGGGCATTTTCGACAATCGCTGCTACTGAAGGAATAACTCAACTTACCACTGGGAAACTGATTTCCCTATCGGAGCAGGAGTTGGTGGACTGTGACCGGAGTGGTGAAGACCAAGGTTGCGGAGGAGGGGTACATGGGTGGTGGATTTACTTTTATTGTCAAAAACAAAGGCATCAACACTGAAGCAGCGTACCCTTACGAGGCAAAAGATGCAACATGCAACACAAAAGAGGAATCTGTACATGCAGCCAAAATCACTAGACACGAGGATGTACCTGTTAACAGCGAGTCAGCACTTTTGAAAGCCGTGGCAATGCAGCCTGTTTCTGTTGCTATTGATGCTGGAGAGTCTGACTTCCAGTTTTACTCCAGTGGCGTTTTCAATGGAACTTGCGGGACTATGTTGGACCATGGGGTTACAGCAGTAGGATATGGAACGAGTGATGATGGCATCAAGTACTGGTTGGTGAAGAACTCATGGGGCACAAGCTGGGGCGAAGAGGGATACATACGGATGCAGAGAGACGTTGAAGCTAAGGAGGGGCTCTGTGGCATTGCTATGATGGCTTCTTATCCAACTGCTTGATATAGCCTGAGACAGGTTACCAAGTATGAATCTATGTAAATTCCAACATCATGTTAATATGTATTTTATTTGTGTCAAGTCCAAGAAACTATGTATAGAAAATGATGCAATTATATGTAAATTAATGGTTCTTAAAACCTTTGCTAAAGAAAGAAAAATTCTGGAGACATTTGCGGCTGTCCTTTTAAATACTGTCACTACAAAAAAATAGTCTTTTAGTGACACTTAAAAAAGTTTCACCAAAAGTTAAAAAAAATGTCGCTAAAAGTAAAAATGTTTCAAAGTATAAAAAAGTGTCACTAAAATTTTTATATGGTTCTCCTACACTTAAAAAGTGTAGGTAGAAGTTCAACAAGTAAAAGTCTATTTATAGTGACACAAATAAAGTGTGAGGATACATTTTTTGCCTTTTATAACACATTTTATGCATAAAAAGTGGCATTAAATCTCAAAATTTTAAGCTTTTACTCGTCCTTTGTAAAAAGTGTCATTAAAAGTATATATTTAGTGACAATTTTTTTGCGTCACTAAAAACTTAGTCATTATAGGTCTTTTATCTTGTAGTGTGTTTCTGCAATATCAAGGAGTTTGTAGATGAGATTCGTTCCCAGCATCCAGTGTGAAGTATATCACTGTGGCCCTTAACAAAGCTGGATTTATTCTAATAATGGCTTTCAATGATATAAGAGAAGTGTTACTATGACTAAAGTGGTCCAGGTGTTTTACTCACATATTGAAGCAGTCACTAACGGAAGCCATAGACATATTTCATTGGTTCTCCAAATTTAGAATTGTGTTCTGAGTTACATTTTGGTGAAGAAGCTTTGACATTGCATAAATACAAATACTCCTTATTTGTGAAGATAATAACCATATAATTTATTTTCTGTAACAAAGGTTTACGAATTGACTTATATAAAATAACGGAAAGATAATGATGCAAAGAGTTTGATTTTACATAGTTCAAAATCAGTGTCTGAGAGCTTCAGGCATATATCATACAGTTGGAAACGATGCCATCATACCAATACTACACATCCCATCATAGGTGCACATCGGTTCGAATGTATGTTCACCGGTTCCGCGGTTCCAGGGGCAGAGGGAGTAGGGGGACAAGTGGGCGCTGGGCCTCCCCCAACTTGTCAAACTACTTCAATATTTAAGTGGGCTAAAACCTATATTTCTTATATTTTAATTAATGGGCTTATTCTTTACTCGACCATAAATAAAGAAAAACCCGGTATAACTGAAACATGAGTTCCCCGATGCTCCTTGACTATTATGAATCTATATTCAAGCTTAAATGTTACCGTACATCTTTTGTTTCTAGTTTTCATCTTCAACGTGTATAATTAATTTGTCAAGCCTCATACTTCAATAATTCTATGTTCTTTTTTATGTTTATTTTTCAAATTTTAATGTTCTAAATATTAAACTCATGGTTTGGTATAATGTCATATAATTTTATTGAGTTTATGGTATAAATATAGCTTACTAAATATTTCTAAACAGGGACTAGCTTAGGCTAGAGGGCAAGGTAAGGGCACCCTCACCTTACACATCAGCGCCACTTCAGCTTTCTCTCTTCTCTCTCTTCCACTCACTCTCACTCACCTTTCTGTGGACAAGGTAACCTTACCCTCACCTTTCATTAAAATACCAACTTTATTAAAATATACCCCACTAAATACCTTACATACACTCACAAACTAAATAAATAATTAAGTGGGCCGGTCTTTTTACGCAAATCAACAAGATGAACGATTCACCTTAATATGCATTGGGTTGAGTGAGTAACGTGTGAATGGTTTGGGAAGGCATGGGACTCACGAGTGACATGCATATTCACCTTGCATTCACTTGAGCCTTGCCGCCCAGTCTTATAATTTTACATGTAATTTGTAACATTGAAAGTGAATGAATCGTAAGATCTTGGTATTTTTAACTTTTGGTACATAGTTAAATTTATGTCTTAATAGTTACGTGTATGTTGTACTCTTACATAGCTTCTAAGTTAAATTATGGACAACAAGAAAAAAAATTTACCCTAGTTTTATGGTCAAAGAGATGATGTTCATAACACCACAATTACAATCACAGCCTGATATCCGTGACACAGGGCATGGTAATTCAATTTGCATATAATATCGTTACTATTTTACAAAAAATCTCGGCACCCCCTAACTTTAAATCCTGGCTCCGCCCCTGCGCGGTTCGCATGTATGTTCATCAGTTCAAATGCGTGTTTATCAGTTCAAATGTTCATTGGTTCCAATGTATTTTCATTAGTGCATGGTCTCAATGTTTACTAAAAAAGTGTTCATTAGATGTTCATTAGCAGTGGCGGACCTAGGTGTAAATGTATGGTGGTTCCCATAGTCGGAAGCTAACATTAATGAGATAACGGCTCGGTACGGGGCGGATTCAAATGTAAAATTGTATCATTAAAACGGAAAATTTTATTTAAACAGAGATTATTGTTTCAATAATTTAAGTAAATCTTTTAAGGTTTCATAGCTTGAAAAGCTTCATGATATATAGCATACGTAGTTTCGGCTCGTGACTCTATTCATGACTCATAATACTAAATTTTTACTTATTGCTTGACTCCAATTCCTTCGGCAACTGAAAAAGTTGAAGCTTTTTAGCATCTATGTGAATACTAATACTACCTCCGTCCCAAAATTATTGTCCCCTTTTGATTTTTTCGGTCTTTCCTTTTCAACTTTAATCTTAAATATTTTTGTTTGTGCTATAAAATAGTTGATGCAAATTATATCAATGAAACATATTTAAAAAGCAATTTATTCATATATTTTGCATCAAGTTTTATATGACACAAACAAACATATTTAAGATTTAAGATCGAGAACAAAAGATTATTTACATGGATCAATATCCACCCTCCATTTTTATTTGATCTAATGGATGAGATTAATCTCAACAATTTAAAAAACCCACTTTTATCATTTTTTTTTCAAATATTAATATCTTTCAAACCGTTAATCCTTAAGCGAAAAAAAATACATCATTTCGACGAGCATTTAATTATCTTTCTATAGATAGGCATTTTTTTATACTTTCGACAAAAAAAAATTTTTTCGTATTTTTAACGTTTTTTTTTTTTTAAGTTTTTTTCGTTTTTTAACGTTACTGAAATTTGCATTAAAAAATCATATATGATAAAACACTAATTTTAATATCACATGTGATATTAGTGTAATATCATATATGATATGTAATATCACATGAGATATTAGTGTAATATCACATATGATATTAGTGTGATATCACATGTGATATTAGTGTAATATCACATATGACATTACATATCATATATGATTTAATACTAATATCACATGTGATATTCAATTTAGTGTTTTATCATATATGATTTTTTTCATGCAAATTTCAGTAATGTAAAAAACGAAAAAGCGTGAAAAAAATGAAATTTTTTTCTTTTTTCGAAAGTATATCAAAGTGCCAGTCTATAGAAAGATAATTAGGGGGTGCTTGGTTGGGGGGTTAAAGGGGGTGGGGAATGGGTAAGTTATTCAAAAGGGCCCACCTCACTCACTAGGGGGTGCTTGGTTAGGGAGTGCAAAGGTATTGATTACCCCGTAATGGGTAATGAACCATTATTAAATAAATTGAGGGGTAAGGGATTGATTACCCACCTCACTCATTCCTTTGCATTCCTTTCCCTTTCCTTTTCCCTTTTCCTTTCCTCACTTTGAACCAAGCGGGCCCTAAATGCTCGTCGCGATGGTGTAAATATTTTCACTTAACGATTAACGGTTTAAGAGATATTTAAAGTATAAAAAATAGGTGAAATAATAAAATGCTTTTAATCTTAGCCATTGATTTATTTTTAGATGGATGGTGGAGATGAGTCCTTTGGTATGTGAGAAAAGTTTGATATGTGAAATAACTCTCCTCAATATTTAAGGTCAAAGACGTAAAAAAAAAAGACATAAAAAGTCAAAAGAGAACAATAAATTTGAGACGCAGAGAGTAGTTTAAAAAAAATCCACACCAGAGTTTGGAACTCTGTAAAATTAGACCAAGAAAATTATAGAAAAAACATACTAGCAAGTAGCAACTAAGTGAGAAATTATAACTCAATTGCTAATAAAAATAAGAGTAAAATACACGGTTGGTCCCTAATCTCGTACTTACGCATCACATTGAACCAAAACTTGCCATTTTCATCGCCGCGAGTCCTTTTTCCAATTTTTATAGTCTAAACCGGTCCTTTGACAACTTTTACGTTAGTCAACCACCTCAGTCGCCATTTGCTTTGTCTTTAGTCCAATGGCACAAATGTCATTTTACCACTGTCTATTATTTAATATTACCGTGTCAGGTCCACTTGTTTACCGTGGGCGCTACAGTAAAACCTTGCTAATAAAAGGGAACGTTTATCACCACTCATCCCTAATCTTTCCTATCCCCTAAAATCTTATCTTCTTCACCGACTGTAAAATCAGAAAAATGGTGCTTTGTTCATGCAATAGAAGGGCTGTCGTTCGAACATGCTGGAACAACACGAACCCAGGAAGGAGGTTCTATGCCTGTCCAAGACAGGTTGGGACACTTAATTTTATTTCATTTTAAAGTTGGCTTGTAGTGGTTTACCTTAAATGTATTGATTATTGTAATATCTGTTTAATTATAATTGTGATTTTATACAAGTGGGTTTAGTTGGTGTTTATGCTGCAAAGAGATGCTAACATTTTGATTATCAATTTTAGCCTACAACATGTCCATTCAATGGGTGGTACGATCCACCCATGCCAAGGAGAGCAAGGGATGTGATTATCTACTTGCAGAGAAACATCTACAGGAATGAGGCGGCATTACAAGAATGCCAAGCCGCCCTCATTGCTGAGACTATGGAGGCTGTCAACGCGGGTGACAGGGAAAACGAGCTAGAGGCTGCTCACCAAGCATCCTTGGCTGATCTCCTTCTTGAGAAGGAGAAAGTTTGCCGTCTGAGGAACTTTTGTGTTTTGTCTTGGATAGTCATCTTCTTGGTTTTTCTATGGTTTTTCTATAGGGTTTAGAAAGTTACTGGTTTTTGTGTTTTGGATCGGTGGTAGATGGTCTGCAATGGGTAAGTTGTGTTAAAGAAGTTTTAGTGTAGGTTGACTAAAAATAGTCTCTTGGTTGATAATGTTTGGTCCTTGTACAGTGGTAATATTATATTTCTTTTATGCTTTGGTCCTTATATTGTGTTGCCTTTACTAATAGGTCCTTGCCCCAAAATTCATATATCCGCCTCAGTTGCCACACAAATACTAGTAAAATGATCAACTCATAACACATATACAACTATCAAAGATGGATGAACAGACACCACTTTTGAGTATCAACATAAACTTGATATGGTGTTGTTCATCCATTTTTGATTCTTCATTGCTGTTTGTATTAATAGAATAACAGTATCCAACTCAAAACACAGATCCAAGAAAAACAGATCCAAGTATCAAAGACGTATGAAGTTTCAAAGATGGGTGAACAGTAATTGACTTTGTAAAAGTCAACAGTTAATATACGTATGAACTTGTAACAATATGTAGAAATGAGTAAAGTGGCAAATCAATACAATTAAAACATAATTTTACCCATAAAATAACATGACGTGATTTCATACATAATGCAAATGGATATATTTCCAAATACATAAAACTTTGTAGTCTACAAAGTTCATAAACAGAAATTGTTTAAAAACAGCAAGTAATGTTTAGGGGAATACATATTCGATGGAAAACATTGGCTTTCATATGCTTAACGAACATTTTTTTGTGGTGAAGACAACTTTGCTGCTATAATCTTGGTCTTAGTCCAAAATTGTTTTGGAGACCCACCAGAAGCAGTATCAACTTGACTTCCAGATTGAGACTGGACCACACTTGGTTGAAAATCACCTTGAGATTGAGCATCAGTTTGACACCGAGGTTTTTCATTTCCTTCAAAGTTGTGACCTGTAACCTTTTCCTTCTTCTTTGCTGTAACTTTTGCTAGGATGAACCTGTTTTTTGAGACTGTTGTGTACTGCCTTGACATCCTGTTACACCTCCTTGCCCAAGACATGTTTTCTTGTTGTGTCCAGCATTGCCACATATACCACAAACCACACTCTTACTAGACTGTGACAAGTTACTGGTTTTGTCACTATTATCGTTTTCAGTAAAAGCCCTAGTTCTTTTCTTTCGTGGACTACTTAATGGTTTATGTTGTTTAGGTGGAAGAATGCTTGTAGGCACTTGTGACTTATTCCAATGTTGAAAACCATTTATTGGCTGAATGTAGTGTTTATAAGTTTCTTCCCAAGTCTTAAGCAAGTAACATGGATGAACCCATGATTCAACATATCCTACTTGCATTCCATTGAAGCTCATATACCGATGGGTAGCAACAACATGTTTGCATGACATACCTGTAAGCTCCCATCTACACAAAACACTTATCTCCCCATCCACTGACATGATACTTATCTCCTTTAACCCGCAAAATGGTGTACTTATAAGCCTCTTTCTTTATCAAGTCTAACATGAATGTTGCCTTTGGTGTTAATGGTCTGGCACACTTGTCAATCACATTCACTATTCTTATCATATAGTATTCTCTAATGTACTCCAAAGCAGTAATGATGGGTTGGTGCCTACCTTCAAATAGTTTCCCATTGAACACTTCACATATGTTATTAAGTAACACATGAGAATGAGCCCTCCTTACACATTTATACAACATGTTTGAGTTATACAAACAACAGTGTTGAACAATGTCGTAGAACAAAAGATGTACACTTAGACATAGATTTGGTTATACCTGAAAAATGCTACCTTGCCAAGCATGGGCAGGTTCGCTAAAACTCTTGAATGCCAGCATGGCTGCCTCAAATTGTTGGACGTTTGTTGATGCTGCACATCTCTACAAATGTTCCTTGTATGCTTTAACATTCTATTGCAATTTCATATTATCATGGATGTGCTTCAAACAATATCTGTGTTTAGCACTAGGGAATAGTGCTGCTAATGCTGGAATGATACCCTAAACAAATAAACATCAATTCATTACTAATAAAAGTAACATTTATCGAAAATACAAGTGAATATAATCAACTAAAAGGTAACATCACCTTTTTCCTGTCGCTGATAAAAGTGTAGTTTGAGTTTGGTTGCAAGTCAAGATCATCTCCTAGACATTCAAGAAACCAAATCCATGAGTCTTTGCTTCCAGCTTCTGCAATCGCATAGGCTAAAGGGTATATTCCATTGTTGCTGTCTATACCGACTGCTGTAAGAAGCTGACCAGGAAAAGGACCCATCATAAAATCACTATCTAACCCCAACAACTCTCTTTGACAAGCTTTATATCCTTCCTTCAAAGCACCTAAGCATACATACATTCTCTTGAAAACTCTGGTTGGACTTGTTGCATCTATTGCAGTTTGTACACTTATCCTAACTATTGCCTTTGGGTTTGGTTTTTGCAACTCTTCAACATAGTCTCTTAAAAGGGTGTATTGCTGCTTATGATCACCCCTAATCTCATTTTCTGCCTTGTTTTTTTGCCCTTAATGCCTTTTTCATAGACACTTGAACTTCAAACTGTTTAGTGAGCTGATCTTGAATAGCCTTGATTGGAATATCTGGATTGACTTGAAATTGGTCAACTATTTGCTTTGAAAGAAACTTGTAGTCACAAGCTTTAATCTCTCTTGATTACAAACATTTGTGTTCATCCCTGAAAGTTCGAACACTCCATAAATCTTTAGTTGTATGTTTGGCTACATACAACAACCATGGGCAATCTTTTGCTTGCTCCTTGAGTGATCGTAAATATACATCCCTTCCAAGGCCTCTAATTATCGGACCAGTTTTCCTCTTTGGGGCTGTTCCAAGCCTAACACCTTCACTTGTAGCACAAACAAGTATTTTTCCAACAAACCTAACCCTAATTCTCTGTTTGTCATTCTTAATGAGTTGCAATTTCTTCCTTGTCTTTATTGAAAGCAGGTTGATCTAATCTTTCAATTCTTTTGCAGTTACAAAAGTTTGACCACAGAAAAAGTATACTTCGTCCTCTACTTGTGCTGCCTCACTTAACTTTTGGTTCTTGTATGCCCTTATTTTTTTCTTCCTAATAACATACTCATCCTCATTCTCAGAACCACTTGGAAACTCATTATTATCTAACAGATCCAACTCACTTTTCTTAAAAAAATAATCTGGTATCTGGCTGGAGCTACCTATATATGGTAACTCTATAGTCTCAGTCACTTTGAATAGATTAACATCAACATTAGGCTCCTTAAAAGTATTTGCCTCATCAACAACTGTGTTTCCATCTCGATTGTTCTCAATATCATCATCATCATCACTCACATAACTATCTGTTTCACTCACATTGTCATCACTTAAAGCTTCATCAATTTCACATACCTGTACAGATTTAGCTTTTTGGATATGCTCAACAATATTACATATTTCCTCCTCTTAATGACCTAACTCTTGATCATTTTGACAGACCTCTTCAGGACTATCTATTTGGATATGCTCAACATGTTTATCTATATGCTGGTTGACATCACCTACAACATTTTTAGTTTGACAGACCTCTACAGATGAAAACAAAGGTTCTATTTCTGGCATCTGACTAGATTGTACCAAAGTATTGACTTCCAAAGGTTGATGTGTAACCTGACATAAATCCTCTACCACATATTTATTAACAATGTTTTCTAAGAACAATTTGTTTGAGCAATATGGAAGAATAGCAAGAGCTGCCTTTTTTTTGTTGTATCCACATCAGCAATAACTGTCCTAATTGACTTTGGTGACATTTCATCAACATCCAATGTTGTCTTACCATTTTCAACATAAACTTCTATCATCTTATGGTCATCAATAAGATCTTTCAATATTTCTAAATTTGCACTCTCACTTAAGCTTACAAACCATCATCTAAATTACTACCATGCTTAACAAAGTAATAGTAATTTTTTGAACCAAGCTCGTAACCCAATTCATACATAAGAACATCCAACTCTTCAACTGACACACTATCAACATCAACCAAATCAACTAAATTTTCTATAACTCCAACGTATATTCTACCAGGCCAGTATTTAAAGAAACCGTTGTGATGAACCCTCATGCTAAACATATTAGATCTACCACCTGAAAACATGTCAATATATGTTTAGGTCATTCTCAAAAGTTAATTGCCAAAAAATAAATACCCCAATTTGTCAAATTTCAATGTTTATAATCAAAATAAAAACAGTACCGTATTTCTTCTTAGCAGAGTCGTACATGACGATATCATCAACTAGATAACCTGGATGTCTTCTTACTTTCCATAGAGTAAAATCCTTGTTTCGATTTTTTGATTAATAAACACGGGTTTTGTGACATGCAATTAGGGTCTGTGAATTGTGATAATTCTTGTAACAAAAATTCTGGGACGAAAAATAATAGAGTCTATGTGTTTATGGGGCGGGAAGATGGTTAGATTACATGTGGCAATAATACATAAACTTTTATTCGGAATAAGGAAATGACATTTGTGCCCTTGTACTAAAGACAAAGCAAACGGCGACTGAGGTGGTTGACTAACGAAAAAATGTTCAAAGGACCAGTTTAAACTATAAAACTTGGAAAAAGGACTCCCGACGATAAAAATGCCAAGTTTTGGTTCAACGTGATGCGTAAGTACAAGATTAGGGACCAACAGTGTATTTTACTCTAAAAATAACATATACCAACTTGTGATTGGGTTGGGAATATCATATTAGGATGGGTACTAAGTAACTACATATATAAAATTTAAAAACAAGTCCATTTTACTGCCCAATGCATTAAAGCATTATATACAATAGTTTCTTCATCTCACTTTGTCCAAAGGTCTTCTTTAGTTTTGTTCTTTCTTGCTAAATGATAACCGTTCATCTTCTTTACAAGAGTTCAATAGTAAACAATGCAACAAACAAGACTTCCTAAGCAACAAATTGCTGCTGGAACTACACTAAATCCACTTATTTGCATCTCCCTCATTGCATCTCCCTCATGTTCAATCAATAATCAAGGTGGTTCCTTGTATTTTTTTAAAGTAGGTCTCGAAAAAATCTATCCATCACTTGATTTTTGCTCGCAAGGTGGTTCCCGAGCACTACCTCCCTCTAAGGTGGGTCCGCCTATGTTCATTAGTTTGAATGTTCATGAGTTTGCCTATATGATGTTCATCAGTGATGTACCCCAATTTAATGGAAAAAGACACGTGTCATCATCTAGTGACTTTTTAAATTTTGAATGAGAAACTACCTTTTTATTTGATTCTCTTCCTATATTAAAAATGGTGTTTTATCAAACAAAGTAACAAAATATATAACTTTTGTCCTTAACTTTGCCAAAATCAAACTCTCACTTCTTTAATGGTAAAAAATCAAACATTAACTCCATTTCATAGGCAAAATTTACACAAATCTTTACTACATAAAATAGAAAAATGGTCAAAGGTGAAAGTGAAAATTGAAAGTTGAAAGTTGAAAGTCAAAGGTGAGAGAAGTGTATAATGTAATTAATACTCTTATTAAAACACCCCATTACTTAAAAGTACATTGATTTATTCATATTGTACAACCAACTAAAAGCATATCCACCAAATTAAATACAAACAATTAAAACACCCCATACTAAAAAGTACAATAAAATTTTCACAATATACAATTTAAACAAGTTTCAACAAAATCCAGAATATAAAATAATTACACACACTAATTTGTTATTTTTAAAACACCCTAAAATGAAAAGTACATGCTATTATACACATTATACAAATTAATAAAACACACAAAGTTTCATACAAGCTAACAAGTTGATGGTACATATAATTTTGAAAACTGGACCAGACTGGACCAACGGGTTCAATCGGGAACCGGTTTCGCCACTGGTTCGACTAACCGATAAAAGTCATCCGAAAATGAACCAGAGAGGACCCGTTGAAACCGATACAAACGGGTAAATCAGGCCTCATCGAAATCTGTTTCTCCAGTTAATCGTCACAGGGTACCCGCGTATACTATATATAAAGGAAAACACAAAAAGTGAAATGTTGAAACTAAAAATAGAAACTTTGAAAACATATATTTCAAAAGTAAACTATTAATACACATCGAAAACCGGGTTAACACGGGACGCTTCAAACCCGACGGGTTGACCCGGTTTAATTTCACCCGTGTTCAACCAAACCCGTCGGGTTGACCCGGTTTAAATCGATCTGTTTTTCGACCAAAACGGTTCAACCAGTTGAACCACCCGGTCGACCCGGGTTTCAGAACATTATGTTTAATACCCAAATCTTCAAACTTTTATTATTTTTCGTTTATAACCATAAACATTTTTTATCACTAAACGATATGTCGCTATAAAATCTCGTTGCTATACACGGGTACTCGTCTTTAACTATATGTATATATAATTACCATTAAAAATTCAAACTAATATTAAATGAAAACTGATTTGGCATATTCAATGTTGGAAAGTCAATACAAGTTTTTTTTTTTTTTTTTTTTTTTTTTTTTTTTTTTTTACATACAAAGCATGTATCCATGTTTTTGAAACTTAAAAAGCGAGTAATGTTAAATTTCTAAAATTCCTTTAAAACTAAAATTTCTACATAAAAATTCAAAGAATTTGCCCTTAATGAAATAGCTACCATAACAATTCACACCTAAAATTTGAAAGAAATGCATGACAAATTTTGACAACTTTTACTATTGTAATTTTCCCAAAAAAAGTACATATATTTTAATTTATTTAATCTTAACACTAATAATTTCTAAAAATTTATCAATATCTTTTATTTTATAAGGCACCATATTAATACTTATTATTTATTGTTATGTTACTTTATAGTGTGTGTATCATATGCGATCTCAGTTATTAAATATTGAAATGTGTGCAATGACCATATGATTTTTAAAAATATTGTTTTGACATTTATATATAGTTGAAATTGCAGAGATATTGTTGTGAATAACTTGAATGTTTACAATCACAAAACATTGTATCGATTTATTATATAGTCACGGGGTTCATTTTTTTTTGTTCTCGTTCTTGCGCATTAAATACGTTAAATACAAATTTGTGTTCCAAATATTGCTATAATGACGGTGATTGATTGGTGCTTTAATCGTTGATTGTTCCGGCGCATTAATTTCAAAGGTATACAAAGTTTTCTGAAATAATTTGGTCAAAATACATTATACAACCGGTGTATATATTTTTGTTAAGTTTCTTAGGTTTGATTGGGTCAAATACCATGTCTTGATGGATGATAACTACAAAGTGAAGCCAATCAAAGAGTTCGGTCAAAGAGGATTCAACACCTCATATACCGTGTAATAAGAAATTTTACATGACGAGTAACGTGCATTGTTAGTTATCTCATAATTGATGTAATGTTTCATTTTCAGTTTCAATAAATACTTTTATTTGTTCTTTGATACATGTTAAGAATTTTTTCTTCAGTTGAATTATCGCATGTTACGAAACACTTACCACAATATCGCAATTGTTAATTATCTGCCGCTAGGAACAGCTGCCGCTAGGCGCGGGTACTCGTCTAGTATTTCACAATGACAACTTGACAATGTTTACTACTTTTGGCCATTTGATTTAAAGAATTACCAATTGTGATAAAATGTTGCAATAAATTCAGTAAAAAAATAAAATAAAGATATGTCTCATATAAATAATGGAGTTGTAATTACTATTCTATATCGAATTGAATACTTAACTTGTTATTCATTTTAGTTTTAATTGTTGAGTTAAATTCAACGATAAATACAATTGTAATTATATGTTTAAACATGCTTATCTTACCCTCCTAATATCCTATATAAGCATGTGCCTCCATTGAGAGCATATCAATTGAAAACAAAACAAAAAAGAAAATGAAGAACTCTTTGATTATGATCACATTTCTTGTGTTTTTCATGTCATGTGGTAAGTTTTCATTCCTATTCTTTTTGCAATTTTTTTTCTTGTTAAATAAGTTAGTAGCGTCGTCTTCGAAAATCTGAAGGCCAGGGCGAAATCAGAAGTAAGACCCTTTAGTTATACAAAAAAAAAAAAAAAAAAAAAAAAGGTTTTAACTTCAAAATCAAATCCAATACAAACTAGCTACGTAGAAAGAGTCATCATTCTGATTCTCACATTATTAAATTCAAAATCTACAATTAAATATTCATAATAAAATTCCTTTGAAGTAGACAATCAACTTTATAAAAGAAAATAAGGTGAAAATCATGAAATATTAATCAAGTTTGAGATTTGTTTCAATTTAATTACTTTAATTTTATTTTGATTATAAAAATCATTCAAAATTTGAGTAGTGTTTTATTATTGTATAATTTTTATTTTTGAGTGACCTATATATAACACTTCTTAAATTTGATTATTATTTAGTGACTTAGTTATTTTTAGAGTTGTATTATAAAATAGGTTGAGGATATATATAAAAATAATATATGAGAATATATATAATAATAAGGGATTGAGTCGTAGAATAGCAACGTACTTTTCTAAGTGTCTCATTCCGGTACGTGTACATTTTTTAAGCTGTAGAATAGCAATGTACTTTCCATAAGTGTCCCGTTCTAGTACGTGTACTTTTTTTAAGTTGTAGAATATCAATGTACTTTCCATAAGTGTTCCAATTTGGTACGTCCTACTTCCATAAGTGTTCCAATTTGGTACGTCATCCCACGTACTAAATTGGAACACTTATGAAAAGTACATTGCTATTCTACGACTTAAAAAAGTACATGTACTAGAACGGGACACTTATGGAAAGTACATTGCTATTCTACAGCTTAAAAAAAGTACACGTACGAGAATAGGACACTTGGAAAAGTACGTTGCTATTGTACGACTCAATCCCTAATAATAACATATGAGTTAAAATTTGAGGCTTTCAAAACTTATAAGCCTTGGGCGGCTGCTCACCTTGCTCACTCTTAAGAAGGGCAATATTTTTATGCAAGTTATTTGGACTAGTATTTATCAGTCATTTGCAACAACAAAAAAATCCATATGTATTTGAAAAACGTTAATTAATTATTTGTGCTCTAATTTTGCAGGTATGGAGTTGCTCATGGCGTGTGAAGACAACCGTATTATTTTTAATGGATGTAGAGTACCGTTATGTACTGCTCAATGTGTAGAAATGCATGGACCAGGAACCAAAGGAAGTTGCGATAATGCAGTAACTTGTCATTGTGAATGGAATTGTTAATCACATATTGTTATGATTAACATTTGTGACTTGTGTGCTATTAATATTAATTATTTAAGAAAGTTATTGGTTGTGCCATTCATATTAGCAGTACTTATTTTCATGAATGTCCTAACTTTTTCATTTAATTAGACACTGAAGTGTGTCGTTGAAAGAACAAACTAAGGTGTTAGTTTTTTTTTATGATGTTTAGTATATATCTATTTGGATAAATGTAGGGTGCCTGGTAGGGACAAGCACGATCTCAACCCGTACCAAATTAGTGGTACCGTTATTTTTCCGAGCATGAAAAGAGGTACCGGTACCGTATCGGACAAGATTCCGGTACCGGAACGAGTACCGGTATTTGGCAGTACCTATCGGGTTCTTATTGTTTTTAGTTAAATAAAAAAATTCTAGATTTCATGCTAGTAACTTTCTGTGACAACGACAAAAACAGTCAAAATGTGCATACTTGAGTGATTTCGAACTATTACATGTCAGAAAAGCAACCAACAATAATAATATAAGCCGCTTCCTATGCAAAAATGTGATCATAATCAAAGAGTTCTTCATATTGATTTTTGTTTTGTTTTCAATTGATATGCTCTTAACGAGGATGATGATGGGAAGCCACTTCCTATGCAAAAGGAGACTAATAGTAAACCAACTATGGTTACTGAGGGTAAAAAAGGTAGGTAATCCGTTTTCTAAGGTGGAGAATGTGGTCCTTTCAGATAGTGATAGTGATAGTGAAGTTGAAGATGCTTATAATGAGACTTCTCATTTTATGGTGAGTGGAGGTTCGTATAATGGTAGTTTACATTAGGATGAAGATTTTGATCGATATGACACTTATGACCTTCAAGGTTTAAATCCGGAACATCTCGCGTTTTATGACTCAATGGATATAAATCTTCGTGGTTAGAATAAACGTTAGTTTTCTTCTTATGTCCTTATAGTTGATCATAAGATTGGTTTCTCTTTCTTATGCTAGTTTAGGTCCTAAGCACTGTAGGTGTGTTTGGTTTGCCTTTTTGGGCTGAGGTGTGGGATTCACAGACACCCGTTGTTCTGTAATTGTATTTTCGGAGTAATAATATTTTACCGGAGATAACTCTTTTACCTAAAAGAAAAAGCAACCAACAATTAAATAAACACATCACCAAGATAATCATAACTTACAAACATTTCAAAACTTATGAAATTCCACCAAAATTATATGATGAAATCGTTCAAAATAAACAAACTAAACCATTTTCAACAGAAAAACAATTAATCTTGTGTAACTCACTTCATATATCAGAAGCATTCTACTGCTCGTACTTTTGCGTCAGATGAAACTTTACTTACTGATATTTTTGGTTTAATGGACATAAATTAGTAGATGTGTGTTAGGATCGAACTCGAGATCACGGGAATGCACACTTTACATACGAGAATTAAAGATTAATAATTTAATATAAAACGTTGTATTTAATTATAAAATATCACAAAACGGATAACGACCATTAGTGTTTAACTGAAAATGACTAATGACTGTTAAATAAATAAAAGAAGGACTATAGATGAAAATAGAGGGACAAGAAGCTTCCGGAACCCTCTTTGGGTGCTATAGCCGATCGGTAGGATTAGGACTTTCCTAATCCTACACCAACTTGTCCTCCAAGGTATTCATGCTATATAAACAAACCTTAGGGTCATTGTTTGACTTCTCTTGTGCACACACACATAACCCTAAGTGTTTTCTTCTTTGTTTTTCTCCTGGCTCGATCGATAAACGCCCTTCATAAGGGGTGATAGGTTTTTATTCATTAAAAAAATCGTTTGGTTTAGTTTTTGTGATTCTTTTATAAGCATAACTTTAATTTGTTATAGTACGTGTGTACAAGATCGTGATATAATCACACTATTGATTATATCTTGGATTAAATTACAAAACGGTAAGGGGTAATTCCAATAATCCTTATAAACCCTAATTAGGGTTCATCTTTATGAAGAGTTGCTTGGATTGATTCTTGTTTAGCTAGAATCATAAGGTACGCATACTATTTATGTTTATGTTAGTTAATTATTCATTATATGTTCCTATACGCTTCCGCATGTGTACTTGATGTTTATTTTTTATATTTATGATTCTTCATGTTATATAATTCGAACAGTGGCATCACGAACTTGGTTTAATGAGTAATTAATTACTAAACACGTAAAAAAACGGATATTCTATTGTGTTTGATATGATTATTCTAGGGTTTTGGTTATGATTATGTAAATCCTAATTTTTAGGGTTAGGGCTTTTGCACTAATTGGTTTTTTAATTTTTTTTCTTTTAAAGTCGACCCTTAATTTTGTTTAGTCGATCCTAAATTTTTTTTTAAGTCGATTTGTTTAAATTTTTTTTACGGTTTATAAATTATTTTGTTAATCGATATCTAAACCTAGAATTGTATATATGTTACGTGAATTAATTCGTGAATAATTGTTATGTGATATGGAATTGTATGCGATCTTGTGACAACGTGAATAATTGTTATGTTAAATCCATGAAAACGTGCATATTTGGCATGGATTATTGTCGATATATATTTAATTGTAAAGATTGGTTATGTGAAAATTAATTGTTAAGTTTTATATACATGCTTATTGTTTTGATAAATCTTGAATTGGGGAATACCTCAATAATATTAATGAATCAATTATGTGCAATTTGGTATATGTTTGACTATGGCTTACGCAATCGATGTATGTGGCTCACTTGCCTTAGTAAGTGAAAGCCCTAGTTAACATATACATAATTTGACCAAGAATTGATTCTTAATAGGTTTTATCGAATAAGTTGCATGTGGCTACTTGTTTAAGCACATTAATTGTTAGTTATGTGCGCATTGTTTTAGTTGTTTATTTTTTATTTTGTTACTTGTTTGTTTATTATGTTTGACAAGTTTTAAGCAAAGGGTAATTTCATGAATAGAAAAATAAATTGGACTAAACAATGGTGAAATTTGATTTGTTTCTTGAAGAGTTAATTTTTTCATGAGTTTAATTGAGGGATGAGTTTTGTACCAATAGTGAGAACGGCTCATCCAATTCTGAAAAACTATAAAAGGGGTATAAGGAGGGGCGTTAAATTGTGACCCGAAGAAGGAGGTTAATTGCTTCGCGCTGACCAAATTATCCGCTTCTTTGTGCGTCAAATTGGAGTTACCAAGTAGGATATTTTATGTGCAAAATCATCTTAAAGGCTAATTAGCTTTAATTCCATGCGCCACTTTGTTATAATTTTCCGAAACACTAAGTCTTTGGACTTATGCAAAAGTACGATATAATGGACGATAATTAAAGGTAAATTTCTTGATTGGCGAAACCAATACCTCAATCAAAACTTTGACAATTTAATCTTTGTGAATTGATTAATAAAAAGGTTTTTATTAAAAACTATTGATACGAAGTTGTATGCATGCTTCTTCGTACATATTTGATTTGACACCATAAATCAAAACTAGCACCCTTTAAAATTAAGTTAGTGCCATCTAGTTAAAGGAACACTCTAAGTTGCAATTTACGTCATGTGGGAATTTGGTGAGATTAGATGAAAAGTTAAATCTTCATGTAAAGTCGACCTTGCATGGACACATTTGCGTTCTTTAAGTTAACGACTTAAATTGAGTAGTAAGTGAAACTGGACTCAAGGCACGAGATGGATAAAAACATGTTTACATTTGCAATGTTTTTGGTAATGTAAATCCCATAATGATCTAGGAATTAGAAAAGGTTTGCCAATTATTGTTTGACAGATTACCTTATTATGTGCTTTCGTCACTAGCAGATCAACTGATCTAATAGTACTATGATAATTTGGGTCCTAATTTTGATAAAATCTATGGTTATATGAATATTGCCTTGGGTGTTTTATTTTCTTGAAAAGTTTAATTATCAAAAATACTAATATTGAATTTTGCTAATTCTTTTAATGTATTAATGCAACATTAAACCGTAACTGTGGGTTATTCTTGTATTGGTAAATTGATCTACACGTAAGGGTTTTTGGTAGAGTAAACTTTACTAAAAGAATAAACCTAGTCCTCATTTCATACTAAAGACTAGATTCAATCCTATTCCTTTTCATGATGAGAAAGGTATGATAAGAAATTTAGAATTGTCTAAATTTTAAATACGGCTTCGTAAGCAAATTTTAATAGTTAAGAAAATTGCATATTTTCTGAGTTATTAAATTAGAAGCTAGACTAATTTATAGAAAAAATTGGTAAAAGACAAACTAGTATATTTTATCTAGTTGTTCTGTTTTGACCATTTAAAGCTACTACATACAATTTTTTGAATGGTAGAACTATTAAGGAATAAATTGCATGCCCAAATTTTCAAGTTAATAACATTGATGGATAATCCATCATCTACATAGTAGAATACACTCTTTTAGTATATAAGTAATTGTTATGTATGGACTTTCTCAAAGATGTAGTGAAGTAAATAGCACACTATTTTCTTTTGCTGGTTAATGAAACATTTACAATGTTCTCAATCAATGGGAGCATTGTGTTCTTATTATTGAATAAGGAATTAATGTAATGATCTCTAATTCAATGGGAGTTACAAGCTTTGTTATCTTGGTAGTAACCCGGATTATATCTAGAATGTCTTAAGATAATTACTTTCCACTTGTAGACACTTATTTTTTTAAGGATAGTCATGTATGTTTCCTTACTAGACAATAAAGTGGTTCTACATCTACTAGTTATGTTAATATCAATGACACAATTATATTGGTCCCATAAACAAACATATGTTGTGTTGTTTATCTGCTACATGATGTTGTTCCATGCACAAGTGGGAGAAATCTTTATTGTATGCAAGGTACAACACATAGAAATATGATTTAACGGATTCTCTTGACGCAAAGTAAAAGGACTAACGTTCTAATATGACTTATACATATCTAATTCAAGAAACACTTGGTGTTGCAATTTATGTTATGTGAGAGCTTAGCTAGATTGAAACAACAAGGTAAATCTCCTTGTTACGTGGGATCGTATCTCGAATAAATTTACAGTTTCTAAATAAGATAAGTATTTAGAACATGTGTCAAGATGATATATAATACTAATTCAAATTAAATATTTATGTTTTATTAGAATGACATAAATAAATGAAGTAAATCTAATACAATTTGTATATTTATGTAATTTTGGAATGACATAAATAAATGAAAAATAATGTAGTCCTATATTATTGTGAAGTAATAAATTAACTTGAAATTACTATTGAAATCATGAGGTGGTGTTCATAATTACTTTAGTTAAATATGTTTATGATTCATTGTAAAGACATAAACATGAAGTCTTTTAAGACTTATAATAAAGTAAGACGTTAACTTGTTATGTTCTTTAATTAAGACATATACAAGAAGTCATTGAGTTGATCAATGATTTATAATGAATAATGGGAGAATAACAGTTTATGTTTTCTTGTTGAGACATGGATATGAAGTGACTTTGTCAAAAAGTACTTATGTTATAAAGAATGCAATTGGCTTGGAAAATCTATTATACCATTAAGTTGTCTTAGTTGGTAAATAGGTAAGACAAAAGGAATATGTTTATCTTATATATTGTTAGATTGTATTACAATATTAAATCGAATGAATACCACATGTTGATGGTATGTTCAGTTAGGAGAATCAAACTCTATTTGTTTTGTTTGATTCAAGATAAACATAACTTCTTTTTTAAAAGTAATCAAGGTTATAAAATTGAGTATGGATTGAATATACTCAATATGCTCCAACCAAGAAGATTAATAAAACACCATTTAATATGGAATGTGATGAATCACATTAAGTTTTAAAATTGAAGTTCTGAATTGTTAAACTTCTTATGAAGAGTGATTATTAACAAACTAAAGTCATGAACTGTCAATATGTATTTGTAATGTCTCTGTAGAAAACTAGAAGGGGGTTGAATAGTTTTACCAATTAAAACTATGTTTTAAAATATTTAGATCGACTTATGTCAATCTATTTGAATGTGTATGTTGGACTTTGATAGATAGATATATAAAAGTGTAATGAAAGATAAAGAATAAGAAGCACATAACCACCGACAGAGTATTTATAGTGGTTCGGCTACAAGGACACCTTCCTTGCCCTACTCCACTCCCCGAGTCACCTACTCGCGAGTTCGTAATCACTACACAACACCAACTCCTTATGAAGCCTTCACAGCGTTGCCTACTCTTTTTTCGGTACTAGGCTAAACCACAAGTTCTTTCACACCAAGGTGAACCACATCTCAACAACGTCGCTACTTTATCGGTACTAGGTTAAGTACCTAGTTCCATTACAATGGAGGAACTACTACCCAACACAACACAACACCTAATCCCAAGGAGACCCACTCCTTATTACAACACCATCAAGGATATCACCATCCTTGGAAACAAAATAATACTATATGTATAACGATGCACCTCATCGATTATACGAATCTTGAATTCTTCACTAATGCCTTGATTTGATTAAGATTCTTACCAATGCCTTTGTTAGACGTAACATTTTTATTAGAAGTGATGGTCATTCACGTTTAGGAACTTGTAACGGTGTTAGATATCATGCTAGAATAGTCAACGGGCTCATGGATTGGGCTAAGCTAAATGGCTAAATGTTATGTTAAGCTAGCCTTGTATAAGTTGTCATCCAATCCAAGTCCAATCCAAGCCCATCCCAAAGCCCATCAGGGCATATGTAAGGAAGTATAAATACCCCTCAAATGGTCATTTGAGGGGTGTGCTGAGTGTGTTTTGTGTGTGTTTTCTTCCAGTAATACAAGTTTCTCTTCATCTTTTCTCTCTAACATACACGACATATCATACATTCAATTCAAGCACTTTCCTTTCTTCTTCTTAATCTTTACGCATATCTTGTGTTTGGGTTTCGTTGTGTCCATCTTGTGGTAACGTAGGTATCTGTAAGGTTGATGTAAAAAACAAGGTCCTACAATTGGTATGAGCCTAACAATGGTTTAGGACTGTTTGTGTGTGTACGTTTTTGGTTAAAGCTTTTCATAAAGTTGCGTTTTTTACATAAAGCGTGGGCTTTTGTCATAAAGTTTTGATTTTTACGTGTTTTTAAGGTTAAAGTTGTAGACTTTATTGATCTTTAAGTGTTTTGGAAGAAGTTTGTGCAAAAGAAATAGTTTGGAAACATGTTTTTGGGTGAAAAATAGTGTTTTTCGCAAAAACTGGGCATTCTACGCGTAAGGTTGCAAGTACAGAAAAGTCAAAACCCTAGTTTCTACGCGTAAGGAAAAGTGAAAACCCTAGTTTCTACGCGTAAGAAAGTGTAATCATACGCATAATCTTTTGGTGAATAATCTTCGTGCAACAACGGTTACTCAGTGTTTTCCTTGCTTGGATAAGCTTGAAAAACGCCGACTTGTGGATATCTTTCGCGCTGACTTGTGGATATCTTTCCTTGCTTGGTACTCTACTTCTAAGAGTATAAAGTTTACGCATAAACTTACGTTAACCTTAAGTTTGCAGCGTAAGTGCTGGGTCTACGCATAAGCATCATCTTCGCCTAAGGAGAGTTACGCATAAGCCGTTCGCGCATAAGCAATCCTCGCATAAGCAATCCTCGCGCAGCCGCTCCTCACGCTTAAGAACAGGTTTCGAAATAAGATTTTGAGCAAAACTTCAAACGGCTATAACTTTTGAACCGTAACTCCGTTTTCAGCGTTCCACCATCAAAACGACCGTGAGAACGAGGAGATTGGCATGCCAAATCAAGTAAAGTTCATTAGGGTCAACTTTCAAGTCCTAAAAATGCTCAGAAAAGAAGTTATTGAGGTTTTAAGTTTTGAGACCAATTTCAGCAACAACCGAAAGCTTAATCTTCATCAAACCCACCTCCTTTATCGTTGAATCGATCCTACATCAACTTTATCGTTAATACCTTCATCAATGGCAACTCAACAAGACATTCATCTGCGGCCGGTGCGAAAACCCGTCCTCCTATGTTGGAAAAGGTGGTTATCTTCAATGAACAAGTTCGTATGCTCCCATACATCAAGACGAAACCTAATGGAAAACTAATGATTCAATCCATTCTGAATGGACCCTTCACCTGACAAGTCCAAGACCACGAAATCTCTTTGATGTACCTCCCTCCCACCATCATTTAGAGTACTCAATATGAATGGGAATACTCTTGAGAGTTAGAAACAGATCCGAAGCGGATGACATGTCAATTCATATTGTCACTGGGTTACCAAGAGATATCTTCTTGCTGCAGTGAAATACTTTAAATATTTGGGAGCGTGTTGACAGCTTTGTCATTAGGTATAAAATTGGTCAACAAGAATATGGAAAGAACAACACGCTAGCGTAGGAGAAGTTGCTACATCTACTCGGGAGAACCCATTGAATCATACTATGGAAGGTTTTGCACTTTAATGAATAATT